>CM021105.1:481007003-481077442 GCA_007115665.2 Sequoiadendron giganteum | reverse complement strand
TCCACCTTCCTCCTTCTCTCTCTAACTTCTCCCTCCCTTCCCTCTCTCCTTCCATCTCTAATCTATCTCTATCTCAACTCTCTCTACCTACATATCTATCCATCCCTCATCTTTCTATCTCTCCTCTCCCTATCTCTCCCCTCTCCCTCTCTACCTACCCCTTCTCTCTCATCTCTCTCTCAAGTCTCTCCCTCCTACCCCCTCTCCCTCTCTCAGGTCTCTCTCTCTCACTCCCTCTAAACCATAAACCCTTAAACCCTAAACCATTAAAACCCTCTACCCTCTACCATCAATCCTATACCCTCTATCTCTCTTGCACTCCCTCTATCTCTCTCAAGTCTCTCCCTCCTACACCCTCACCCTCTCTCAAGTCTCTCTCTCACTCACTCACTCCTATGTCTCTCCCCTCTACCCTTAGCCCTATACCCTTAAACCCTTAAACCCTCTACCCTATATCACTCTCCCACTCCCTCCCTCCTACCCCTTTCCCTCTCTTAGGTCTCTCTCATTGATCCGTCTCTCCTCCTCCATGGCCCTAGGCCATGGCCATGGCCATGGAAGCCTAGGCCATGGCCTTTACCATTAACCCTCCATCCCTTTATCTCTCTCCCACTCCCTCCATCTCTCTCTATCAACCCTCTCCCTCTCTCAGGTCTCTCTCTCTCTTAGTCACTCCCTCTGTCTCTCTTCCCTCTACCCTGAACCCTAAACCCTTAACCCTTAAACCCTAAACCCTTAAAACCCTCTACCCTCTACCATCAACCTTATACCCTCCCTCTCTCTCTCTCTCTTTCTTTCTCTCTCTCAAGTCTCTCCCTCCTACACCCTCTCCCTCTCTCAAGTCTCTCTCTCACTTACTGACTCATACATCTCTCCCCTCTACTCTTAGCCATTAGCCCTATACCCTAAACCTTAAACCCTCTATCTCTCTCTCACTCCCTCCCTCTCTCTCTAAAGCCTCTCCCTCCTACATCCTCTCCCTCTCTTAGGTCTCTCTCACTCACTCACTCACTCCCTCTATCTCTCTCCCCTCTACCCTTAACCATAAACCCTTAACCCTTCAACTCTAAACCCTAAAACCCTCTACCCTCTATCTCTCTCTCTCTCTCAAGCCTCTCCCTCCTAACCCCTCTCCATCTCTCAGGTGTCTCTCTCTCTCATGTGTCTCTCTCTCTCACTAACTCCCTCTATCTTTATCCGACTCCCTCTCTCTCTCTCTCCCTCCTACCCCCTCTCTCTCTCTACCCTTAACCCTCTACCCTTAACCCTCTACCCTCTATCTCTCTCCCTTTACCCTTAACCCTCTACGCTTAACTCTCTACCCTTTATCTCTCTACCACTCCCTCCCTTCCTCCCTCTCTCTCTCCAAAGTCTCTCCCTCATACCCCCTCTCCCTCTCTTGAGTTTCTCTCTCTCTCACTCACTCCCTCTATCTCTCTCACCTCTACCCTCTACTCTCTACCCTCTACCCTCTACCCTCTACCCTTAAACCCTAAACCCTTAAACCCTTAACCCTCTACACTTAACCCTCTACCCTAAACCCTATACCCTTAAACCCTCTACCCTCAACCCAATATCCTCTACCCTCAAACCTCTACCCTCAACCTTAAACTCTCAACCCTCAACCCTTAAATTGTATACTATCAACCCAATACCCTCTACCCTAATCCCTCAACCCTATGCCCTATTCCCTATACATTGGAACCTCAACCCTAATCCTTCAAACCTATAAACTAGACCCTCTACCCTCAACCCTAAACCCTCAACCATAAACCTTAAACCCTAAACCCTTAAACCTTCTACCATCTATAGCCATTTTTTACTGCAACCCAAATGTATTTCCCGAAAATTCCTATGAACTTGCCACATCCAATAATAAAAGTACAGGAAACGTATGGCCAACTTGATGAGAAAAATGATAAGGCTAATTCTCCTACACTTCGGACTTTGTAAAATCCAGGATGGTATTCCCTAAAATATGCTCCTACCATACAACATTAAACGATTCATTTGCACTTGGATAAGCTATATATAGATTCCCAATAATGCTAAAAGGATGAAATCCTTCAAGAAATTGGCTATTCCTTGAAAAGCCTAGGGTCCAATTAACAGAGAATCACAAATACAATTAAATAAACTAATAGGAAATGATTGAATAAAATATCTTGAGGCCATAACACAAAACATGCGAGAATAAAATGTAATCAGAATTCCAGTGCCATATCCCAATGCACGGAGTCAAAAGAGAAAACTGAACTATAGGGTAAATTTCATCTTGAACACTTATGAGCTATTATGAATTGCATTACAATCCATAAATCTATACCTGAATTTATTACTTCTTTGTGAATCCTATTTGTTATATTGCATGAACTTACTGGTTAATTGAAGCATTTAACCAATCCTTTGAACTAGAGCTATAGTTAAACATAATTCACAGTAAAGAACAAATGAAGATCAATGAAAATCATCTTGGATCATTATTTCATTAATAATCCATGCAAAATAACACAATAGGAGAGAAAATAAACTTCAAATATTCATGATCTTGATACAACCATGCTCAAGAACCCCATGATTAACTAAGTTCTCCAATCTGACTCAAAAATTTAAAATTTGGACTTACAATTTATACTCTTTGTATCACTAGACTCTTATTTCTCATATTTTGGATATTTCAACAAACCTCTCTCTTGGCCCAGAATTCCCTTTTATAAAACAAGGGAGCCAACAAGCTTTAGGCCAGAGAGTACACATGTCCATTTGTAATTGGACCGCTAATTCCCAATTCAGTTACAATTATACTATGCGAGTGGAGAGCATAAGACAAGAATCATCATTGATTGATATGGAGGAAAGAAAACATCGCTCCAAAGGCTGATCACTTTATATCAAAGGCATGCTTAACCGTTATAGTACTTATTCCACCTCAGCACCATGTACTTGAAGTGAAAAGGAGAATGCATTTTAAAATATAATATCTAAGGCCAGACCTATATTATACATGACCAAGTTGCAATTCTCGACTATAACATTTATAATTCAAGTTCATCAGTGAACACCTTTTTCCATAATTCAAAATCCTCCTCAGAGGGCCACTTGAAAGTCACAACCTGATCAACCTTGTTTTTATAGGGTGCATACTTCACCATTATCGATTTGGCCTTTTTATCAAAGTTTTCTAAGAAACTAATGACAAAAGACAACTTTTCCAATGTATTCTCTAGCATGCGGATGTCAGCATTTTTGCATATCTCATGTGTTTGAGCCATCATTATATTGTTCATTTGATCCTTCCAAACCTGCAGGGGTTTGACTTCATCCTAACTGTGCAAAATATGTGGCAATGGGGTCAAGTCCTTTCCATCATACACATCCTTTAACAACTTAATCTTGGACTCCATAGGGGTGGAAAATCCCTGAAACATATGCTCAACAATTCCCTTGACAAATTTATATGTTGCTATAATAGTAGGATATTTGTCCCTGTGTTGTTTTGCTCCTACTACCATGAATTTCAACTTCTCCATTTTCGGGCCCCATTTGTTTAGCAATGGGATGGCCAATTCTCTATCCCTTGGAAATATTTTCAGTGCTTACAACATTAGGACATAATTTGCATGAACATTGTTTAGCTTACCCTAGACCCTTTTGTTTAAATGTTTCAAAACAGTGTCCACTATCACTGAATTGCTTCTCCCTGCTGCATCATGGATTTGCCATACCATCTCCCTATACTCCTCAACTTGATGAATCAATTTCTCCTTAAAGAGTCCCCCTCAAGTGCTAGTAGCCTTCTCAATTGCAATAGGCACTTGTCCCATATTATATGGAACAATAGACAAAGATTGTGCTTGTGGAGAAGGTTGAGACTGCTCTACTGGTGGGTCAGAAACACTGTGGCTAAAACTAGCTTGCTTTTGAGACCTCATGGTATCCATTTTTTGCTTCAATAAATCCAATTCAGTTTCTAACTCTGCTACCTATTGTTGACTCTTATTATATTCAATAATAATTTCATTATATTGACCTCTCAAAGTATCCCAGTCCTTGGTCAAATCTTCAATAGTTACCTTGGTGAATATGGCAACATTTACGACCATATCAGCAGCTTCCAATGCTGGGCTATCAGCAACTCCTCACAACCAAGTGACCACAGAAGATAGATGGTTCTACAACAATTTGTTTTTTAGACCTAGTGGATAGAGACCAGATGGTCAAAGCATCCCATTCCTCACTAAAGGCTGACACTTTGAGTGCTAATGTAGCCTCCTCATCAGTTGCAAGAAGTGGCCTATTGGACCTTCTTACTATTTCAAACACCACAACATCAATGATATCCCATTCAGGAAGTAGCAATACTCTGCTTTTTGTACCAGTGCTTGGTCCTGCTCTAGTGTTATTTCTTTGAATTTTTATTTCATCTGTTCTCTGACCTTAGATTGAATTACCTTCTCTGGGAGCTCTAGGTGCAGACTTCTCTCATGTGCCACCTTCTCAGAATATAGTGAGAGATATGCCCTCCATAGAAAGTCTTTAAAAGTGTTAGTTTGAATAAAAGAGTCAGCCATCATGAACTCTTTGCATGCTTCAATCCTCAAATCATCATTATTTTTTATTCCTTTGATTTCATCTTTTCCTAACCTCAAAGTAACTACCCTTGAACTTGTAGTGTCAACTAGGTCTGATGGCATCTCCTGATGCATTTCATCTAGAGTCACAATAATGTCATCATCCTCATCACCATCACAATCGACCATCCTTGTTCTTTCAACCTTCTGCCTCTTTGGTGATGGTGGGTAGGCCTGCTCTGAAAACCTCAGAGGAGAATCCAGATCAACAATATTTGTCACTAACTTCCCTAAAGAGGATGGTACAATATTTTTAGCAACATCTTCAGCCCTACTTCCCCTTCTTCTATAAAAAACCTTTATCTTCTTTTGGAGCTGATAAGTAGGCCTCTCCTCTAATCTTACTTCAGGGCACTCCTCGATAGTTTGTGATTTTCCCCTCTCTTCCACAACCCTCTCATCTTTCAAAACCCCCACCAAACTCTCAAAATTATCAATGGCATATATTTCCCTAGTTAATTCATCTTTGGCATTAGTTATGCGATTGAAACTGGGTATTCTCTCTTGCTTACTTCTTACCATTTTAGAGTAGGCAATGTGCATTGCCTTTCTCTCCTCTTGTAATTCCAAATCAAAAATATTCCTGATGATGTCCTCAAGAAAGTAGAAATTGTGGACAAAGGTTTCTATTTGATGCTTTGCCTTTATTTGAGAGATAAAACCCTCAGGATCATGATTCCTGGGGCACACAGTCTTTAGCCTATAAGGCACAAGAAATATGTGTAACTCCTTCCACCCTCCCTTTGCCATAGCAAAAATGGAAAATATTGTATACTCAGGGAAGAAAGAACCTTTCTTCTGTTCAACTGGAAAGTGTAGCTCTTGAGTGCCTCCCAATTGCCTCATTATTTCCAAAAATCCAATTCTAAGGGGTACCTCCCTTGGCAGAACCTTTGGATTGACATTGGTGCCGAGAAACCTAAAAAAATGTTGTATTATGATAGGGGATAATGTCTCCCCAATTGTGCATTAAGTTCAATTCAGGTCTCCTCTCCATCAGCCTCAAGAAATCATGAATTTCCTTTGGAATCCTTGGGGGGTCACGAACCAGAGTCGTCCTTAATTTGGAGCCAAAGACATTATGGAATGTTACATAATCAAACTTGTGATCATGCATGTCAAGAACCCTAGTCCAATATTGGACAGGCATTTCAATACTACCCTCCTTATTCTTTAATTCCATATATTTTTCAAACATAGCCTGACCCTTATACAAAAAAATGTGGATTAACAAGGAAAACCACCTAAATCCAACCCAATTCCTCCCCTCCTTTAGAGCCATCAGACCAGTGTACATTTTCTCCACTAGGTAAGTGGCAAAATCATACACCATGTTGAAACTTGGATGCAGGAGATTTACAACCATATACATAATATTAGTAGGAAAGGTTATCTTTAAACTGACTCCCAGAACTTGAAATAAAGCACAAATAGTCTTCTTGAAATAACTAGAGAAATAGTCCACAAGAAAAGGTTCAGGCTCATTCCTGCCGATCACTACCTTCTTCTAATTTTTTCCTCTTCCCGAGATAGCCAAATGAGGTATCAAAAGGGATGTTCTAAACAAACCCTTAGTATTTCTATATTCTTATCTGAAAACCTCAAGGTTGACAGGAACCATATCTCGACTCCATTAGTGGAAACCAAAAATCTCTATGATTTCTTCTCTGGTTATCTTAATCATTTGTACACCAGCATGAGTTCTGACAACTCGGGTCACAGGTTCATATTTGTTAGCCCTTCCAAGAGTAGGGGCCCATAGAACAAAACCTTTCCCTCTTACTTCTTGTTAGTAGAGGACTTTAACAAATCAGTAACATCTTGGGAGAAAGACCTGGTAGTGGTTTCAGAACCAGAACTTTGGTCCTTGGGTGCCATTTATATCAGATAGATGATAACTCAAGCTAGGGTTTTATTATTTTAAAATGGAAATCAATTACAATTTTCTCCTTATAGCCTTAAACAAAAAAATACCTCAAGATTCTAGAATCCCCAAAAATTAACTAGACAAGCTCTAAAAGAAAATCTATTCGAACAATTCTTCAAGAACGGAACAAGAAGCAATCACTAATTGTTTAGCAAGCAACCATAAAATCTTCTGAAATTACAAGAAATGGCATACGTGCTACTTACGGTTTCATTCGTAGAACATCAAGGGTAGTGAGATTGGAAAATCGCAACAACTTGCTTCACTCGATACTAGGCAATTCTTCCTTAGTGTAGAGATATAGCACGAAAATAGCAATTAGCTGATCTTTTGGCATTTAATTATGGGAGCAGAGTCAAACTCAATCATTACTCTTCACTTACATGAGATAAAATGGCTATAGTACAACACCAGTTTATTTCAAATACGAACTGTTGATCAAAAGCAATGTTGGCCAGGAGAATGGGTCAGATTAAGTCAAAATAGTTTCAAAATGCCACGTCCATTCTCCAGTCATCAAACGGGCAAGAAATTCACCTACCCGGCACCACATTAGCACGGAACGGGCCCCACCTTAGTCGTCCATCATACATCATTGGCATCCATGCGTCAACAAATCGCACACCTCACAACATTATTAAAACTGAAGTTTTAATTACGTGAGGTCAGCAAGGGATATCCATGATACGTCAGTAAAGAAATAGTTGTCAGCATCAACATCCATCATAACTCAATGAGAAAAACTAGTCCCCACCATTAAATGCGATAGATGGCAGCATCTCGCACGCCTCGCACCACTTTTATGACCTTAGCAGAAACCTTGCGAGCTCTGTGAGGAACGGTCCAGATGAAAATCACTTCATCTGACGGTCACGCAATCTGCACATGTGAAAAGGTTATTTATAAAGAAGGGGACCGACTAGGTGGATGGGGAAATGACCCTCAAGGTCGAAAAGATTATTTAGAGGTTAATCTAAAAAAATTCATCAGCCCGACACTATGAAAAATATAATACGATCAGGATGTAAAATACCAAAAGGACGGGTAAAAGGGGTCAGTAAAGTCATGATCAAAAAGGGATAAAACATCACTTAAGTAACCAACCACTGTTAATAACAAGTCAATGCTCAAAAAGAAAACCCATGACCCATACTCATTTGTAGAACCCAAAACCCAACCAATTAGAGCCGAGGACAAAATAAACCTACAACGGGAAAAAATGAAAAGCTCCACCAGTGGCTTCGACTAGGGATGTATGCCCCTAGTGGGCATAGCAAGATTCCAGAATCTATGGTTACGCAGACTAGACACAAAGAGAAACGAAAATAAGGACTTGTCTGGACAAGACAAGGAGACAAAATAAAAAAACAAAAGGAAACACACCTATATACACAATTTACAGGACTGTACAACATACATGGAAAAAGAGCTACTTCAAGAGAAATAGTATTTCAAGAACTGTCCATGTACTGGTAGCTCAAGAACTTCACCTGCAAGTGACTGCAAGAAATATGAGTCTTCTCCATATGTATCCATAATTATATATGGGCCTAGCCAAAGGGGATCAAAATTTCCATGCTTTCCCTTATCTTCTAATCTTGCATTCCAGAGCAACACCATTGCTCCAATGTCAAATTTTCTCTCAACTGCTCTTTTTTCATAAAGGTGTTTTACATGAAGTTGTAGTTTTTTATTTCTCTTATGAGCTTCTCTTCTAGTTTCATCCAATTGATTCAATTCATCCATTCTATGTTGCATCTCATCACATATATCATCATCATATTCCTAGAAAAATTCATACATATTCAGCAGGTTGTTTTTTGGGATATGTGCTTCCATCCCATAGACTAGGTTAAAAGGTGAATGACCAATTGCCTTCTTGACAGTTGTCCTATCAACCCACAATGCCAATTTTAATTTTGAATCCCTAGCCATCTTTTCTTCTCAATCATATGCTTGATGATCTTCATCAGACTCTTATTACTGGACTCTTCCTATCCATTTCCTTGGGGATGATACGGGGAAGAATATGAAATAGTTATACCATATTGATCGCAGAAATTACCAAATTCCTCTAACCTGAAACACATTTCATTATCTAAAACAATTCTTTTAGGTACCCCAAATCAGCTTAAGATATTATCAGTCAAAAAATCAATAACTTTACTTGTGGCCCTTCTGGCTGGGATTGTTTCAATCCATTTAGTAAAGTAATCAGTTGCCACTAATATCCATGCATGTCCTCCACTACATTTTTTAGATATCTCTCCTATGAATTCAATACCCCATTGCTTGAAAGGAGCAGAAACAGACACAGGTCTCAACGGAAAATTGACAGAAATTTTTAACTTTCCAGCAAACCTCTGACACACATCACATTTTTTAACATATCTGTGGGAATCCTTGAACATAGTAGGCCACTAGTATCCTGCTTTTATAATCTTATGAGTCGTTGTCTTAGCCATGTAATGGCCTCCACAAGCTCCTTTATGCATTTCTATCAGTAGATTTTTAGCTTGGTCTCCATCCACACATCTGAGTGTAATACCTTCAGGGTTCCTCCACCAGAGCTCACCATCAATAATGACATACCTAATTGCTTTCAGTTTAAGAGTTATTTTCTCAGTAAGGGGCATACCTTCAGGGCATTGCATCATCTGTAAATACTCAACAATCCTCCTGTACCAGCCACAAGTTTGCATATCAAAAATAGGTGCAATTTTTTGTCGCTCTATCTGGTTTATTTCATTTACCTCCATATTTCCCTTAGCCATTAATTTGGCTAGACCCTGACCTCTTACAAGCTTGGTAATTTGTATGTCAATATTGAACTCTTGGATTCTATTTATCCACCTACATGTTCTTCCTATAGTCTCTTACTGGGTGAAAATATCTTTAACTGCTTCCATTCGTACATATGCCACAAAAATTGCTCCCATTAGATAAGGTTTGAAATTCTTAACTACCTTTCCCAGAGCATATGTCTGCTTTTTAGATATATCATATTTCAATTCTGCAACCTACAATGATTTACTGAAGAATGCAATTGGTTGCTCAAAGCCATCATTATTTTTCTATAACACACCAGCTATAGTGTGAAAAGAGGCAAAAGTAAAGAATTGGAATGGTTATGAATAATCAGGTGACTTGAGGACATGGGCCTGCTTAATTACATCTTTGATAGCCTGGAAGGCTTTGGATGGTTCTCCTTTCCATACCATCTTTTCTGCCTTCTTCAACATCTTAGATATTGGGCGGATAGTCTCAGCAAAACTTGTGACAAATCTTCTTAGAAAATGTATCTATCCAAAGAAATATTGGATGTCTTTTACATTTCTTGGCTGTGTAATTCTATCAATAGCAATTACTCTTTCAGGATCAATTTGTACCCCATCTTTTGAAACAAGATGCCCCAGCAATTTTCCTTCTTTTACCCTGAAGGCACAAAACCGAGGATTTAAAGATTTCCCATATTCCAAAGCTCTGATAAAAAAATTCTCTAAGTGAGGACAATGATCCTCCTCACTTTTTCTATGGGCAGTAAGATCATCTTGGTAAATGGCAAGGAATGGATCAAAAAAATCAGCAAAGGCTAGATCCATAGCCCTCTGAAAAGTTGCTCTAGCATTTATTAATCCAAATGGCATTCTTACATACACATATGTCCCCCATGGTGTGGTGAAAGAAGTCTTGAATTGCTAAAACTCTTTAACTGTTACTTGATTGTACCTAGAGAATCCATCCATCATGGATAATAGTTCACATCCTGTAACCTTTTGCAACATAGCCTCCATATTAGGCAATGGGTAATTATCTTTTAAAGAAGCAACATTCAAATTTATAAAATCAACACATAACCTGATGTCTCCATTTTTCTTTCTAACAGGTACCATGTTAGAGACCCAAGATGAGTGCCTAATTGGTTTGATGATTCCTACCTCCCTTAGCTTAGCAAGTTCTTCCTGCATTTTGGGTTGCAGGGTGGGGTTAATCGGTCTCTGTTTTTGTCTGAAAGGCTTCATATCAGGTTTCAATGGGATCTCATGCTGGAATAATTCCTCCCTATATGCTTTAAGGTCTTCATACGAACAAGAAAAAACATGTCTATATTTCCTAAGCAAGGTAATCAACATGCTTCTAACATGTGGCTTCATTTTCTTTCCAACATAAACATTCTTAGGAACACTTTTTGTTCCTAAGTTTACTTCTTCTAGATCATCCTTATGAGATGGTGCTTTCTTAGCTTTTGAAATATCAGGGCCATCAAAAATTCTTTCAAGAGAAACTAAACCCTGAGGGATGGTATTTGTTTTGAGTTGAATCACTTCATTCCCAAATAGGGTTTCCTTTCCATCAATTTATGTTACAAACGAGCCAAAATCAATCTCCTGGCTCTCATACTGATCCACACAATGCAAAAATTTCAAAATGTCTATGTCATCATCAAACACTTGCCAGTTACAGATGTTATCAGGTATTGTACGCCTGGTTTATACTTCTATTTGTGAGATGCCACCAAAAGTGACATCATCAAGTTTAATAGTAATATTTGCTAATAAGTCAACCTTAGCATTTTGTCCTCTTTCAACCCATTGAATACCAAAAGCACTAAAACCTTCAATGGTATCCCACACTGCATTTCTGTATTGCCTAAGTCTTTTATCTTTAGCTGCAAAGTAAGATCTAATCTGGGAAACAACTAACTCTGAATCTCCCAAAACTTTTAATTATTTAATACCATGCCTTGAAGCTATTTTTAGACTAAGTATGAGAGCCTCATACTCAACAACATTGTTGGTACAAGCAAAATGTAACAGGAAAGAATATTTGAATGTTTTACCTTGTGGGGAAGTAAAGAAAATTCCTGCTCCTGAGCCATCTTTGGAACAAGATCCATCAAAATGCATTATCCATAAATCACCTTCTGATGATGTCTTCAGTACTTCTTTTTCAATAGGTGTTGATTAGATTTCTTCTTTTGTTTTATCTTCCTCAACTCAGAAGTTTTCTAGATCAGTTTCCACAAAGTTAATTCTGATAGGTTCTGGTGATTCTTCCACATTTTCAATCATGTGAGGGGATCTCTTCTCCCTATCTACCTTAACATATTTTTGTTCAATAGAAAATGTAGCAAAAGACATATCACATTGTATACTTCCACCCATTGAAGCACTCCAAGGCTGGGATAATAGCATGCCATAAGTAGGTGGAATATCCACCATTGTAATAGTCATGTGTAGCTCTTTCTTTAGAAATGTTGCTAGTCTATATGGAACATTATTTATAATACCTATAACAGGTACTTCCCGAGAATCCATTGTATAGCACTTACCATATGAATTGTCCACTTTTAGTCCCATTGCATGCATTATCTTTACTAGCATCACATTGTTAGATGCTCCTGAGTCGATCATGCAATCTCTCAACATTTTCCCATCAATAATGAGACTTAAGAAAAAAGGATTGACATGGTTGGGATTAGCAGTAATAGTGCTACCTAAGTATATTTGGGGGCTTTCTGTGATATTTTCTTACACACTTTTTTGCTTTTCTTGATCCTCTTTTGATTTTACTTGGTCAGAAACCATTTTTATTTTTCCACTTGTAGGAATACTATTAATAAGTGCAACATCTTATCCTTATGTTCATTTATATGCATCATTTCTAAGAAAGGAATAGTAACCCTAACTTGTGAAAGTACTTGGAACATATCTATTGAAGTGTACTTTGTAATTCAGGAAAATTTGTCTTTTCAAAAATTACCTTGTCTTTTCCTTTGGGAGTTTCATCATTAGAAGAGTGCTGATTGTTGTCTTTGATGTTTTGGGGTACAACTTCATTCTTTGTCTTGGTCGTATCAACTTTCTTTGCCCATATCTAGGCCTCCCTTATTTCCTTAGGCTTTGAAACGACATTCTTAGCCTCCAAATTGATATTTGTTCCAGGTACATCTTTTTCTTTTATGAACAGGCAACAAGGCTTACCTGAATCACCTGGAACAATTTTGTTTCTCAATTTTATGTTATTTCTTTCCCTTGCAACTAAGGCAACAATGTATTTTTCAATTTCTTTATCGGAAGGTCTTCTCAAAACAATATTATCCACCTCCAGTTCATTCACAAAACAGTCATCATTGTCTCCCTCATTCGAAAACACTTTTTGGTGGTGTACATCATTATGTTGTATCTGAACATCAACATCCATGCCACAAGGCTCATCATCTGAGGTATAATCATCATAGGCAAGATCAACTGGTCCTAATAATACATTTTTCATTGTATCCTAATCTTGGGGAGACTAAGCATCTCTCTTATCATCTTGAGATTCTACCATATTTTGTGCTACTGCACACTATTGTGGAGAATGGTGAATTCCACATACTTCACACCAAGGTAAATTTTCAATGGCATTCAGAGAATGCTTCTATAAAGGATTAGGTAGAGCTTGATTTTTTCTTTGGTTTCCTTGCAAAGGTTTTCCATTATTCCAATTGGTATTATAGGGATAATCCTGTAGCTTGGGGGGGCTATCATTTCTTTGAAAATGAGGCTTGCCATTTTTTGCTTGTTTCTGCAGTAGGGTAAGGACTTGATCTATCTTCTCATCAATAGCAGTAGGTTTACCAACCTTTTCAATCTGATTCTTGGTGCCTTTAAAAGTTTTAGGATCTTCTCTTCTCCCCACTTTACCAGAAGCTCTTCTATTATTTTCAATGTTCACTGCCATCTTGTATTCCTGCGTCAAATTTTGAGGGTCTTTATCTCTTAATAAATAACACATTTTAGCATCATAAGCATTACAATACACAACTAAACATGCAATTTCATTATGCCTAAAATATGCAGGAACTCTTGTCATAGCCTTTTGGAAATGAGCATTAAACTAAGTAACCAATTCATTATGCCCCTTGGTAATGTTATTGAAATCATTTAATTTAAATCTGGGGTCAGTCTGATCCCCGTATTGTTCCTTGAAAACTCTGCAAAAGGCATCTCTAGAGTCAATACCAGCATCAGGTAATCCTCTATACCAATCCATAGCATCTTCAACTAATGATTGCATAAAGTATTTCATTGCTACGTCATCATCCCATAGTTCAAAGTCTTCAACAAAACCTTCAAAAGCTTTCAAATGGTCTTCCCCAGTATAATAATTATTACTAGTGAATTCTGGGAGATGCTTCTGTGCATTTCCTGGGACTAGATTAGGATACCCCCGAATATTACCAAAGCACAATTGTCTATATCTATCAGTTTGGGGTGCTCCTCCACCACGTCCACTTCTAGGGGTGCTTTGTTGCTCAATATGTTTCTTATCATCCCCCTATTTACCCTTGTCACCACTACCTTGTTGTCTATCCTTGCCAGTGCCTCCTTCTTCATCCTCGGAGTAAGATCTAAAGTTTTTATGACCACCTCCACCTCCACCACCTTGGTTACCACCACCCCCACCTTTAGGTACTTGCCTCTTAGAATTCTTACTCAATGATTCATTCTCACTCTTTCCTGAACTGGAAGCTTGGGGAGTGGGTATAGATATCTTTAAGAAAGCTATCTTTCTTTCCATCTCGACATTAGCAGCTTCAATTTTGGCTTTTCTCAGATCAGCCTACAACTAATCATTTATTAGTTGCAATCTTAGGAGCTCAGGATTTTAAGGAAAATCCAATGGTCTAGGATTAGCTTCTTTATTTGTTTCATCGCTAGTACTAAGATGGCTTTTATAATTTTAAAAATTGTAGGAACGTTTTTGAGGTTGGTCAACATGAGCTTTCCCATGGTCTACAAAGGTTGTCTTCTTGGATCCAACAAATGGATCTGAAGTTTTGGTAGCTGATATAGAAGGGGTATATGTGGGAGTAGAAGAAGTTCCCATAGAGACTGTTGCTTTAGGGACTTCATGAGCCCTATCAGTAGCTGCCTTAGCCACCCTTTCCTTAAAGGTTTTTCTCTTAGTTTCTTCTTCCCTCATCTTTTCAAATTTCTTTTTCTGGGCATTCCTTTCGGACTGCTTAGCCCAGAATCTCTCTAGATTCTCTCTTCTTATTTTGTCCCTATTATCCTCTTCCTCCTGCAACCTCTTTTCCTCTTCAATTAAGGTTTGCATATACTTGTCTATATCCATTTCATTCTCAAGGATATCTCCTACCTCACTTGGAGCAGGAGTATAGTAAGGTTGTTCTGCCTGATCTTCATCTTGAAGCAAAGGCGTTTCCTCATTCAAAGAGGTCCCTTGTGGTTTGAAATTTTGTTTGGTAAAATGGACATAGTACCAGGTGTTGTAGCTTCTAGGAACTATTTATCCTATTCCCAAAAACCCCATTGCTCCTCCTCTTTAGACATATCAGCTTCAACTTCTCGAGCCATTTCAAAAGGAAAACTACCATGATCCATTTGAGACAAAATAACTTATGAGGAATCTCCACTAATAAAAGCATTATTCATTTCAAAATTTAAAGTAGGAGAAGAGACGATAGGAGATGAAACAAACTTACTTGGGGTATCATTTTTTTTTACCCATTTCTTGTCTTGTCCCAGTTCGAGCTCTAGCATTGGCTCTGGGTTCTTTTTTGCATAGTTTCTAGTCTTCTTCATGGTCTTTGGTGTATGGGGACTCTCCTTTGCATGTTGTTGTTTGTACTTTGTATGAATAGTTATGTTTGAGATATCAGAGTCGCCACCCAAAATATTGGGAATTATGAAATGATTGCACTTCGCTTTTGCACTCTTGACTTTGGACAAGAGTTTGAACATTACCCCACACACTAACACATAACTTAAGAAAACTAGACACATGCACCGAATATGACAAATTAGGCACACATTTAAACCAAGTATATTATAACAAATGACTCTAACAAAACTAGTTCTGCACTAGAGACTTTTCCTTCGATAGTTCCCCAATAGAGTCG
Organism: Sequoiadendron giganteum; assembly: GCA_007115665.2. Taxonomy (NCBI): domain Eukaryota; kingdom Viridiplantae; phylum Streptophyta; class Pinopsida; order Cupressales; family Cupressaceae; genus Sequoiadendron; species Sequoiadendron giganteum. The sequence goes on along the minus strand of CM021105.1, from coordinate 481,061,973 downwards.
CCATTTTGTTGGTTTTTTTAACTGCAACCCAAACGTCTTTGTCGAAAACTCCTATGAACTTGCCACATCCAATAATAAAATCCCAGGAAACATATGGCCAACTTGACGAAAACATTAAACGATTGATTTGTACTTGGATAAGCTACAGATAGATTCCCAATAATGCTAAAAGGATGAAATCCTTCAAGAAATTGGCTATTCCTTGAAAAGGCTAGGGTCCAATTAACAGAGTATCACAAATACAATTAAAAAAAACTGATAGGAAATGATTGAGTAAAATATCCCGAGCCCATAACACAAAACATGTGAGAATAAAACGTGATCAGAATTCTAGTGCCATATCCCAATGCACGGAGTCAAAAGAGAAAATTGAACTACAGGTTAAATTTCATCTTGAACACTTATGAGTTATTATGAATTGCATTACAATCCATAAATCTATACCTAAGTTTATTACTTCTTTGTGAATCCTATTTGTTATATTGCATGAACTTACTAGTTAACTAAAGCATTTAACCGATCCTTTAAACTAGAGCTATAGTTAAACATAATTCACAGTAAAGAACAAATGAAGATCAATGAAAATCATCTTGGATCAAGATTTCATTAATAATCCATGCAAAATAACACAATAGGAGAGAAAATAAACTTCAAATATTCACAAGCTTGATACAAACATTCTCAAGAACCCCATGACTAACTAAGTTCTCCAATCTGACTCAAAACTTTAAAATCTGGACTTACAATTTATACTCTTTGTATCACTAGACTCTTATTTCTCATATTTCAAATATTTCAACAGACCTCTCTCTTGGCTCATAATTCCATCTTATAAAACAAGGAAGCCAACAAGATTTAGGTCGAAGAGTATGCATGTCCATTTGTAATTGGACCGCTAATTCCCAATTCAGTTACAATTCTATTATGCAAGTGGAGAGCATAAGACACGAATCATCATTGGTTGATATGGAGGAAAGAAAACATCACTCCAAAGGCCGCTCACTTTACATCAAAGCCATGCTTAACCATTATAGTACTTATTCCACCTCAGCACGCTATATTTGAAGTGAAAAGGAGAATGCATTTTAAAATATAATATCTAAGGCTAGACCTGTATTATACATGACCAAGTTGCAATTCTCGACTATAACATTTATAATTCAAGTTCATAAGTGGATAGATTTTTCCATAATTCAAACTCCTCCTCAGAGGGCCACTTGAAAGTCACAACCTGATCAACCTTGTTTGGATAGGGTGCATACTTCACCATTATCGATTTGGCCTTTTTATCAAAGTTTTCTAAGAAACTAATGACAAAAGATAAATTTTCCAATGTATTCTCTAGCATGCAGATGTCAGCATTTTCGCAATCTCATGTGTTTGAGCCATCATTACATTGTTCATCTGATCCTTCCAAACCTACAAGGGTTTGACTTCATCCTGACTGTGCAAAATATGCGGCAATGGCATCAAGTCCTTTGCATCATACACATCCTTTAACAACTTAATCTTGGACTCCATAGGGGCGGAAAATCCCTGAAACTTCTACTCAACAATTCCCTTGACAAATCGATATGTTGCTATAACAATAGGATATTTGTCCCCATGTTGTTTTGCCCCTACTGCCATGAATTTTAACTTCTCCATTCTGGGGCCCCATTTGTTTAGCAATGGGATAGCCAATTCTCTATCCCTTGGAAACATTTTTAGTGCTTGCAACATTAGGACATAATTTGCATGAACACTATTTAGCTTACCCTGGACCCTTTTGTTTAAATGTTTCAAAATAGTGTCCACTATCACTGAATTGCTTCTCCCTGCTGCATCCCAGATTTGCCTTACCATCTCCTTATACTCCTCAACCTGATGAATCAATTTCTCCTTAGAGAGTCCCCCTCCAAGGCTAGTAGCTTTCTCAATTGCTATAGGAACTTGTCCCATATTATATTGAATAATAGCCATAGACTGTGCTTGTGTAGAAGGTTGAGACTACTCTATTGGTGGGTCAGAAACAATGTGGCTAGAACTAGCTTGCTTTTGAGACCTCATATTATCCATTTATTTCTTCAATAAAGCCAATTTAGTTTCTAACTCTGCTACCTTTTGTTGACTCTTATTATATTCAATAATAATGTCATTATATTGGCCTCTCAAAGTATCCCGGTCCTTGGTCAAATCTTCAAAATTTTCCTTGGTTAATTTGGCAACATCTACGACCATATCAACAGCTTCCAATGTTGAGGTATCAATAACTCTCATCACAACCAAGTGACCACTGATGTCAGATGGTTTTGCAACAATTGGTTTTTTAGACCCAGCGTATAGAGACCAGATTGCCAAAGCATCCCATTCCTCACTAAAGGTTGACCCTTTGAGTGCTAATGTAGCCTCCTCATCAGTTGCAAGAAGTGGCCTATTGGTCCTTCTTATTGTGTCGAACACCATAGCATCAATGATATCCCATTCAAGAAGTACCAATACTCCACTTTTTTGTACCAATGCTCGGCCCTACTCTGGTGTTATTTCTTTGAATTTTTATTTCATTTGTTCTCTGACCTTAGATTGAATTACCTTCTCTGGGAGCTCTAGGTGCAAACTTCTCTCATGTGCCACCTTCTCAGAATATAGTGAGAGATGCACCCTCGATACAAAGTCTTTAAAAGCATTAGTTTGAATAAAAGAGTCATCCATCATGAAATCTTTGCATGCTTCAATCTTCAAATCATCATCATTTGTTATTCCTTTGATTTCATCTTTTCCTAACCTCAAAGTAACTATCCTTGAACTTGTTGTAGTGTCAACTAGGTCTGATGGAATCTCCAGATGCATCTCATCTAGAGTCACAATAATGTCGTCATCCTCATCACCATCACAATCAACCATCCTTGTTCTTTCAACCTTCTGCCTCTTTGGTGATGGTGGCAGGCTTGCTCTAAAAACCTCAGAGGAGAATCCAAATCAACAATATTTGACACTAACTTCCCTGAAGAGGATGGTGCAATAATTTTAGCAACATCTTCAGCCCTACTTCCCCTTTTTCTAGGAAAAACCTTTATCTCCTTTTGGGGCTGATAAGTAGGCCTCTCCTCTAATCTTACTTTAGGGTACTCCTCGATAGTTTATGATTTTCCCCTTTCTTCCACAACCCTCTCATCTTTCAAAACCCCCACCAAACTCTCAAAACTATCAATGGCATATATCACCCTAAAAACTATTGTATTATGATAGGGGATAATGTCTCCCCAACTGTGCATTAAGTTCAATTTAGGTCTCCTCTCCATTGGCCTCAAGAAATCATGAATTTCCTTTGGAATCCTTGGGGGGTCATGAACCAGAGCTTCCTTATTTTGGATCCAAAGACATTATGGAATGTTACATAATCAAACTTATGGTCATGCATGTTAAGAACCCTAGTCCAATATTGGACAGGCATTTCAATACTACCCTCCTTCTTTAATTCCATATATTTTTCAAACATAGCCTGACCCCTATACAGAAATATGTGGATTAACAAGGAAAAACACTTGAATCCAACCCAATTCCTCCCCTCCTTTAGAGCCACCAGACCAGTGTGCATTTTCTCCACTAGGTAAGTGGAAAAATCATACACCATGTTGAAACTCGGGTGCTGGAGATTTACAGCCATATACATAATATCAGTAGGCAAGGTTGTCTTTAAACTGACTCCCAGAACTTGACATAAAGCACAAACGGTCCTCTTGAAATAAATGGAGAAATAGTCCACAGGAAAAGGTTCAGGCTCAGTCCTGCCAATCACTACCTTCTTCTAATTTTTTCCTCTTCCCGAGATAGCCAAATGAGGTATCAAATGGGATATTCTAAACAAACCCTTAGTATTTCTATATTCTTGTTTGAAAAACTCAAGGTTGACAAGAACCATATCTCGACTCCATTTGTGGAAACCGAAAATCTCTATGATTTCTTCTTGGTTATCTTAATCATTTGTACACCAACGTGAGTTCTGACAACTCGGGTGACAGGGTCATATCTCGCAGAAACATCCTTTAAAAGGTCTACATCCAAGTAGACATTAGGCACCACCAACTTACCCAAGTCTAACCTTCATGGGTTACACAAAGGAATCGACAAATTCTTGTTCCCAAAGCAATTGGAGAACAATTGCAACCCGGTATATGGTAGCTCGACATCTTGAATTGCACAGTGCTTGTCTGTTAGCCCTTCCAAGAGTAGGGGCCCATAGAAAAAAACCTTTCCCTCCTGCTTCTTGTTAGTAGAGGGATTTAACAAATCAATAAAATCTTGGGAGAAAGACCTGGTAGTGGTTTCAAAACTAGAACTTTGAGCCTTGGCTGCCATTTATATCAGACAAATGATAACTCAAGCTAGGGTTTTCTTATTTTCAAAGGGAAAGCAATTACAATTTTCTCCCTATAGCCTTAAAAAGAAAAATACCTCATGATTCTAGAATCCCCAACAACTAACTAGACAAGCTCTAAAATAAAATCTATTTGAACAATTCTTCAAGAATGAAATGGGAAACAATCACTAATTGTTCAGCAAGCAACCATAAAATCTTCTAAAATTACAAGAAATGACATGTGTGCTACTTACAATTTCATTTGCAGAACATCAAGGGCAGTGAGATTGGAAAATTGCAACAATGGCTTGCTTCACTCGATACCAAGAAATTCTTCCTCAGTGTAGAGATACAGCACGAAAATAACAATTCACTGATCTTTTGGAATTTAATTAGGGGAGCAAAGTTGAACTCAACCATTACTATTCACTCACATGAGATAAAATGGCTATAGTACAACACCAGTTTATTTCAAATATGAATCGTTGATCAAAAGCAATGTTGGCCAGGAGAATGGCTCAGATTAAGTCAAAACAGTTTGAAAATGCCACGTCCATTCTCCAATCATCAAATAGGTAGGAAACTCACCTATCGGGCACCACATCAATACAGAATGGGCCCCACCTTGGTTGTCCATCATATAGCATCGGTGTCCACGTGTCAACAAATTGCACACCTCACAACATTCTTGAAACTAAAGTTTTAATTGCGCGAGGTCAGCGAGGGACGACCATGATGCATTAGTAAAGAAACAACTATCAGCATTAGCATCCATCATTGATCAATGAGAAAAACTAGTCCCCACAATTAAATACAACAGATGGTAGCATCTTGAATGCCTCGCATCACTTTTATGACGTTAGTAGAAACCTTGTGAGGTCTGCGAGGAACGGTCCAGATGAAAATCACTTCATCCGATGGTCATGCAATCTGCACATGCGAAAAGGTTATGTATAAAGAAGGGGACCAACTAAGTGGATGGGGAAATGACCCTCGAGGTCAAAAATATTATTTAGAGGTTCATCTAAAACAATTCATCAGCCTGACACTATGAAAAATATAATACGGTTAGGATTCAAAAGACCGAAAGATGGGTAAAAGGGACTGGTATAGTCATCATCAAAAATGGATAAAACATCACTTAAGCGATCGACCACCGTTAATAACAAGTCAACGCTCAAAAAGAAAACCCATGACCCATACTCATTTGTAGAACCCAAAACCCAACAAATTAGAGCTGAGGACAAAATAAACCTACAAGAAGAAAAAATTAAAAGCTCCACCACCATCTACCCTCAACCCACTACCCTCTACCCTCAACCCTAATACCTCAACCCAATACCCTAAACCATCAACCCTATACCCTCAATTCTCAACCCTCTACCCTATACATTCGATCCTCAACTGTCATCTATCTTTCTTCCTCCCTCCTCTTCTTTCCTCCTCTCTATCTAACTTCTCCCTCCATCTCTCCCTCCATCCATCCCTCCCTCTCTTCCCTAATCCCTATAACTTATACCCTCAACCCTTAAACACTCAACCCTATACCCTAAAACCTTAACCCAAAACCCTTAAATCCTAAACACTTAAACCCTCTACCCTCTACCCTCAACCCTCTACCCAATACCCTCTACCCTCAACCCTAATCCCTCAACCCTTAAACCCCTAAACCCAATTAAACTCTCTACCCTAATCCCTCAACCCTTAACCCTTTATCCCTCAACCCTTCAATCCTCAACCCTCTACCTTCAACCTTGAACCCTTAACCCTGAACCCTCAACCCCTATACCCTCTACCCTATATGTTGGACACTAAACCCTATACCCTCAACCCTCTTCCCTTGACCTTAAAATTTCAACCCTCAACCCTTAAACCCTCTACCCTCTAATCTATACATCAAACCCTTAACCCTCAATTATCAAACCTCAACCCTTAATCACTCAATCCTCAAACCTTATAACCTAAACCATCAACCCTTATACCCTCTACCATATACATTAAACCCTCAACCCTAATCCTTTGACCATATACCCTTAAACCTATAACCTAAACCATCTACCCTCTGTTGGTGTTTAAAATAACAACCCAGCTAGGTTTTGTAGTTCTCTAAGAGGTAGCCAGCCTCTATATTAAAGAACAACAAAGGCTAGTGGCCAACTAACAAGAGTCAGTTGTGGACTGAACTCTCCTACACTTTTGGCTCTGTAGGACCAAGGTGGGTAAACCTAATTGTGTTCATAAGAATGCCTCATGACTGGTAATAACACTTCCTATATACAGATCACAATTCCAACACACTCAAAGGGATAGTCATCATTTCACGGTATTGGCAGACCAGAGAGTGATCACCAGTGCCAAAGAGAAATGGAATTGACCCACTTACTATAAAGAAATACCTCCCGAAGGAAGACAAGGTTTCAACAAGTGTTTATGTTCAGTATTTGGATAACCATGCTTAGAGCTTACAGTCTTAAACCAAAAAGAAGGCTACAAACATAGTTCAGTGCCTCATCCATTGGGCAATGGAGTCATACAGAATAAAATCCCGATACTATGAACTTATCTTCATATAGCATTACTATCATGAGATATTTCAATACACTAAAATAGTACTTCTTCAAGAATCCTAAGCATATACAGCCATAAACATGTAATTGACTCTTCAAGCATTTGATTAACTCCTTAAGTTAAAGCAAGAAAAACTAACTACACTTTCAATTAATTGTTGAAACTAAAAGGAGGAACCCTTGATAACTCCATTCATAATTCATGGCACACACATAGGAGAGTAAACCATCTTAATTTTATAGATTTCTTTCGATATCAGTAATTTAAAAGCATATCATACTAACTATATATAAATCCCCACTCGGGATGATTTCCTAAACAAAATGTTCATAACACTTCAACTGTAAGATTGACTGTACAAACTTCCAAGCTTCGGACCCAAAACTCCTGACCCTTACAATGAGCCGTGAAATCTCCTTTTATATTAGGAGAGCAAAAAGCATTAGGCTACATTGTCAAAACAAAATTGAATTTCAACTCAAAATGAAATTCAAATTCACATTCCTTATCATTTAATAGTATCACATATGATCAAAGGAATTAAAAAATGGTTACACAGTAACCAGTCAGAGAACAAAATTTTGTGCAAAGCACACGCACATCCACGTCCACAGGAGAAAAAAAAGGCAGGAGAAAACACGTCCAACCCACCCATCACTAGTCATCATCAAGAGAAAACATGGCCCCAGTATAGGTGACCGCTTTGAGTCTGTGCCTAAGACAATGACTGAACCTCCTCCTCATGACCAGCTTTGCCAGCACGGTCCCTATCAGCCAGAGCCGATGCCAATCCAGTTATTGGTTCAACTGCCATGGCCTCCTCGCTTACCCTAATGAGTTCAGTGAGAGTGGCCAAGTAACACCTATAGTCCGAGTCGGTATCAAATTCATTTGAATCCGAAATGATCACCGGCGACGAACAGTGCATTGGATTCTTTTCAGTATTTCTTGTAGTACCCTTGGGTGATATGGGTGTAATACACTACATCATGACTAGTAACCCTTGGGATCCTAGCCTTGCACTCCTGTGTTTAATTTATTTATCCATGAAATAAATAGAGCTCTGCAACACACAAGAGAAGAAACCTTGCTACACACAGATATAAGAAAATGCAATGTTGATTGCATACAGCTCAGTCAACATTTATAGAATAGCCCAAGATGTAGGGTATAATTACTTGAGGGAAAATTCAAGCACTCGAACAATTAGTGACTGAGATAACCATGAATACTCTCAGTAGGATGGCATTGTTTGTACATCAGAGAGAATCAGGTGGAGATCCTTTGGAGAAGGAAAACATGTGCCATTAATGACACGAGCAACAACTAGGTAATATATGCCACGCGGACAACTCACACACCCCCTCATTGAAATTTAACAGCTGATTCGGAACACATTCGACAAAACAGAGGGATGAAATCAAGTCAATAGATACTAGAAATCCACCTCGATGCCTGGGAAAACACATTTAATCAAAACCCTCAAAAATAGCAGATCTAAATCATACAGTGGGACCCACATAGTCCTATTGGCAGCAGAAGAAAAGCCACATGTCACATCCTCATAGACCTCGCAACACCCTTCAGAATATTTACTCCGCTCATGCAAGGTGTACGAGAAACCATAATTAACCCTGTTATTAATGGCCATCAACGGTGAAAAGATGACCCCATGTCATATCCAACACCTCGGGAAGAAAACCCACTCATCCTTCACGCCAGAAGGTGACATCTCGCGAGCCTCGCACCACTTTGGTGACACCAGCAGGAAAACCTATGAGGTCAGCGAGAAGCGGCCAAGATCCAATCCTATGATCGGATGGTTCATCAGACTTCATATAGAACATCCAAGTGGGGGCCGTGTAGAAATTCTCGGCAGTGTAGAACATAAGCCATCATGCTAAAAGACCAGAAAATCAAGTGAAACAAGGCCGATAAAGCATGACTCGAGAGGGATAAAACCTCACTTAAGTAACCGGTTGCCCCTGTAATAAGTCACTGCTGGAACATAACAAGAGGGTTTACAAAAGTTGATAATTTAAAGTTATGATAGGTAACTTCAAAACCCCAAGACCTCAACTCTCATCACTTAAAATGAAATTCCCATCAGTGGCTCCGACTGGGGATGTGTGCCCCCTGTGGGCATAGCAAGAATCCAGAACTTCTGGTTTCACAGACCGGATTTCCGAATTGCACAAGCCTTCCAACATAGACATTGCCTTGTTTTGTTAACTGGACCTGTGTACACAAACATGGTAGCCCCAGGCTACCAAATAAGAGAAATCAAAGTTTTCCTCTATCAAAAACAAAACTTTCCATTTCTTGACAGAAAAAAAGCTTGCAACATTCACAATTTGATGTTTCGAAATGTATGGGATAACTAAAAAATTTGAGACTGCTATGGTGGCTATCCACTCTCTACCCTTGTACTGGTCTAACCAATGCTTTGCCCCACCATTTTAAGAGCAACATATGACTCTGATAATACTTCATCTCGTCCTACTTCTGGTCATATTTCATAGGATGCTGGCCTAAATGTATCAAAAAATGGAAGCGTTCATAACTTACTTGATCTATAACTTCATCCATTCCAGTATCATCAGGTTGCACATTAAACTGAAAGTTGTCATATAGAATAGTATGCAAAGTACCCCTATTTTCATTACCTAATCCAGATGATACATAACTTGAGGAAATTTCCTTTTGGCATTTCCTATTCGAGTTTAGTTGCCATTCTATGAGGTCAGTCAATTGGGAGTACACCAGGGCATTATAGAAGTTAGCAATATTGGCTACATCATTCTTCATGGAATGCACAAACACATTCATCTTCGGCCACTCCATACACATCCTTTCTTGTACCTCTTCCTTCATCTCAATATAAACCCTCAGAGATAGGTTTAAAAGCATCAACTTCACTTTGATCAAAAAAGATAGAGCAATACATGCTGGCTTCATTGTACTCAACACTATCTATTGAATATGTTGATTCATAAGTGAATAATTCAGCACACTCTGAAAACCTCTTACTGACTACATCAATGCCAAAGGGCAGTAACACCTCCATCTCCACTTTACATAGATAGTTAGGAAAAACCATAAGGCCAATGTATTCGTCACAATACTGGCTACCTCCAATTGTATTCTTCTGATCACAGGTACCAATATTCTTGGACTGTTCAACATTTATACAGCTTCCCTATTCCAATGCTAATATATATGAGGTATACTCCAGATATACATTATTTGAAAATTGTTCATTCACTTGGGAACCAACATGGGACTCTTCATCCCCACAAAACACTGGTAAAAATAACATTTCTGCTGCATTCTCAGTACTGCAATCATTACCTTTAAAATAATAATCACTATCCTGCAACAAAATTTCAATGATATGTGAATCATAATTAGGATTAGGAAACACAATAGGTGTCTCATACAACCCCACATCATTTTTCCTTTCATCTTCATCATTACCTATGCAAACATCTTGTAATGAATGATCTCCATCTTTATTTTTTATAGATGCATTCCTGGCCGACTCTTCAATCTCTATCCATTGAATCACTTGTGCCAAATTAGCAGGTTTCAATTCCTCTGGTAAGGGACTCAGTCTTGATTCATATAGTTCACAAAACAAATCAATGCACTTATAATCATTAGGCCTTTTATCTATAGGAATTTGTATTAATATTCTCAAAAATCTCAAAAAAAACTCATATGATGATTCCTTATCTTGCCTTTTCATATCATATAGTTCTAATACATAAGAAACCTGATCATTTTCACTCAAATCAGATTGGGTTTCAAATTGGATCTCATTATCATCAAACTGCATTCCCATAGCCGGCTCTGACATTCTACTAGCATTGGTTAGGCTAGGGTAATCAATGCTTGCAGCCGGACACCTCTTCATCATTGAGAATTTCATATTATTTTCAATTTCCACAACTAACTGGTATGCTTGAGGCAAAGTAGCAGGTACTTTATCCCTTAATAAAAAACTCATCCTCTTGTTGAACGCCCCTAGATACACTACCAAGCTTTCAACCTCATTTAGTCTTATTTCTTTAGGGATTTTCCTCAAAGCTCTTGAAAACCTGAGATTAAAATACGAGACTAATTCCTCCTCTTGTATGTGAATTCCCATAAATCCTTTTCTCAATGTGTTGGGATTGACTCTTTCACTGAATTGTTCCATAAAAACAATCACCAACTGATTCCATGAGTTAACAGAAAAGGTAGGTAGATAGGAGAACTAGTCCCTAGCATCACCTTTTAAGGTTTGCACAAATAGTTTCATGACAACATCCTCATGATCAATTTCATAATCACCCATTACATTTACAAAATGTTGTAAATGCTTTGAAGCCGATTCTGCAACATGCCCTATATATTGAGGTAGATACTTCCAAATTTTCTTAGGAATTGAATTAGGGTAATTGCTGATACCACTAAACATAAAAGGCATATACCTTTGAGTTACAAAACTCCCCAAAGGACTTAATACAACTTGCTCTTCTGACATATTTATTTTTGACCTTACACACGGGAGACTACCTACTAGCATACAATTATCAGGCAGATCACTTGTTAGCTCAACCAGGAGTTTATTAATCACTGACAAAAGTATTCCTTGCTTTCCAAGATTCTATGCAATACAAATGTGTTTCACAAACCCTTTACATATTGTATTATTAGAAGTATGGTAAAATCAATCATCGTTCCCTTGTATATGCTTGAAATATAAGTTTGGAACCATTTTATCCTTAATCAAAACACCCATTATCATTAGAAGTAGTGAACTATTTTAGTTTTGGTGAAATACCTAGTAGTTGTTTGCAGCATGTATCAACCTCTTTTCCAAACTGTAAATAGCACAAATCTGGGACTATTTCTTCATTAATTCACTAGTTCTTCAGACAGAGTCGCCACCTCCTTTTAGAGGACAATATCTCAAAGTCTTTTGATAGCCTATTTTCTAGGTTATGTCAGATTATGGGTTTCATTACCCATTACAGAGCCACACCATAACATTAACAATATCTTCCACACTCATAATCTATTGCCGTGGAATTCTAATACTTATCTTTATTTTAGTTTTTTACAACAAACTCTGGATAAGCACCATCGACCTCTATGGTTCCTTAATCGTCCTTCACTCACTTATTTTTCTTTAAATTTCTCACAAGTTCTCCCAAATAAAATCATCCTTCAATGAATAACTCTAGAACTCCTGAAACCTTTGCTTATAAGAGACCGTAGATCATAAGGTCTATCAAGGTTAATTTGAACTACCTCCTTTCGCTTAGTTTCAAAATATTCACTGTATAAGTTCAGAACAACATGTCATCTAATATGACTCTATAATAGCACTGGTTGCAACCAAAAATTCTGAGTTCATCCCCAATGGAGTCGCCATTCTGTTGGTGTTTAAAATAACAACCCAACTAGGTTTTGTAGTTCTCTAAGAGGTAGCCAACCACTATATTAAAGAACAACAAAGGCTAGTGAACAAACTAATGAGAGTCAGTTGTGGACTGAACTCTCCTACACTTTTGGCTTTGTAGGACCAAGGTGGGTAAACCTAAATGTGTTCATAAGAATGCCTTATGACTGGTAAGAACACTTCCTTTATACAGATCACAATTCCTACACACTCAGAGGGATAGTCATCATTTCATGGTATTGGCAAACCAGAGAGTGATCACCAGTGCCAAAGAGCAACGAAATTGACCCACTTACTCTAAATAAATACCTCTCAAAGGAAGACAAGGTTTCAATAAGTGTTTATGTTCAGTATTTGGATTACCATGCTTAGAGCTTACAGTATTAAACCAAAAAGAAGGCTACAAACAATTTTCAGTGCCTCATACACTGGGCAACGAAGTCATACAGAATAAAATCCTGATACTATGAACTTATCTTCATATAGCATTACTATCATGAGATATTTCAGTACACTAAAATAGTACTTCTTCAAGAATCCTGAGCATATACAACCATAAACATGTAATTGACTCTTCAAGCATTTGATTAACTCCTTAAGTTAAAGCAAGAAAAAATAACTACACTTTTAATTAATTGTTGAAACTGAAAGGAGGAACCCTTGATAACTCTATTCATAATTCATGGCACACACATAGGAGATTAAACCATCTTAATTTTATAGATTTCTTTCGATATCAGTAATTTAAAAGCATATCATACTAACTATATACAAATCCCCACTTGGGATGATTTCCTGAACAAAACATTCATAACACTTCAACCGTAAGATTGACTATACAAACTTCCAAGCTTTGGACCCAAAACTCCTGACCCTTACAATGCGCCATGAAATCTCCTTTTATATCAGGAGAGCAACAAGAATTAGGCTACATTGTCAAAACAAAATTGAATTTCAACTCAAAATGAAATTCAAATTCACATTCCTTATCATTTAATAGTATCACACATGATCAAAGGAATCAAAAAATGGTTACACATTAACCAGTCAGAGAACAAAATTTCGTGCAAAGCACGCGCACATCCACGTCCATAGAAAAAGAAAAAGGCAGGAGCAAACACATCCAACCCACCCATCACTAGTCATCATCAAGAGAAAACACAGCCCTAGTATAGGTGGCCGCTTCTAGTCTGTGCCTGAGACAGTGACGTAACCTCCTCCTCACAACTAGTTTTTCCAGCACGGTCCCTATAAGCTGGAGCCAGTGCTAATGTAGTTATTGGTTCAACTGCCATGGCCTCCTCATTTACTCCAATGAGTTCAGTGAGAGTGGCCAAGTAACACCTGTAGCCCGAGTCAGTATCAGATTCATCTGAATCCAAAATGATCACCAGGGACAAATAGTGCACTGGCTTCTTTTCAATATTTATTGTAGTACCCTTGGGCAATATGGGTGTAACTAGCTTCATCATGACTAGTAACCCTTGGGATCCTAGCCTTGCACTCCTGCATTTAATTGATTTATCCATGAAAGAAACAAAGCTCTACAACACACAAGAGAAGAAACCTTCCTACACATAGATATAAGAAAATGTAATGCTGATTGCATACAGCTAAATCGGCATTTATAGAATAGCCCAACATGTAGGGTACAATTACTTGAAGGCAAATTCAAGCACTCGAACAATTAGTGACCAAGATAACCATGAATACTCTCAATAGGATGGCATTGTTTGCATGCTGAAGAGAATCAGGTGGAGATCCTTTGGAGAAGGAAAACATGTGCCATTAATGACACGAGCAACAGCTAGGTAATATATGCCACGCGGACAACTCACACACCCCCTCATTGAAATTTAATCGCTGATTCGGAACACACTTGAAAAAATGGAGGGTTGAGATCAAGTCAATGGATACTGATAATCCACCTCAACTCTTGGGAAAACACATCCAATCAAAACCCTCAAAAAATAGCAGATCCAAATCATACAGTGGGACCCACATAGTCCTATTGGCAGTAGAAGAAAAGCCACATGTCACATCCTTGTAGACCTCGCAACACCCTTCAGAATATTTACTCCGCTCATGCGAGGTGTGAGAGAAACCATAATTAACCTTTTTATTAATGGCCATCAACAGTGAAAAGATGACCCAACGTCATATCCAACACCTTGGGAAGAAAACCCACTCATCCGTTTAAACTAGATGGTGACATCTCGTGAGCCTCGTACCACTTTGGTGATGCCAGCAGGAAAACCTGCGAGGTCAACGAGAAGCGGCCAAGATCCAATCCTACAATTAGACTTCAGATAGAACATCCAAGTGGGGCCCGTGTAGAAATTCTCGGTGGTGTAGAACATAAGCCATCATGCTAAAAGATCAAAAAATCAAGTGAAACAGGGCCGGTAAAGCACGATCCGAGAGGGATAAAACCTCACTTAAGTAACCAGTTCCCCCCCGTAATAAGTCACTACTGGAACATAACAAGAGGGTTTACAAAAGTTGATAATTTAAAGTTACGATAGGTAACTTCAAAACCCAAAGACCTCAGCTCTCATCACTTAAAATGAAATTCCCATCACCTTTTGTTGGAAAAAGTCCCTTAATCCTTACTGACATAGAACTCATGAAAGAGCAGTATTGTGGAGACCCTTGGAATGTCTTGCCGACAAGCATCTCTCTTGGATGGATAAGATCACTGTGACCTAGGACCTATATTTTTGATAGAGGTCATCGAGGTGACATGAACTGTCGAAGTGATATTCTAAACTCATTCTGACAGAAGAGGTCTGGGCGATATCGGCGTGACCCTATGGATGTCTTGGTGATGAGAACTGTCGGCATGACCAGAATAGTCAAAGTGACATTTCTAACTCATTTTGATGGTAGATGTATGGGTGATGAATATCATCGGGGAGACTCTTGGTGATGGACATGTCAGGGAGACTTGAGCTATTGATGGGACTTCTTGATCTCTTGGCGATAGCATTGGTCTTGTCGATGGATTTGCTCCTGTTGAACGATCAGTGTGATTCTTGCCGATATGTAGTCTTGGTGTTCTTTGGAATATTGTGGAGACTTGAACCATCGGTGTGACTTTCTAGTCTGTGGTCTTTCCAATGGTCCTAAGATCGGGGAGACTTCTCCAAAGTCTGAGCGATAGACCAATAGAAGCCGGTACAGTGTGTGATGGTATGTGGGCATTCTAGCATCAGTGAAACATGGTCTATTCTCTTACTGATGAGCGATACAGTTGAATTCTATTGAGCAAGTGTATGTCCTACGTGTTCTATCTTTGAACAATGACAGAAGCAAAATGGGAACCGATTAACAGTTGAACTATTGTGACCATTCTCTTGTGGGAAACGAACAAATCGCTTGAACATGGATGAACAGTTTGATCGAGGGTCTGGTTGGAGAGTTTGACAGATGATTGATCAGAATTGTGTGAAATTCATTGTATGTTGAATGGAAGCATTGTAACCATGTGATTGGATACAAGGTTGATCAAGCAACTTTTGCTGATATAGAATTGTCATCTGAAAAGAAGAGTCTGTATCTTGTATGTAATTTTTTTACTGCAATACAAGTGATCTTTCTTTGGTGTGGTGGGTTTTTCTCCTATAAGGGTTTTCCCACGTAAATCTGGTGTCAATTATGTTATGTGTTTATTACTCAATTCTATTATTTCTTTCGTATGCATCTTAGTGAGCTATAATTGCAAATTTTAAAAGGCATATCTCTTCCTCTTAGTTTTGACATTAGGAAAATTTTGTTCCGCAGTCAAATTTTTCCTAACAAGTGGTATTAGAGCCTAGCCATTTGTGTTATCCTTGTGGGTAGGTTGGATTTTTTGTGTCAATTTCTGTTAAGTGGGAGTTTTGTAGAGGTCTTGAATTTTTCTAATTACAGATTGAGATGGCATTCACAAGTACATCCAGAAGAATTGATATTGAGAAATTCAATGGCAACAATTTTGAGTTGTGGAAACTCAAAGTGGAAGATCTATTGGTTGACCGTGATATTTGGGTTGTTGTGTCTGGAATGAAACCTACAAGCATGAAGCAAGAAGATTGGGACCTCATAGATTGAAAAGCAAAGGGGCTGATAAGGCTCTATTTGGCAGATTCTGTTCTTCTGAATGTTCATCAAGAGAAGACTGCATCTTCTTTTTGGAAACGACTGGGAGATATTTATCAGGGCAAGTCCTTGGTGAATAATTTTTTCTTAAGGAAGAAGTTGTACTCTTTGAAAATGGAAGGAGGAACATCTGTTGTTGATCATTTGAATACCTTTAACATTTTGATTGCTCAGTTAACATCTGTAGGTGTGAAGAGTAAAGAAGAAGATTGTTGTATGCTCTTGTTGTGTTCTTTGTTGGATTCATGGGATCACTTGGTGATGGTGATTGGGAGCACGACAACCACGTTCAAGATGGAAGATGTGATTACTTCTTTGTTATCAAAAGAGATGAGAAGGAAGTCTTCTGAGATGGCGAAGGAGGCTCTGGTTGTTTGAGGCAGATCAAAAGAAAAAGGCAAGAAGAAGGACAAGAAGTCCAAATCAAAATCAGAAGGGAGATCAAAGTATCCTGGAAAAAAGTCCAAGGTGAAGTGTTGGAGTTGTGGGAAACCTGGTCATGTCCGAAGGGATTGCAAAGAGGAGAAAAAGAAGAAGAAGAAGAATTTGACAATGATTCTTCTCAGAGTGATGCAGATTCCTTCATTGCAGCCTTGGCAACTCAGGCAGTAGATGATGTATGGTTGATTAATTCTGGAGCATCTTTCCACATGACATCTCACAGAGACTAGTTTAAAAAGTATGAATAATATGATGGTGGAAAGGTGTATTTGGCAAGCGATTCATCTTTGGAGATAATTGGCCATAAAAGAGTCAGAATTCAGTTTCTTAATGGTAGAATTAAGGTAATTGATGGCATAATGCATATACTAGGTCTCGCTCTAAATTTACTTTCTGTAAGCAAGTTGAACAATGTTGGAGTGCAAGTCTCATTCTCTAGAAATGGCTGTAAAATGACTAGAGGCCCGATGGTGCTCGCTAGGGGTGCCCGAATTGGTACTCTGTACAAGCTTGACACACTGGCTGTTCAATGCAATAGTGTCTCTGCAAAGTCACAAAAGGTTGTTCGTGAAGAGAAGAATGAAAATGTTCCTATTGGAGAAAATTCCTTGGAAGTTAAACTTCTAGCAAAAAAGACTATGCTCTGTCATCAAAGGCTCGGTCACATTGGTGAAAAAGGTTTGAAAGCCTTGAAAAATAAAAACTTGGTTGAGGGGCTTGATGATTGTAACCTGGAATTTGAATTTTGTGAACACTATATATATGGAAAATATCACCACATTTCATTTTATTATAGTTCTCATAAATCTTCTGGTGTTTTGGATTATATTCATTCTGATGTGTGTGGTCCAGTGGATGTTCCTTCATTATCGAAGTCTAAGTATTATGTTTATTTCATTGATGATTATTCGAGAAGGGCATTTGTGTATTATTTAAAAAGTAAATCAGAAGTGTTTAGTCATTTTAAGGAATTTAAAAACCTTGTGGAAAATCAGACTGAAAGAAAAATAAAATGTTTAAGGACTGACAATGGCGGTGAATTTTTTTTGATGATTTTGAAAGGTATTGCAAAGACCATGGGATTAAGAGGCATAAAACAACACCTTACACTCCGCAGCAAAAGGGATTTGTTGAAAGGTTGAACGGGACGTTGATGGAGAAGGCAAGAAGTATGTTGAGCAATGCTGGTTTGGAGCAGAATTTTTGGGCTAAGGTTGTGGCTACATCATGTTACTTGTTAAATCGGTCTCCTTTGTCAACACTTGTTGATAAAATTCCTATGGAAGTTTGGTCTGGTAAGAAGCCCTCTTTGAGACATATTTGTGTCTTTGCTTGTGAAGCATATGTTTATGTGTCAGATGTAAAGAGATCTCAATTGGATAACAAATTTGAAAAATGTATCTTCATTGGGTATGGCCTTGGTGTGAAAGGATACAAGATTTGGAAACTTGTGACTAAGAAGGTATTGTATAGAAAAAGTGTAATCTTTAGGGAACTAAAACCTTCTTCAGTGAATCTGCAATCAGGGATGGAAGAAGATAAAAAGGATAATGATGTTGTTGAGATACCTCTAACTCTTGAAAAAGAGGAACAACACACTGAAAGTGTACGTGAAACTAAGGAGAGTTCAAGTAGCTCTAAGAGTTCTGAACAAGAAGAAGAACCAAAACCTCAACCTTAGCCTATTAGGAGGTCTAGATGTGAAAACAAACAATAGGATAGGAATGGATTCTCTATGATAGATTCTAGTTGTGCCTACGCTTTGATTACTAATGTTGATGAGCCTAGGACTGTAAAAGAGGTAGTTGAAATGTCTGATTCAGATTCTTGGTTGGAAGCCATGAATAAAGAAATGGTATCATTAAAGAAAAATGATACTTGGGATCTGGTCCCATTGCTTGAAGGTAGAAAGCTTGTGGGTTGCAAATGGGTGTTTAAAAATAAATTGGTCTGAATGGTAGTGTTGAGAAGTATAAAGTGAGATTGGTTGCGAAGGGTTATTCCTAGGTAAAGGGGATTGATTATGGAGAAATTTTTTCTCATGTAGCTAAGCTGACATCTATCAGATTTCTTTTGTCACTTGTGGCAGTGTATGACTTAGAGATTGACTAGATGGATGTGAAGACAATATTTCTTCATGGTGATCTTGAAGTGGAAATCTATATGTCCCAGCCTGACCACTTTGTGAGAAAAGGTAAAGAAAATATGGTTTGCAAGTTGAAAAAATCTCTATATGGATTAAAAAAATCTCCTAGAATGTGGTACCAAAAATTTGACACTTTTGTTTTGTCATTGGGATTTGTAAGATCAAAATCAGATCATTATGTATTACAAGACTGAAAATTATTGAATTCTTATTATTTTCCTTTACGTTGATGATATGGTTTTCATAGGAAATAGTAAGTTAATGATTTCTAATCTAAAATATTAGTTGTCTACAAAGTTTGAAATGAAAGATCTTGGTCCAGCTAGGTATATTCTGGGGATGAAAATAACCAGGGACAAAAAGGGAAGAAAGGTTTGGCTTAGCCAGAGTAAGTATATTAATACTATTCTGGAGAGATTTGGTATGAATGATTGCAAGCAACTAGTTGTTCCATTTTTGTAGGGGACAAAGTTATCTATTGAAGATTGTCCAAAATCTCCTACTAAGATGGAGGACATGACCATAGTGCCTTATGTTAGTGCAACTAACTATTTAATGTATGCAATGGTTTGTACAAGGCCAGACATCTCCCAAGAAGTGGGAGTTCTTAGTCAATTTATGGAAAATCCAAGGACACATTGGGATGTTGTGAAAAGAGTGTTTAGATATCTAAGGGGCACTTCATAATATGTTGTATGTTACCATGGCAATTTGGTTGGATCGCAGAGGACTCTCAGCATTCGTGGATATGTGGATTCTGATTGGGCAAGGGAAATTGATAGTAGAAGGTCCACCAGTGGATATACTTTAATGTTGAATGGTGGTGCAATTAGTTGGATGAGCAAGTGACAGGATGTAGTTACTTTGTCCACTACGGAGGCTGAGTACATGGAAGCAACTCACGCTTGTAAAGAAGCAATCTAGTTAAAGCGTTTGTGTTCTAACACTGGGTTTGATGTAGGGCATATTACAATTTACTATGATAGTCAGAGTGTTATTTTTCTAACGAAAAATCCAACTTTCCATACTAGGACAAAATATATTGATGTGTAGTATCACTTTGTACGAGATATGGTGGAGGATGGAAAGGTCTCTTTAGAAAAGGTGGATACTCTGGAAAATGTTGTAGATGCATTGATGAAACCAGTGAGCACAAACAAATACAGGTGGTGTGCAAGTTTGATGGGCCTTGGTGCCCATGATTTTTAGTCATTTTTTTGTGCTCTAGAGGTGTCACTAAGATCTTTGTCAAGTGGGATATTGTTGGAAAAAGTGCCTCAATCCTTATTGACATAGAACTCCCGAAAGAGAATTATCAATGAAACCCTTGGAATTTCTTGCCGACAAGCATCTGTCTTGGAGGGATCAGATCATTGTGACCTTGGACCTATCTTTCTAATAGCGGTCATCGAGGTGACAAGAACTGTCAGAGTGAGATTCTAAACTCATTCTGACAACAAAGGTATGGGCAATATCGGCGTGACCCTATGGATGTCTTGGCGATGAGAACCATCGACGTAACCAGAATAGTCAAAGTGACATTTCTAACTCATTCTAATGGTAGATGTTTGGGCGATAAAGATCATCAGGGAGACTTGAGCTGATGACGAGACCTCCTAATCTCTTGCCGATAGCATTGGTCTTGTCGATGGATCTACTCCTGTTGAACGATCCGTGTGACTCTTTTTGATATGTGGTCTTGGTGTTCATTGGGATATCGGGGAGACTTGAACCATTGGTATGAATTTCCATTCTGTTGCTGATAGCGTTGGTCTTGTCGATGGTCCTAAGATTGGGGAGACTTCTCCAATGTCTGAGTGATAGACTAGTAGAAGCCAGTACACTGTGCAATGGTCTATGGGAATTCTGACATTGATGAGAAATGATCTATTATCTCACCAATGAATGATACAGTTGAAGTCTGTTGACCAAGTGTCTGTCCTACGTGCTCTGTCTTGGACCAATGAGAGAAGAAGAATCGAAACTGATTGGCAGTTGAACTATTGTGATCATTCTCTTGTGGGAAACAAATAGACCACTTGAACATGGATGAACAGTTCAACATATGAGTGATCAGAATTGTGTGAACTTCATTTTATGTTGAATGGAAGCATTGTAACCATGTGATTCGATACAAGGTTGATTAGGGAAATTTTGCTAATATAGAATTTTCATCTGAAAAGAAGAGTATGTAACTTGTATGTAATTTTTTTACTATAATACAAGTGATCTTTCTTTGGTGTGGTGGGTTTTTCTCCCGTAAGGGTTTTCCCACGTAAATCTGGTGTCAGTTGTGTTATGTGTTTATTACTCAATTATGTTATTTCTTTCGTATGCATCTTAGTGAACTTTAATTGCAAAGTTTAAAAGGCATATCTCTTCCTCCTCTTAGTTTTGACATTAGGAAAAAAAAATTCCGCAATTGAATTTTTCCTAACACCTCCAACCCTAAACCCTTAAACCTTCTAGCCTCTACTCTCAACCCAATACCCTCTACCCTAAACCATCAACCCTATACCCTCAATTCTCAACCCTCTATCCTATACATTGGATCCTCAATCCTCATATATCTTTTTCCCTCCCTCCTCTTCTTTCCTCTCTATCTCACTTATACCTCCATCTCTGCCTCCATCCTTCCCTCCCTCTCTACCCTATACATTGGATCCTCAACACTCATATATCTTTATTCTTGCCTCCTCTTCTGTCCTTCTCTCTATCTCACTTCTCCCTCCATCTCTCCATCCACCCTTCCTTCCCTCTGTACCCTAATCCTCAACCCTATACCCTCAACCCTTAAACCCTTAAACAATCAACCCTCAACCCTTAAACCCTCTACCCTCTACCCTCAACCCAATACCATCTACCCTCTACCCTCTACCCTCTACCCTCTACCCTCAACCCAATACCCTTAAACCCTAATCCATCAACCCCTATACCCTCTACCCTATACATTGGACCCTCAACCCTAATCCCTCAACCTTATACCCTCAACAGTATACCCTCAACCTTAAACCCTCAACCCTCAACCCTTAAACCCTCTATCCTCTACTATATACATTAAACCCTCAACCCTCAACCCTTAATCCCTCAACCCTAGGTAGGTAGGGAAACATAGGTGAGATACTGAGTGATGAAGGGAGAGGTAGGTATAAAAAGGGATAAGTGAGATAAATATAGGTAGAGAGGGAAGGGGATGTAGAGAGAGGAGAGATAGAGAGAAGTAGAGAGGGGAGGGAGGAGATAGAGGTGAGTGTGTTTGTGTGTGCGAGAGCGAGAGAGAGAAGAGGTAGAGGGAGGGAGAGGATATATAGAGAGTAGAGATGGAAAGAGGTATGGAGGATACATAGTTGAGATATAGAGTGGTGGAGGGAGAGGTGGGTAAAGAGAGGGAGAGGGGAGATAAAGATAAGTAGAGAGGGAATGATATATATAGAGAGATGATAGATAGAGAGAAGTAGAGAGTGGAGGGTTGGAGGGAGAGGAAAGGAGGATATATAGGTGAGTGTGTGTGAGAGGGAGAGAGGAAGAGGGAGAGAGAGATATAGTAGAGAGGGAAGTAGACAGTAAGAGAGAAAGAGGGGGAAGGGAGAGAGAGGTAGAGATAGTGGTAGGTAGTGGAGGGAGAGGTAGGTAGAGAGGGAAGGAGAGAAGGATGGATAGGAGGGAGAGAGGGAAGGAGGGAGAGTGAGATGGAGAGAGTGGTGAGATAGAGAGTAGAGAGGTAAGGAGAGAATTAGAAATAGAGATAAAGAGAGAGAGGGAAACTGGAGGGGGGAGAGGTAGAAAGGGATAAGTGAGACATAGAGAGGGAAGGAGGGAAAGTGGGATAGAGAGAATGGTGATTTAGAGAGGAGGGAGTGAGAGGGAAGGAGGGAAAGTAAGAGAGAGATATTGGTGATTTAGAGAGGAGGGGGTGAGAGGTAGGGATAGAGATAATGGTGAGATAGAGAGGAGAGAGTGAGAGAGAAAGAGGTAGATAGAGGAAGGGAGAGGAGAGATAGATAGTAGAGAGGGAAAGAGGTAGGGAAGGATACATAGGTGAGATAGAGAGGGATGGAGAGAGATAATGATGGAGGGAGAGGTAGGTATAGAGAGGGAAAGAGAGAGGAGAGATAGAGAGTAGAGAGGGGAGGGAAGGAGGGAGGGAGAGGTAGGGAGGGAAATAAAGGCATGTGTGTGAGTGAGAGAGAAAGAGAATGGTGAGATAGAGAAAATGATAAATTGAGAGAGAAAGAAGGGGGAGGGAGCGAGGGACAATAGTGAGAGATAGTTGGAGGAGAGATTAAAATAAGGGGAGGGAGGGTGAAGTTGAGAGAGGGAGGGAGAGGAGAGATAGAGAGATGTAGAGAGGGAAGGAGGGAGGGAGGGAGTGTTAGCGATGAAGATAGAGGTTTGTGTGTGAGAGAGAGAGAGATAGAGAGTGTTGAGATACAAAGGAGAGAGTGAGAGGGAGGGAGAGATAATTATGAGATAAAGAGGAGAGAGTTAGAGAGAAAGAGGGAGAAGAGAGGGATAGAGGGAGAGAAATGTAGGTAGAGGGAGGGAGAGGAGAGATAGAAATTAGAGAGGGAAAGAGGTAGGAAGGAGACATAAGTGAGATACAAGGTGATGGAGGGAGAGGTAGGTAAAGAAACAGAGAGGGGAGATAAAGATAAGTAGATATGGAAGGAGATGTAGAGAGAGAAGATATGGAGAGAAGTAGAGAGGAGAGAGGGAGGCAAATGTAGGGAGGAGATAGAGGGGTGTGTGAGAGAGAGAGAGGGGAGAGAGGGAGTGGAGAGATAGAGAGTATAGAGAAGGAGAGAGTGAGAGAGAAAGATGATACAACTTGTTGACAACTAAAATTTGACCTCTTGATTACTAAAATTTGAATTGTTGGATACTAAAATTTGACTATCTGATATTTTTAAGATCTTCCGAAAACTAGAATTTTCAAATTATAACTCCTAGAGATCTGAAACCACTCTCAAACATTCTTCCTATATACATGAAATATAACTTAAAGTATAAGAAAGTAAATTTCCATATGTAAATGTCAACTTATACTTAAATGTTTATTTCATTTATATAGTTTCCCTGCTAGGGAAAGAGAAAATGAAAGAGTTTAGAAAAAAGCATTCAAAAAGTCATTACAAAAAGAAAGAGTTCAAAAGTTCATTCATTACAAAATTTAAGCCATTTCGTGAGCGCCAAATTTGGTGCGCACTAAATGGTAAAGCCATTTGGAGAGTGCCAAATTTGGTGAGCACCAAATTTGACACTCACCAAATAGGCTTGGTATTACCAAGCCTATTTTTCAAGCCCCAAATTTTGTGCTCTCCAAATTTGGCGAGTGTAATATGGCTTATTACGGGTTTTTTTTGCAATTTTGACCCTAAAATTGTGTCATAGATCCATGCATTTATCCCTACCCTTAAACCCTAATCCCTCAACCCCTATACCTGGTACCTTATACATTGGACCCTCAACCCTAATCCCCCAACCCTATACCCTCCATCCTCTACCCTGAACCCTTAAACCATCTACCCTCTACCCTCTACCATCAACCCAATACCCTCAAACCCTAAACCCTCAACCCTAAACATTGGACCCTCTACCCTCATTTCTTAACCCTCTACATTAAACCCTAAACCCTTAAACCCTCTACCCTCTACCCTAATCCCTCAACCCTAAACCCCCAACCCTTAAACCCTTAAACACTCAACCCTAAACCCTAAACCCTCAACCCTCAACCCTTAATCCCTAAACCATTAAACTCTCTACCCTCTAACCTCAACCTAATGCCCTCTACCCTCAACCCTAATCCCTCAACCCTTAAACCCTTAAACACACTTATTAAACTATCTGCCCTAATCCCTCAACCCCTATACCCTCTACCCTAGACATTGGACCCTCAACCCTAATCCCCCAACCCTATACCCTCAATCCTTTACCATGAACCCTTAAACCCTCTACCCTCAACCCAATACCCTCTACCCTCAACCCTCAACCCTCAACCCTTAAACCCTAATACCCTAAACCATCAACTCTACAGGTCCTCCACCCTAATCCATCAATCCTATACCCTCAACCCCTATCCCTTTCTCTCTATCTATACAAATCACCTCTCTCTCCCTTCCTCCTCTAGTCTCCTCTCTATCTCACTTCTACCTACATCTCTCTATTCATCCATCCCTCCCTCTCTACCTTAATCCCTCAACACTAAACCCTCGACCCTTAAACACTAAACCCTAAACTGTCAACCCTCAATCCTCAAACCTTAAACCATCTACCCTCTACCCTCAACCCTCTACTCTAATCCCTCAACCCTTAAACCCTTAAACCCACTTAGTAAACTCTCTACCCTAATCCCTCAACCCTCTTGACCCTTAACCCTTAGCCCTCAACCCTCAACCCTCAACCCTCAACCCTACTCCCTCAACCCCTATACCCTCTACCCTATACATTGGACCCTCCACCCTATACCCTCAATCCTCTAGGTCATGAACCTTAAACCCTAAGCCCTCAACCCTCAACCCTTAAACCCTTAAACCCAGTTAGTAAACTCTCTACCCTAATCCATCAACCCTCTTGACCCTTAATCCCTCAACCCTCAACCCTCAAACCTTATACCCTTAATCCATCAACCCTCACCCCTTAAACCCTATTACCTCAACCCCTACACCCTCTACCCTATACATTGGACCCTCAACCCTAATCCCCCAACCCTATACCCTCAATCCTCTACCCTGACCCCTTAAACCCTAAACCCTTAAACCCTCTACCCTCTACCCTCTACCCAATACCCTCTACCCTCAACCCTAATCCTTCAACCCTTAAACCCACTTAGTAAACTCTTTACCATAATCCCTCATACCTCTTGACCCTTAATCCCTCAACCTCAACCCTTAAACCCTACTCCCTCAACCCCTATACATTGGACCATCGACACTAATCCCCCAACCCTATACCCTCAATCCTCTAGGTCCTCAACCTTAAACCCTGAACCCTCAAACCCTAAACCCTTCAACCCTCTACCCTTTACCCTGAATCCAATATCCTTTTCCATCAACCCTAATCCCTCAACCGTCTACCCAATAGCATATGCCCTCTACATTGAACCCTCAACCCTAAATTCTCAATCCTCAAATCTTAATCCTTCAATCCTCAACCTTTAAACACTAAACCCTCAACCCTGATCCCATCTACCCTATATGTTGGAACCTCAACCTTCATCCTTCAACCATATGTACCCTCAACTCTAATCCCTCAAATCTATACCCTAAACCCAATACCCCAGACCATCAACCTTATAGGTCCTCAACTCTATACCCTTAAATATCAACCCTTTACCCTATACATTGGATCCTCAACCCTCATATATCTTTGTCCCTCCCGCCTCTTCTCTCGTTCTCTCTATCTCACTTATCCCTCCATCTCTCCCTCCATCCATCCCTCCCTCTCCACCCTAATCCCTCAATTGTATACCCTCAACCCTTACACCCTTAAAGACTCAACCCTAAACCCTAAACCCTTAAACCCTCTACCCTCTACCCTCAATCCTCTACCCTCTACCCTCAACCCTAATCCCTGAACCCTTAAACCCACTTAGTAAACTCTCTACCCTAATCCCTCAAACCTCAACCCTCAACCATTAAACCCTAATCCCTCAACCCCTATACCCTCTACCCTATACATTTGACCCTCAACCCTAATCCCCCAACCCTATACCCTCAATCCTCAACCCTCAACCCTTAAAACCTAAACCCTTAAACCTCTACTCTCTACCCTCAACCCACCTCTACCCTCAACCCTAACCCCTCAACCCTTAAACCCTTAAACCCACTTAGTAAACTCTCTACCCTAATCCCTCAACCCCCTTGACCCTTAATCCCTCAACCCCCAACCCTTAAACCATAATACCTCAACCCCTATACATAAGACCCTTAACCCTAATCCCCCAACCCTATACCCTCAATCCTCTACCCTCAACCTTAGACCCTCTACCCTCAACCCTCTACCCTCTACCCTCTACCCTCTACCCTCTACATTAAACCCACAACCCTCAATTCTCAACCCTCAAGCCTTAATCCCTCAATCCTCAACCTTCAAACCCTAAACCCTCAACCCTGATACCCTCAACCCTATACATTGGACCCTCAAACCTCATCCTTCAACCATATGTACCCTCAACCCTAATACTTGAAACCTATACCCGAAACCCAATACCCTAAACCATCAACCCTATAGGTCCTAAACCCTATAACCTCAATTCTCAACCCTCTACCCTATACATTGGATCCTCAACCCTCATATATATTTTTCCCTCCCTCATCTTCTCTCCTTCTCTCTATCTCACTTATCCCTCCATCTCTCCCTCCCTCCATCCCTCCCTCCCTCTCTACCCTAATCCCTCAACTGTATACCCTCAACCCTTAAACCCTTGAACACACAACCCTAAACCCTAAAACCTTACACCTGTTGTGTGGTCTCACAACACACCCCAAGATTATAAGGCTTGGGGACTCAACAAATATTTTAACTCTTATGGTATGAGCTAGCTAGTTGGAAGATCACCAAGAAGAAAAAGGGTAAAAGAAATCTTTGATTTAAAGGATGCTTCATAGTAAAGTGTTCCATATATTATATATTGGGAATGGGGAATGTTTGAAAGGTGGAGAAGATAATGAGGATATGAGCCAAGCGTTCTGGTCTAATATTGGAAACTTGGGATAGAAGGAAGTCCAATAAAACCGAAGTCCAAGGAAATTTTATGGGTAAAGCTGAATACCGGGTACCGGGTTGCGATATAAAGTGAAATTTTGAAATTTTGTGATTATCTAATGAGTCTAATGATCTGGTGATCCGGTATATGTAGATGATAATCATACGAGAATTTATGATGTGCTTTGGAAAGCGTGTTATTCATGAAGATTTGTATTATAATATTTGAATAATGGTTTTATTTACATGAGATGTTTATAAAAAAAAATTAAGCGATTTAATGTGTGGAATTTGTGATTGCAAGAAATATAGATTGTGATGCAAAGTTTAGGTATGGATGGTCAGGAAAATCAAGTTTGCAAATGAATCTGGTGGTGTTGCCAGGTTCAGTGATACACTTTAGAGGCTCATGCTTGAATAAAGTTTGTTGCAAAGAAGTGCCAGATACGGGGAACTCAAGATTCTGGAGTTTAAGCATGTAGCGGAGGAGTGTACTCATTCTGAGAGTTACCTATTCCTGGAATTTTCAAACTGAGAATGAACTTGGAGTGTGGGAATTGAATTTCCATTAGATCAGCTTGAATATATATGGAAATTTCTTGCACTCAAATGAGTGGATTGGTTTTGATCCATAAAGGAACCCTAATATAAAAGATTAAAACCCGAAGAGATTCAATGAGCAACTGAAGTCAATTTTCAAGGACTTCAAATTTAATTTCTTCGTCAATCACTATCTCCCACATTCCTTGATATGATTTGTCCCTTAGATTCTCTCTCATGTATTTTTCTTATCCTGTTTGTGCCTTGTGTTCTATAAAAGGCTAGAGAATATCTTTTTTTAATTTAAGTTCATAATTTGTGGATGTTGGAAGAGCCAAAACTTCTTTAAGTTTTGTTCTTTTTTCCTGTTTTTTCAATAATTTTGGTCTAAAAACTTTTATGCACATAGACATTGATTAATATCAGACCCAATTTGATAGCTACCTATCTCACGAATCTTTTGTAGCTGGTTTTGTTAGTTTGACTGAACAATCCTGTATATTGCATTGATTAAGGGTGTATACAAAAACTACTCAGTGTCCAAACTAAAACCCTCTCTTTAAAAGCTCACACCATTTTGTATGTAGTTGTGAAGCAATATGGTGAAGTATAAAGTAGTTTACTTTGATTTAATTAATTCTTTGGGGCATGTGTGGAGAATAACTAGGAGAAATTTTAATTTCAATATTTTTTATGCTTTATTTTAGAATAGATGCTTAAATTCTTTGAAAATGTTCCAAAAATAGATAAATGGATGGAATTTATTGAAAATATTTTTTTTTATATAAAATTTCCAAATGCTTAAAGCTAAATATACTTAAGTGATAGAAAATAAAATTATTGATGTTCATGAAATATTATTTCAAATATTTCGGTTTAATGATATTTACTCTTGAGATCTAAATTGAAAACTCATTGTCTAGTATAAATATGATTTCTAATAACATGTTCCCTTTGAGATTAACAAAAAATTCACATCATACCCTGAAGTGAACCTAGTATGATCATGACCTGATTACTAGAGACTTGGGATTGAACTGAGTCAATATTTTTGTTTTGTTTAGGCAAATTTCCCCTTTGAGATTGTCTTGTTCCATATCTTTCAAGAAGAATAGGCTTCTTCACAGTTTGTCTATGGAGTTTTTTATTCGACATTGCTAATGCAAGTGAAATCATTATCAACAGGAACTAGCGCTAGAAGGAGGGCCATCTTTTTTTTGAAATTTTATCTAGTCTTGAGTTTTAAAGCTTGTAAAGTAAAGATAAAGACAATCTAGTATTTCAGTATGGAAGTTGAGAAACTTGTGAAAATGTTTAAAACCAAAAATTATATCCTTTAAGTTTTCTCACTTTTGCTAGGGTCACCAAATGTAGAATTCATGATACAACCAATCACAGTGAACTCAATTGTTAAATTTTCTTAACTAGGGTGCGCTTAGCCATGTGTAAAGTGATTTCATTAACATAAGAAGTTATAAATACTAGAAGGAAAGAGCCGCTAGTGAAAATTGTGTTCAACCCTAGTAAAACCAAAAATGTTAAAAAATCAACTAATACATCAAAATAGTTGGATAACTATAATTATTACAATAAAAATCATAACATGTTGCAGGGAAATAAACTAGAATGTCAAGATTTCAGAACATTGCATCAGAAACAAGGAAATGGCATTGATGAGTCATCATCCTCCTTATACGTGGAAAATATAAATGAAGAAAAGGAGCAAGAAAATCGACTGGGAGATGTGTATATTTTACCCCAAACAAAAAATTTACAAGATAAAAAGCGAAATTTCCCTGATTTTATGCAAAATACAGAATATCATTCTTTTACTTTTTCTCTCTTTGATGATAATATAAATTGTGATATATCTTGGTCTAACAAAGTGCAAAGTGAAGACAAGACCAAAGACATGAAAATTCTCAGAGGAGAAAGTCAAAAAATGGATGCAACCATTCGTGGAAATAAATAGAGTACAAAAACGAACCATGAACTAGGGCTGGAAGAAGGTAGAGTATGGTCGCATTAGATAAAGTATGTGCAATTGACCTTTAATGAGGTCATTTTCATACATATGAGCTAAGTCATTGGTAAGTAATCCTTTGAATTTATGATTACCAAATGCAAAAAGTTTAGAATAATTAATTGTTGTAGTAGAATCGTTGAATTTTTTTTGAATGAATTTAAAGATAAGCCTGTTATAATTCGTACTAAAATGACAATGGAAATAATCATAGAAATTAGAATTATTTATTTTGTTAGGGTTGATCATCTGCTAGATTAGATGCTTGGTTATTTTAAAGGGTTAGTTTTTTTTAGGGTTTATTTTATTTTCTTTTCTTTTCTTTTTTTTTTAATTTTCTATTTTTTTTGGCCTCTGAATTTGCAAATTCTACTTAACTTACCTTGCATACATGAGAGTTAATCAAAAAAATTGTAAAGAGATATAGTGAAATGCAAAAAATGATAAAACCATACATAATAAATGCATGCTTTGAAAGTACTAAAAGCTATATATATGTGTGTCTGTGTGTGTGTGTGTGTGTGATGTATATACATCAGTATTAAAATTCTTGTTTCAAAACATCAAAAATTCAAAAAAGAGGGAGCCTAGTTGCAAGTGGTGGTGGTAGTCATTTAGTCAATACAGAATGCCTCATCTATTAGATCTAATTAAACTATATAGGTGAGTTCTCGGTGAGTTTCAAAGTCTCGAATATGGAGGTTTGAGAGGAAAGGCTGAAGAGGAACTATTTCCCAATGCTCCAAGAATTGAGGAATATCATCCATCGAGGGGATTCCAATGGTCGGGTGTGCTACAAATAAAACAATGTCTAGGTTCTCCAAGTATTCAAGTCTCACTATCATGTTGGAAATTGAGCAAAAATATTCTATAGAAAGCCCTATATCTAGAAGAGATGCTAAAAAATGAGAAGCCACGTCAAAGTAAACGTGAAAGTAGTGACTAGATTCTACATACTTTTCCCCGAGGACTAAGCACAAATTTGGTATAGTAAAACTAGAAGTCCTAATGAAGAAAACCTTTTCAAGCCTTGGAGATGTGATACTTCCTAAGAAAACATTCTGGTGGTGAGAGAAACTTAAAAATATTTGGAGTATCCATGGCCTAGAAGCAAATGGAAATATACAGAACAAGAAAATGCAAAATCAGACAAGAAAGATAAGAAAGCGTGTCAAGAATTTAGAAGGAAGCAATGCAGAATTTATAGAAATCCGTGAGAGGTGTAGTACATAGTTTATTTGAGAGAAGTCTCAGAATCGTAAGCAAGGTGGCAACCAGACCATTGTTTCTAGAATGGAAGGTTAAATCAAATTAAGTCTTTGCATATTGTTGATAAATTGCTTCAAAGGTGAGTAGTACAAAGATTGTGAATCAAGCAAGTTGAAGATTTTGAAGTTAATAGTGGTCTTTTCAAATTATTTTTGGACGTATTAATTATGAAGGTGTTGGTATGTGTGGAATGAAAAAAAAAGGAAAATAAGTTGGTAAGGCAATACACGTCATCACCTAGATAAGTGAAGAGAAATGATACGTGCAAAGTTAGGTGTGTGAACTAAATGAAGAATAATGTGATCCTGTTCTTATATAATCATGATAATCTTGATCCATTAATGAGGTGTAGCACTATCAAATCAGAAGTGCTAGCTGGAATTTTAGCAGTTGCCATAAGAATTTATCAGAAGGGTGGTAATTAATGTTTCTAAATTTAGATTTAATTTGGTGATTAAATTCTTTGTTGCTAAATTTTAATTTATGCATCTCTTTTAACATATAACAATTTGTAGTTAGCTAGGATTTGGCATAAGGTGGTACAATTTAGTTGGAAATACACACCAACAGGGAATATTTTAAGTGATTTTTTGGGAAATGGTGAATTGATGAAGGGATTTGCATTGAATGAAAAATCAAAAGGTAACCTTTGCTACCACAGTAATTTGCAACCTAATAGAGGGATTCACTACCTGCAAGTTGAAACTGAGCTATTATTAAAATATCAAAAGTTGAAAATGAGTTGTCATTGCTATATCTAAAAAAAAAGATCAACTCTTTAGGCTATCCAAATAACTCTATAGGGGCTATAGACACCTAGCTGGCAGTAGAGCTATGTTTGGGTAAATTACAAAGATAACCTTGTCGGGGCTATGGACACTTGATTGGCAGTAAGGCTCTATCCCTAGTTGGCTTTGGAGGATTACCATATTATGTAGTTCAATGTAATGAATTGATTCTTTTTACTGAGTTCCAAAAATTGGAGTTAATCAGAGCACACATGGATATTTTCTGGGGAGTTTTACTTTTTATGCAAGAATCTAGGTATAGGTACAGGTTATTATTTTAAAATATGTATAAATTCTAATTTACAATTGATAATTTAATTTTCAAATTTTGTTTAAATTTGGTTTAATTGGTTGCAACTTGTTGTGTGGTCTCAAAACACACCACAAGATTGTAAGGCTTGAGGACCTAGCAAATTTTTTTTTTAACTTTTATGTTATGAGCTAGCTAGTTGGAAGATCACCGAGAAGAAAAAGGGTAAAATAAATCTTTGATTTAGAGGATGCTTCGTAGTAAAGTGTTTCAAGTATTATATACCAGGAACCAGTAATGTTTGAAAGGTGGAGAAGGTAATGAGGATATAAGCCAAGCGTTCTGGTCCAATATTGGAAACCTGGGATAGAAGTAAGTCTAGTAAAATCGAAGTATAGGGAAAGTTTATGGGTAAAGCTGAATACTGGGTACCAGGTACTGAGTTGCGATTTAAAGTGAATTTTTGAAATTTTGTAATTATCTAATGAGTCTGATGGTCTGGTGATCTGATATATATGGATGATAATCATACAAGAATTTATGATGTGCTTTGAAAAGTGTTTTATTTATAGAAATTTGTAATATAATATTTGAATAATTGTTTTATTTATATGAGATGTTTATAAATGTATTTTTTAAGGTATTTAATGTGTGGAATTTGTGATTGTAGGAAATACAAATTATGATGCAAAGTTTGGGTATGGATGGTCAAGAAAATCAAGTTTACAAATGAATCCAGTGGT
This sequence comes from Sequoiadendron giganteum, assembly GCA_007115665.2. Lineage (NCBI taxonomy): Eukaryota > Viridiplantae > Streptophyta > Pinopsida > Cupressales > Cupressaceae > Sequoiadendron > Sequoiadendron giganteum. The sequence goes on along the minus strand of CM021105.1, from coordinate 481,028,574 downwards.
GTTACCAGGTTCAGTGATACACTTTAGAGGCTCATTCTCGAATAACGTTTGTTGCAAAGAAGTGCCAGATATCGGGAACCTAGTATTCTGGAGTTTAAGCATGTAGCAGAGGAGTGTACTCATTCCGAGAGTTACCTATTCTTGGAATGTTCAAACCGAGAATGAACTTGGTGTGTACGAATTGAATTTCCACTATATCAACTTGAATATATATGGGAATTTCTTACACTCAAATGAGTGGATTGGTTTGGTTCCATAAAGGAACCCTGATATAAAAGATTATAAAATGAAGAGCTTCAATGAGCAATTGAAGTGAATTTTCAAGGACTTCAATTGTAATTACTTGTTCAATCACTATCTTCCATGTGCCTTGATATGATTCATCCCTTAGATTCTCTCTCATCTATTTTTCTTATCCTGTCTATGCCTTGTGTTCTATAAAGGGCCATAAGATATTTTTTTAAATTTAAGTTCAGAATTTGTGGATGTCGGAAGAGCCAAAACTTCTTTAAGCTTTGTTCTTTTTTCCTTTTTTTTCTGAATCATTCTAGTCTAAAAACTTGTATGCACATAGATGTTGATTAATATTAGAGCCAATTTGATAGCTACATATCTAACGAATCTTTTGTAGCTGGTTTTGTTAGTTTGATTGAACAAGCCAGTATACTACGTCATTTAAGGGTGTATACATAAACTACTCAGTGTCCAAACTAAAACCCTCTCTTTAAAAGCTCGCACCATTTTGTATGTAGCTGTGAAGCAATCTGGTGAAGTATAAAGAGGTTTTCTTTGATTTAATTAATTCTTTGGGGCATGCATAGAGAATAACCAGGACAAATTTTAATTTCAATATTTTTTATGCTTTATTTTAGAATAGATGCTTAAATTCTTTAAAAATGTTCCAAAAAATAGATGAATGGATGAAAATTTATGAATGCTTAAAGCTAAATATACTTAAGTGATAGAAAATAAAATTGTTGATGTTCATGAAATATTATTTCAAATATTTCGGTTTAATGATATTTACTCTTGAGATCTAAATTGAAAACTCGTTGTCTAGTATAAATATGATTTCTAATAACATGTTCCCTTTGAGATTAACAAAAAATTCACATCATACCCTGAAGTGAACCTAGTATGATCATGACCTCATTACTAGAGACTTGGGATTGAACTGAGTCAATATTTTTGTTCTGTTTAGGTAGATTTCCCCTTTCAAATTGTCTTGTTCCATATCTTTCAAGAAGAATAGGCTAATTCACAGTTTGTCTATGGAGTTTTTTATTCGACACTGTTGATGCGAGTGAAATCATTGTCAAAAAAAATCCTCTATCCTCTACCCTCTACCCTAATCCCTCAACCCTTAAACCCTTAAACCCACTTAGTAAACTCTCTACCCTAATCCCTCAACCATCTTGACCCTTAATCCCTCAACCCTCAAAACTTAAAACCTAATTCCTTAACCCCTATACCCTCTACCCTATACGTTGGACCCTCAACCCTAATCCCCCAACCCTATACCCTCAATCACCTACCCCCAACCCTTAAATCCTAAACCCTTAAACCCTCTACCCTCAACATAATACCCTCTACCCTCAACCCTTAAACCCTTAAATCCACTTAGTAAACTCTCTACCCTAATCCCTCAACCCCCTTGACCCTTAATCCCTCAACCCTCAACCCTTAAACCCTAATCCCTCAACCCCTCTACCCTCTACCCTATACATAATACCCTCAACCCTAATCCCCCAACCTTATACCCTCAATCCTCCACCCTCAACCTTAAACCCTCTACATTAAACCCTCAACCCTCAATTCTCAACCCTCAACCCTTAATCCCTCAGTCCTCAACCTTCAAATCCTAAACCCTTATCCCCAATACCCTCTACCCTATACATTGGACCCTCAACCCTCATCCTTCAACCATATGTACCCTCAAACCTATACCCTAAACCCAATACCCTAAACCATCAACCCTATAGGTCCTCAACCCTATACCCTCAATTGTCAACCCTCTACCCTATACATTGGATCCTCAACCCTCATTTATATTTGTCCCTCCCTCCTCTTCTCTCCTTCTTGCTATCTCACTTATCCCTCCATCTCTCCCTCCCTCTCTACCCTAATCCCTCAACTATATACCCTCAGCCCTTAAACACTCAACCCTAAACCCTAAACCCTAAACCCTTAAACCCTCTACCCTCTACCATCTACCTTGAATCCTCTACCCTCAACCCTAATCCCTCAACCGTTAAACCCTTAAACCTAATTAGTATACTCTCTACCCTAATCCCTCAACCCTGTTGACCCTCAACACTCAACCCTCAACCCTCAACCCTAAACCCTAGTCCCTCAACCCTCAATACCCTCTACCCTATACATTAGACCCTCAACCCTAATCCCCCAACCCTATACCCTCAATCCTCTACCCTCAACACTAAACCCTCAACCCCAATACCCTCTACCCTATACATTGGACTCTCAACCCTAATCCTTCAACCATACGTACCCTCAACCCTTATCCCTTAACCCTATACCCTCAACCCAATACCCTAATCCCTCAACCCTATAGGTCATCAACCCTATACCCTCAATTATCAGCCCTCTATCCTATACATTGGATCCTCAACCCTCATTTATCTATGTCCCTCCCTCCTCTTCTCTCCTTCTCTCTATCTCACTTCTCCCTCCATCTATCTATCCATCCATCCATCCCTCTCTACCCTAATCCCTTAATCCTAAACCCTCAACCATTAAATCCTTAAACACTCAACCCTAAACCCTAAACCCTCAACCCTCAACCCTTAAACCCTATACCCTCTACCCTCAACCCAATACCCTCTACCCTCAACCCTAATCCCTCAACCCTTAAACCCTTAAATCCAAGAAAACTCTCTACCCTAATCCCTAATCCCTCAACCCTTAATCCCTCAACCCTTAAACCCTCAACCCTCAATCCTCAACCCTTAAACCCTAATCCATCAACCCCTATACCGTCTACCCTATATATTGGACCCTCAACACTAATCCCTCAACCCTATACCCTCAATCCTCTACCCTCAACCTTAAACCCTCAACCCTCAACCCTCAACCCTCAACCCTCAACCCTAAACCCTAAACCCTTAAACCCTCTACCCTCTACCCTATAAATTAAACCCTCAACCCTCAATTCTCAACCCTCAACCCTTAATCCCTTAACCCTCAACCCTTAAACCCTAAACCCTCAACCCCTATACCCTCTACCCTTTACATTGGACCCTCAACCTAATCCTTCAACCATATACCCTCAAACCTATACCCTGAACCCTAAACCCTCAACCCTAAACCCTTAAACATTCTACCCTATACCCTCAACCCAATACCTTCTACCCTCAACCCTCAACCCTCAACCCTCAACCCTAATACCCTAAACCATCAACCCTATAGGTCCTCCACCCTAATCCCTCAACCATATACCCTCAACCCCTATCCCTTTCTCTATATCTATATACGTCTCACCTCTCTCTCCCTTCCTCTGTCCTACCCTCTCTAATTTTATATATCTACCCTCTCCCTCTTTATACATACCTCTCACTCAATCAATCCCTACCACCTTCTCTCATTCCCTCTATCTATCTATCTCCCACTCTCTCCCACTCCCTCCCACTCCCTCTCTCTCCCTCTCTCTCAAGTCTCTCCCACCCACCCCCTCTCTCTCTTAGGTCTCTCCCTCTAGCAACCTACATAGGTAACTCTCTCTCTCTTTGTCTCTCTCTCTCTCTATCCCTCCCACCCTACCTAGATAAGTTCCTCTCACTCCAACCCTCTCTATCTCTCCCTCTCTCATTTCAATCCCTCCCAAACCCTCTCCCTCTCTCAGGTCTCTCACTCACACTCCCTCTCTCTCCCACTCCCTCTCTCTCTCACTCCCTCTCACTACCTATCTCTCAAGTCTCTCCCTCTCACCTACCCTCCCACTCTCAATTGTCTCCCTTTGGCACTCTACCTAAATAACTCTCTCTTTCTATCCCTCTCTCTCCCCCCTCTCTCTCTCTCCCTCTCTCTCAATTCTCTCTCTCCCACCCCTCTCTCTCTTTCTCTCACTCTCCCTCTACCCCTCCCACCCTACCTAGCTAAGTCCATCTCACTCCAACCCCTTCTCTCCCACTCACTCTCTCTTAAAATCTCACTTCCACTCTCTCATCTCTCTCTCTCTCTCTCTCTCTCTCTCTCTCTCTCTCTCTCCCACCCTACCTAGACAACTCTCTCTCTCTAAAAAATTCTCCCTCCCTCTAAAGACATACATAAATGCATACATACATAGTTACATACATACAAGCATACATGTACATGTCTAAATACAATCTTACATACATATAGGCATACATTGATACATACATACATACATACATACATACACGCATGCATACATACGTACATACATGACATACAAGCATACATGTACACACAAACATACATTCAATAGAGTAACATTTAACATAAAGAAAGACATAACGCGAGCACAATATAATACACTTGCATTATGTCTTGCTAGACATGTCCCTCACAAATGTAAAAACCATGTCAAAACTCAGATATAATGCAAGTGTGTTATAACACGCTTGTATTATAACACACTCTCATTATAACATGTGTGCATTATAACACGCTCGTGTTATAACGCATGCACATTTTAACACACTCGCGTTAGATCATGTGTGCGTTAGCATTATAACATGACCGTGTTATAACCCATGTGTGTTATAAAGCACTTGCGTTATAGCGTGTTATAACATGTGCATGTTATAATCGCTCACATTATAATGTGCTCATGTTATAACGTCTGAGCGTTATAACGTACTCGTGTTATAACGTACTCGCATTATAACACTCATGCATTATATCTTGCTTTGGGAATTCCCAAGCCTTGGGATTTGTATTTTCCTTGGAATACCAACCCAAAGGCTTGGAGGGTATTTTGAACGATCGAAGATATGTTTTTGCAAATTCTATAATATTTCACATAATCAGGTTTGTGCCCACTGTAAAGATTGCACGTGGTTCAATGTCAACCAAATTGAAAACCTGGGTAGTGTTAGGTTCTCTCTTAGCTATCCAACGATGTAATTTTTTTTCACTTTTTGAAAATGTTAAGCCTTTCATCTATAATTTATTTTATTTGTGTCTCTTTTTTGGAAAAAAGTAGTGTTTGGTGTTTTTTTCATTATAAATTAAGCATTCATCAAAATTTCACAAAAACTAAATTTTTAGAAACTAGACTCCATTCTACAAATTTTTTAAAAATAATTAAAAAAAATTAAATTAGTTTCCAAAATTTGTAGGGGAAGCACAACCAAAATTTTGGTTTTCAAGAAGTGTCCACTTAGAAAATTAGTAAAAAATCAAATATTCATTAAAAAATTATCAAAAAAATCATGCATCAACTACATACTGTTAGCTAATTTCTCATTGGAGTGATTTTTAAAATACTAAAAAAAAGTTCACTATGCTAGGGACGTACAGGAGTTGTTATGTTATGTTTTTCTAACAAAAATAGCACCAATTTAAGTATGTCCCTCTTTTAAACCCCTTAATCTCAACCATTTTCAAAATAAATTAATAGTTTATAAAGTATACTCATAGCACTTCGATCCTTGTTTTTGTTCCATCTCAAAATTTTGAGTGTAACTATCCTCAATTTCATGTCGAAGGTTAGTATTCCCTGATTTCAGAAAAAAAAAAAAAAAAAAAGTGGCCACGTAATCCCCCTTTTTGGGACCCATCTTTTTGCACTTACCCTATTTCATTTAGAATTCATGATATCAAGTCAAGCACTCAAGAGTTAAGCATTCCAAGAGTTTATAAGATCATCAAGAGAGCATTGAAGATCATTTCTAAGGAATTCAAGGGAAAATTCTTCATCATTTGTTGCAACGATTCAAGATCCATCATCATGTCAAGGATATCAAGCATCAAGCATGTTATTGAGCTAGTGTTGTGATGTTGCATTCAAGATCCAAGGTCAAGCATTGTTCTACACTTATTTCAAGATCTAGATATACATCCTTCATGGCCATTTCATGTTAGATTGTAGATTTATAAGACATCATTCAAGTTATCATTTCTCATGTTTCATGTTTCATGTCCTTATTTCATTATCTTGAATCATTTGGTTTAATTACCTAAAAGAGGTTTGACCAAGGCAAACCCCTATTCACTAACAAATCAACAAGTTTTCCTCTATCTAGATGTGTTATTGCAGATCTAGGTGTCTTGGAGCTTGAAGGAAGTATTTGGAGTTGTCTCCTCACTTGCAAGGTCACAGAAAGTCTTCTACAAGTTCAAAACCAAAGTTTTAGATCCAAAAACAAAGTGTGGCAGAAAGAGAAGAGATTGAGGTGCAGAATCAAACTTTGAATTCTCGAAAAAGTGAAACAGGACTAATACGCCAGAAGTGGCATATGAGTCCCACTATAGGCATTTTTCAAGATTTTTGCAGTTTAGAATACCCTTTTTCTAGAAACCAATTCCTGCTCAGAAACCTAGATCTGGGACTAAATCACCCAAATTGTCATATGAGTCCCAGTGTGCCAAAATTTTAGTATTTTCAACATTTTAGAGCTTCAATCAGTCTTCTATAGATTTTGAGGTGCACACATTTCATCTTGCAACTTTCTATTCTGTTTCACATTCATTTTTAGGTCATTTAGTGAAAGATTGCATTACATTAGGTTTAAGCATTTTGATTTGCATTTCATTAGTCTTTCAAAGCCCTAGCTTGGTGGTGAACCCCTCATTATTCTATAATAAAACCCTAGGACAACCCTATTGCAAGATCTCTTTCTCCTTTGCATACTTGACATTGAGATCTCTCGAGTTTGTCCTTGAATGAGAGTGAGGAAGTTTGTTGTTCTATCTCCCAAGAATAGAAGTCCAACAAAATTCATCCTTTTAGGAACATTTTATCTATTGTAGATTCTAAGAAATACTCAGTAAAAATTTGTCACATTATTGCTCTTATGTCTTTGGTAGATAGTTGTAAAAAATGACAAAATCATTTTAGAAATGAAATCATTCCTCCACTATAAATTACCTAGAAACCCCAACATTTTCATATGATTAGTATGATACCAATGGATTTAAAAAGACAAATATGGCACTCAACACCCTTACATTGAACAACATTAAGGAATTTTACAAGAATGCATTAGTTGTCAACATGGTCAAATGATTTAGAGTTGATGGGAATTAATTTATGTTACTATATTTAGAATCTAAATACACCTAAAGGTGTGAGCTAAAAATTACTAAGTGAAATTTTTTGAGAAACTCTCCCTCAATTTTTTTCTCATTTTTGCTCCTAAATCTCTTAAGAGACTTTGTTCAATCACTATAGTCTAGAAGGAATAGGATAATTTTAAAATGAAATAAAGCCTCCAATATAATTTCACCACCCAAATTGATATATTATCACCCTTTATTCAATCCAAAAATGTGTAGAAAAAAATATGGCACTTGGAACCTTTGTAGTAAATGTCATTAAGTTATTTTTTGAATTAGTTATCAACATTGTCAAATAGTTTCTAGATTTGATGAAAATAAAGATAGGTCATTTTATTTGGATATTACATACACCTATATGTGTGAATGGAAAATTCATATGTGTCACATATTCTAAGAAATTGAATCCGTCAAATTTTAGCACCTTTTTCTCTTAATTCTTGTAAAAGACCTTGTTATATCTTTGTGGCCTAAAAGGATTAGGAGGCTTCAACAATGAAACAAGGCCTACACTAGAATTCCACCACCCACTTTGATGTGGAAACATAAGGAACCATAATGAAGATAGAAGAAATCATAATGGAAAGACAAGGACTCATAATAAAAACACAAGGAAACATAAGGGAAAAAATGATCAATCATAGTGGAAAAAAGACAAAAAATAATAGAAACATGGTGAAACATAGTGGAAATGTGTAGAAACATAATGGAAACACTAAAAAACATAGTTTTGTTGAACACGCCCAGATACAATGAGGGGGAGGTGAATCAGTATCTTCAAAACTTAAACCCTTCATATAGTAAACCCTTCAACAATATGAAAATTTAGACTTTTAACAAGATCAACAACTTATGGATAGATCAGTAACACTTAAACAGATCAACATAAATGAAAGATAAAGAAATGAACACACATGCACAAGATAACACAAGATTTATATAGAAAACCCAAGGAGGGAAAATCCACAGAGAGAAATCTCTCAATATATGAAGCTCATTGCTTACAAAATTATAATCTATTTTAAGGATCAGTACCTAAGGAAGCATGTTGATCTTGGAAGGACTTGTAGGCTAAGGCACACAACCTTAGGGAAAGATAAAAAGGAATTGCAGTATTGAGGTGCACAACCCCAGGGCAAGATAAAAATTATAGGGACCTACTGAAGAGAATCACTATCTAATAGCAAGATACATGAAAATTTGAATTACAACATGGGTGATCCCACAGTAGTGGTTTACAATTTTTGGACAAACTGGACACTACAATTATTATTTTTAACTAAATCTTCACTTTCGGGCTCTTTTAGCGGCTAAACCATGAGGAATTTGGAAATGATGCAAACTAGAGTCTCATCACATTTTGTCTATAGATTCTTAAAAAATTAAATTCAAAATTTTTGGAATCAGATTGCATTTTTTTTTCCATCTCCCACGAAAACTATTTTTTTTCATAAAACAACATTTTTAAAAAGTGACGCTCACCATATACAACATTACTTTTTCTGTATGAAGGATAAAATTCTAATTTTTTTCGAATTTAGATTTTTAACTATAATATCTAGCACTTTCATTTGGTCTCATAGTTTTTTATTGAATATTTTTTCCTTAATCAAGTTTCAAAGTCAAACCAATTGCAATTCAGACATAGGCGGATTGTATACAACACAAATTTTTCTGTATGAATCGAAATTCAATTTTTTTTTTTTAATGGATCAAGGACATCAATACCCAGCCTCAACATATTTTTAAAAATTTTATTTTGATAATCTGCTATTTTTCTACATGTGCAGACCAGATATTTTTATTTTCAATAAAAAAACTATGTTTAATAAAACTTAAAAATAAAATACATAATAAAAGCAAATCATATTAAAATTATATTCGACGGATAGCTCATTCTAAGGACTATCATTATCTAGTTGGGTTTTTGAAGTTTTCTACATTTTCATTTTCAAATTGAGCTTCGAACGATAATTTTTTACAAAAAAAATCAAATTTTTGAGGAGATAGGGGAAAAAGGGTGTTCGGCTTAACATATGTTTGGTTGAACCTCTTAAAGTGGTTCGACCAAACCTATGTTCGCCGAACCTCTTAAATGGGTTTGGTCGAACCTAGGTTCGCTCGAACCACTTTAAACTAATGAGCGAAATTTAGGGGGTCAGAGAAAATGACATTGTTTTTTTTTTTTTAAATCCCTATTAAGGGGGTTCGACCGAACCATAGTTCGCTCAAACCCCTTTATTTTAATATTTTCGCTCACATGTCAATGGGGTTCGAGCGAACATAGGGCTCGGTCAAACCCTATGGTTTGATCTAACCATGTTAAAGGTTTGGTCGAACAATTTGGTTCAGCCGAACCCCTTCACTTTGTGTAGAGGGAAAAAACAACTTTTCCCTTCCTCCACAAAAGTGTTCACCACTTATTTGGGTTCACCCACATATGTCAACAATACACTCTACCGACTGAGGAATTAAAGCACATTTGATTCTTATTTTTATCAACTCACTTCATTAATCCACACTCACACACCACCACATTCTCACTCTCTAACCTTGTAACTAAAATGTTCTTTTATTTATATCTTTTGCAAGATCTCAAAATATTAGTTAGGTCACCTAGAATAGAAGATAAACAATAACCTCAACAAGTTAGCCACAAAAACATAATGTGGTCCTATCTAGGAGGTATAGAGGACCAAATAACAACTTTTTACATCTTTCAATGTGATCCCAAACAACACATATGCTAACACACATCAACCCAATTCAGCAACAAGGAAACATGTAGCACAATACCAATCGGCCCAAAAACACATATTGAATTGAAATTACTCAATGTGGTTCTCAAAAAGATAGATCAAGACCAAAATAAATCTTAAAATAGCCTCAAATTCTAGCATAGACCCCCAAGCACATAGCACAAGAAAGAAAACAAGCCCTTTCAGCCAGACATCCATAAATTTCCTAGAAAACCAACTCAAAATAATATGTGGTACCAAAAAGATCAATCATTGGCATGCAAGACATGAAGAAATGTTCCATGAACATCTAGCAACACTTTCAGACACTTCTTTCACACTATCATGCCACCAATAGCTACCACAACACAAACAAAAACAAAGAAACTTTAAGTCAGAAGCACAAAATACACAACCATGAGAAGGAACATTAATAAACCAACTTGCGGTAAACCCCAACACATGAAAACTGAATTGAGATACTACACAAACACTGAGAGAATGTGCACCAAGACACGAGAGTAGAAACATCAATGTGAAGAAATATAGAGTATTTTCCAGACCAATCATGACAAGAAACAAAAATTGCCAACCCACTGCAATTACCAAAAACCTCCTCGACAACACAAGTGACCTAAAAAATATAGGAGTACAAAATCCACATAATATAAACATTGAATCCCAAACCGCAAGAACATATCCTCAAAGGCGGAGGAATGTGGAGCATTCTCCCAAACATTTTTCAAAGAAAATTTTATTAGCAAAAACTTTCACCAACTTGTAGAGACAAAAACTTCCTTGTAACAACACATAATTACTCAAGAACAATAGGAGAGACCATACAACATAATAGAGACTATAAACAACATCTCTCCACCATTAGCATCACTTCTAATCCCCATCTTAATACTTATAATCCTTGTCTTAATATATCATGATGATATCATCATTGCTGACAGTAACCATACTCAATACAACTTTACTTGAAATCAAACAAGGCGTGACATCCAACCATGAACATCAGCAACATCACTAATACATCACAATGACAACCAATGCCCAACAACAATCCCCCAAACATATGTTCAACAACTTCCCCAAGTGTTGACATCAATGACAACCAATTCTAACAATCTCGCCCTTTGGCATTGATGGCAATAGACACCTACACATTTTATCTAGACCCTTTCGACATCAAGGATAAAGGGCCAAGGTCTTCAATTAAATCATTAGCACATTCTCCCCTTTTGACTAACTGCACAACTTTGCATGCTCAACATTTGTACAGCTTCTTCAAACACGTATACAAGCTCCCCGTATTAGTAGCAACCAACAAACTACCTACTACCCTTGAGAGGTAGCACCCATCAATCTAGGAGAAAAGGATATGATGTGAATTTCTCCCATGGATAGATGCACCATTTATGCATCTAGTTAGAAAAAGGAGGGGAAATAACCACTAACTTCTACTAGAGATATTCAAAAGTATCCTTTGAAAGTGCCTTAGTGAAGATATCTGAAATCTTATCCTCAGTAGGCACATACTCCAATCTAACTTCTTGCTTTGTATCCTTTTCCCTTAGAAAGTTATATTAGATAGAAATGTGTTTTCTCTTTGAATGCATCACCAAATTTTTGGAAGTGTTAATTGCATTATATTATCACACAATATAGGAATGGGTTCATCATATACCACATTTATATCCTTCCAATTCTGCTTCATCCAAAGCAATTGGGTGCAACAAGATGCTAGAACAATATACTCAACTTCTACTATGGATAATGACACTAAGTCTTTCTTCTTACTAAACCAAGAGACCATTTTTTCTCCCAATAAAAAGACACTTCCATTAGTGCTTCTCTGGTCATCCACACATCCTACCCAATCAACATCAGTATAAGAATTCAAAGTAAAGTTATCATCTTTCTTATATGAAAAACCATAATATGAAGTTCTCTCCATAAGAAAATAAAATCATAAAATATAGGGTTTCCTCACTTCTTGGTTTGCATAAAGGATGTCTAGTTTGTGGCTTAATTTCCTTTAATCTAGAAAATCAAAAGAATATCTAAATAGAGAATACTAGTATGCTTGAAATTATGTCAAAATACATGACAAGCACTGCACATGGAAATACCAATGTGATTCAAAAATACTCAAAAACTTATGATGAGAAATGGATGTTTGGTATACTATTCAAGGATTCGTTACATTTCATATATTTCAGATTTCTCATCATTTAAAAATAGCTATTGGTTTTACAAGTTCTTAATGTGTGTTCATCTCTTTTCCAGACAAGTCCCTATTTTTATTTTCCTATCATTGGGTTCATGTGACCATCCTAAATCAATTTGAGGTAGGATTACTATACCATTGTACATAAGTTAATTATATGTTGTAGTGTGTTTTTTTCATTTAGATTTTTGTATATTTTTATCATTCATGTTGTCTCCATCTTCTGTCAAGTCTCTTTGATTTTCCTATGCATTGTGTTATTTTTTCGACTCTTTTTTCCCGATGGATAAAACACTAGTCACTAACTAGAAATTCTAGGTCCTACTAGGTCTTTATCCCCAGTCAGAGCCAACTATTTGGCCCATTTTTTACTTCACCAATTTTTATTTTTTTTCCTAATTGGCAAATTGGCAAGCATCAGTATGTACTTAGTTCCTCTATCTTGATAACCTATTTGAGTTGGTTCTCCTTAGTTTCAAATGCCTCAATCAACTTCAAGTATAAAATTGCTTGTCAAAATCTAGTCATTAATTTTCACAAAATATCAAATTCACAAGTTGTTTGCATCAAATTGTTGCATCTAATCATCTTGAAGAATGATGAACTAATCATGTTTGTGTGAGATTTTTCCATTATTCTTAGATGAATCATGCATTAATTTTAAATCCTCAAAGAAAATGCCATTCATTGTGTCATCCAATACATTAGAAACTATTGTGTAAATCAATTAGGATTCATAAAAATAATTAAATCTAGAGATCCTTCTGAGGTAGCATAAAATTGTTTTACAAGGATGATTATGTCTCCAGTATCCACAAAGCGGTAAATTTTTGGATCGGGATTCCTTTCCATTTGGGATATATTAAAATTTTATCATTTTTCTCAATAGATTATGAAATTAATTAATTTAGAAACTTCAAAGAAGCTAGAGAAAAATGGATTTACAAAGGGCTTCTTGAGATCATTTTATGCAAGGTGGTCATTTTTAGAAAAATAAATGCTTTCAATTGAAAGATGTTAAACTAACTCCTTTCAGCACTTGTTTGGTGTCCTACTGACAATGTTTCAAATCCAAGTAAGTTGAAAAATTAGCTAACCAACTGTAACCTTGAAATTAACCTTTGGTTAGTGAGTTGAAAGGTTAATAAGTTAGCAAGTTCGTCAAAAACCTAAAATCCTAAAATTGACCTTGGAAGTTAGTAAAACTATTGAATTCTCAAAATTACATCATAAACAAGTTCTAAAGTTACAAAATCTCTTATATTTGGAATGTTTTAAGGTTTGAAAACCTCTCGAATCACCGAAAACAAAAAGGAATGTTGTTTTCAACAGTTTTCTAGGCTCCCGAATCACCGAAATATTTGTCAATGGTTTCTTTGGTTTTAAAACCCTCCAATTTATCGATGGGAGATTCTATCGTGCCCACCATATCCACACCGGTTTGGGAGATTCTAAATAGGGATACAAAATGGACTTGTTAATACAGCTTAAATGTTTTCAAGCAAATGCTATTTGCAGTGTGTAAAGCCAGATTCAACAAGCTTCATTATCATCATCTCTTCTCATTCCAACATAGCAGCTTTGCAACAGCTTGTGAATAGCCATTTGAAGAAGATTCAAGAAAGATTGTTGTCAGTTTGAGCACCTCCAATAAACATGTCTAAACAATTTATAGGGATAAATAAGGAACGTTAACTCTTTAATCAACTAACTAAAAGAATTTGAGCGACGGATCTATTAAAAATGGCGATGCAACATAATGGGTAGAGGAGTTTCATCAAATGTTGCAATTTCAAATATTCTGACTAGCCTGTATGTGAACGTAGAACCATAGACAGAAGCGTGAATATTTCAAAGAAGTGTGGTTTCACGGAATTCAATGAAATGGGATTTGTACAGAATATATTTCTTTAAAATACTTTAGCTAATTTCAAACAAATGCAACAGGTGGTTATAAATATTGAATCCCATAACCTTGACTAGTTACCTCTCATTTATGCGAAAAGGGGGAATTTTATATCTGGTTAATGAACATCCATGAAAGAATAAAGAACTGAATATTTTTGAAAGGTATTATGGTTGAAAATGCTCTACTAAACTTGTCTGCAAAATATGGCACCGTACATAATACACATGAACTATTTGATAGAATGCCTCGATGAAATGTGGTCTTGTGGGTACCATCATGTAGGCCACAAAGCAAATGCATTTGGCAGGTGTAATTCCAAATTCCACAATGCTTGCATGCATATATCCAAGTCCATGCCAAAGAGGATTTTTGGAACAAATTGAAAAGAGATTTTTATAAAATGTTGTGATTACAAACACAATAGTTAGTTTGAGTGTAGATGTCACAGCCATGAGAGTTTGGTATGGTGTATGCAAAATGGATTTGTCTAAATGGCTATAGAAATATTCATGCCAACACCATTGACAGTATAAAACCTAATGCCACAATCTTTTCCAACATTCACTTCACTCGTATCAAAATGGAAGCTTTGGAACAAGGAAAACAACCATTCCAATGTTATCCTTTTTCCAAATCTTCAATCTGCAGATGGGAAATTTTCAACTGATAAAGTAAGAATATTAAACAACACATGGAATGTCTCAAGGGCCAAATCAGTACTTTGAAAGTGTAAAATTTTTATGTGTATGTTGTTTATTGTGGCTTTTTTGGCTGTGCAGTGGCATTAAGATCATTACCACTGATCGAAAGTTTTTTTGGAATGGTGCTCCAGCCACACCCTTGATCAGTGGGACAATAACAAAAATATTTGCTATGGTGTTTGAAAAAAATAGTTTTCATAATACTATTTTCGCTTGCATCTGGTGGGGCTCATATGGATAGCATTGTCAAATTAGTATGGACCACTCTTGAGTTGGATGTCATTATATATTATTGTAAAGATGGAAATCCATCATTATACCTGTCTATACAAGGAAATGATGCTTTTCATATGCAGTTGAACCATATTCTCTTGAAGGGTAAGTTGTCGGTGAATAGGTGATTCATGGATTGGAAGAAGACACAGTGCCCACCTTAATAAAATCGATAAAAAAATAAAATTCATAAGTTTCAAGTTCATATTTCTTTTTGAAAAATTGACGTAAATCACTTAGTGTGATTTTAAGTTAGAAAATAAACCTTATTTCTAGAAAATTTGTGTAAAACATAATCAAATAAGGTTTATTAGTTGTAAAATCATTATGTTTCAAAAAGTAGCTATATATTAGTAAGGAGGTAGTTAGTAGAGTGAGGAGTATGTTGAGGCTATTGTTTTATTGGGAGGGGACTTTTGGGGCTCACATTTTGAACATAAGGTATTTTTAGAGTTGTGTAATTTTATATATATTATAAATAAAACATTAGGATCATATATTTCAAGTGCTTTTATATTATCATTATTAATTTCTTGTTTATTAAATTGAAAATCACTCTATGTCATTATGGAAATCATTAGTCATTTAATGTAACATTAATATAGATTATATAATTTATGTAAAAAACATAATCATTTCTTGGCATCTTTATTTGAATGTGCTAATAAACCCTCTCAATGATCAAGTGTGTTGAAGTACGTGGGAGAATGCTAGTGTAGGATTTTCGTCATCATCGTTGTCTTCCAATACTTTTAAGATGCAATGATCCAACATAGTCTCTTAAGAGACCTAAGGGAAAAAATATGCTAAAATTTGATGGAGCATTTATAAAAATTAGTGAGACCTACAATTTTTTGTTTACACCTACATGTATATTTACTGTCTAAATATAATTACCTATATTAGTTTCCTTCAACTTTGAACCATTTAACCATGTTGACAACTAATGCATTCTTGTAGAATGTCTCTTTTTGCTCAATGAAAGGGTTCAAAGGGCCCTAATTCTCTTTGCGTTCCTCATGGGATCAAACTAAGTGTGTGAGCATGGTGGAATGGGTAGGGGAATGTTAATGTAGGTATTTTTTTCTCCATAGTCCTTCAAGGCTACATTGATTCAATAAAGTCTTAAAAAATGTGAGCAAAAAAGTGCAAAACTTTCGAGTATTTCTGAGAATCTATGGTAGCTAGATTTTATTTCACACCTATAGGTGGATTTAAACTATAGTAATTTCCCTTAACTTCAAATAGTTTGACTATGTTGACAATAAATACATTCTTTTAAAATTTCTTTTTTTTCTTAGTGGAAGGGTGCCAAGAGCCATAATTTTATTTCTATGCCTCACGAAACTAAACCAAGGACATGAACACATTGCAGTGATTGTGAGAATTATGATGGTGATTATTTAATAATCAAGGACTCTAAGACCTTGTAGGCTATAGCACTCCAATAATATCGCTCAAGTGACCAAAGAGGAAAAATATGTGAAACTTTGATGGAGTATTTGTTCAAATCTATAGTAGCTTCCTATAGGTGGACTTTGGTTCTAAGTACAATAACACATCTTAGTTTCCCTTAACCCTAAATGGTTTGACCATGACAACAATGAATTAATTCTAGTAGAATACCTCTTTTTCCAATAGAGAAAGGGTGTCAAGAGCCATAAATCTCTTTTTGCACCTTATGTGATAGAATTGAAGATATGAGCATATCAAGGTGGGTGAGAAAGTACTTATTTAAGCCCTAATTTTTCATTGAATCTTCCTATTCCTTTTTGTCTATAATGGTCTAACAAAGTCTCTTTACAAACCCATGAGAAAAAATGTGCCAAATTTTAAAAGGAGAATTTCTTATAGTTTGTGGTAGCTAGGAATGTTCAATTCATGCGATAGGTGGATTTTAAATTTTTGTATCTAACTACAATAGCCTATATTAATTTTTCTTAACTTTGAATGACTTAATCATGATGAAAATAAAAGTATTCTTACAAAATTCCTATTTTTCATTCAATGCAATGGTGGCTTGGACAGGGTTACAAAGCCCTTCAAAATCGTTTGTAATGGGTTTCAAGGCCCCATCAAAACCTGTTTACCTATATTAAAAAATGATGCATGAATTCTTAAGAGCATAAAACTAAATTGTATTATTTCAAGGTATACATCGACATTTATACACAAATGAAGCAGTTGAACGAAGTGAAATAGTTACAATCAATTAACTATTATACACTCGCCACTATCGTTATACAATGTAATGCTAACATTCCCCCCTTATTACAATGTTCCTATATCCCTAAAACCTTACAATCACCTTGCCAAGGCCCCCCCTTAAGGCTTACATAATAAAACTTGTTGATTACAAAATATGTATACATTTTTTAGAAGATTTTCCTTTTGAAAAAATAAATCGTGAATCAGGTGGAACTCCTCTAGAAGCTCTAAGCTGAATTTATAATTTATCCCTCCATGAACTCCTGAATCATAGATTGTAGTTATTGGAAAACCACCCTCCAAGTTGTCTCCTCGAACCTCGTAAAGGTATAACCCTTGGTCCCTAACTGTAATTACTAGACAACAATCCTCCAAGCTGTCTCCTCGACCCTCATAAAGGTGTAATCATTGGTCACAGTCTCGTGAACTCTCTATGCAACAATCCATACTAAGCTCTTCACCAAACCCCTTACTTGTCTCAAAAAACAAACTTCACAATACATGTATCTTCAAATCAATTAGCAATAACAAAGAAAATAAAATAAAGACAAAAAGGCTTCTCATACAAAGAATCATCTCAAAGCAAGAAGCTAACTTGAGATGAAGGAAATACCTCCATCCTCTAGTGCCACCAGCCTCCAATAAAGTGAAGACTTATAGTAATAATGTTGGATTAACACCACCAAAAGAGTCATTATAATAGCTTCATCATCTAATGAATCCTCATCTTTAATGTAGGAAAAGTTATTAAAAATGACTTTATCATTTGAAGAATTCTCATCTTTAATGTAGGAAAAGTTTCCTATATCTGATTCATCTTTGAGATTTCCTTTAAGAAGATCTTTGGTTCGAATTATACAAAATCTCACTATGTGTCCCTTTTGATAGTAAAAACATATATTTTCTCTTGTATCTGATCTTTTATTGTTGCTTCATGAATATAATGCCTTCTCCAATTGAGAAACATCCTCTGAATCTTTTGCATTTGTTCTCTTTTCTTTTGCTAAAAGAGCTGAAATCATATCTTCTAAATTTTGAGAGGTTATTTGGTTGAGTGTAAAATTAACATTACTATACTTTGAAGGCAAATTTTTTAACAATATATCTCTAGAAACATCATCATCTACCAAAGCCTTTACTTCTTCTAGTTTCCTAAGGAGGGACCTTAAATTACTTATGTGATTTGACATTGTGATTCCATCGTCCATTTTGAACCTAAAAAATTCAAGTTTTAAAGAGAAATTCGCATTAAGTGATTTTGCTCCAAACAACTTATTTAGATCATCTCAAATTTCCTTTGATGATTTGTCCAAATCTATGTGATGTAATTTAGAATCAAAAAGTGTAAGGCCAATAATAGCCTTGGCTTTATCATCTCTACTATTCCAATCTAGTAACTTATTTGTAGTTGTAGGTGGATTTTCTTTTCCACTTACTATTCATCATAAATTTGTATTCATTAGTTGCATTTGAATTTTAATTTTCCAAGTATGAAAATGAAAATCAGAATACTTATCTAACTTATCTAATACAATCTCCATAATAATATAGCCCCTTATAGCAACTTTAAAAGAATTGTGTCGAAATGCACATTAACCACTATTTTCCACCTTCTCCAAACATTATGATAATCTCCAAAACATTAGCCTCTAAATACTTCTACTTCATCAAACCCATCCACCACTGTATGTATAATTTTTGTTAAAGACATACTATGCAACAATAAACTATATGTGATGTGGTTTTCTTTGCTCACCAATGACCATTATTAGAGAATGCAAAAGAACAAAACAAAGATAGTGATCATAGACTGATTGGATTGACTACTAGAGAATGTTAGCATTTAATCCATATCCTCATGTCATGCTTAAAACCATCACTCTCAAAGTTGAGAGCTCAGACACCATAAAAATTTTAGAATATGGTTGTATGCTCGCTAACTATAACATCTAAAGGGAATCTACTCTCCATATGGTTCTCTGACATAGGGAAGGAATGGAGATCTTCATCAAAAACTAGAAAAAACATTCATTCCATCGTAGAAAATGTTCATGTCATCACTACCATTATAGAAAAAAAAATTCCCTCAGATTCTCCCATGCATGCTCTGATACCACATGAGAGCATAAAATTGCATTTTATTATTTCAAGGAATATATTCACATTTATAGACAAAGGAATTGGTTGAATGAATTGAAATAGTTGCAATCAGAACATTTTTATACACTCGCCACTATTGTTATACAATGTAATGGTAATAATGCCCAAGTGGGAGAAGAATGTTAGGGTAGGACTTTTTTCATCACAAAATAATCTCATAATTTCTATGCCATAGTGATTTGGAAAATTCTTGTAAGAGACCTAAGAGAAAAAAAATTCCAAACATTGATTAAATATGTCTCAAAATCCATGGTAGATAGAAATTTAACATTCATACCTATAGATATATTTAATATCTAACTACAATAACTTATCTTTTTCCATAAAATCTAAATAGTTTTATCATACTAACAACAAATACATTCTTCTACCATGGATGAACTGCAACCCTCAATGCTAAATAGTTTCAAATGATGGGATCTTTGTTAAAGACTATTGGAGAAATGGGGAATGGGTGAACCTCAACCAGATCAGTTTGGACCTTGTGCCACTCCAATACTCTCTGATGGATGTTAGGGTATGCTCGAGTCTTTAGGAGGATTTTTTGGTCTAGATGGCCAATCCGTCGGGTAGCTATTCGGTTGCCTCGGTTGTCTCTCTGTTGTCCCTATCTCCTGCCCCTCCTCCCTTCTGGATGAAAGCTTGGTTTAACCATTTGACCCCCAAGGTCAACATCTTCTTTTGGATTCTCCTCTAGAATAAGGTGCTTACAATGGATAACCTATGTAAGCGAGGTCTCTAGATTTCCAATCGTTGTTATCTTTGTAAGGAAGAATTGGAAACTGCTAACCATCTATTCCTTCACTATCCTTATGTAACTTCTATTTGGGGTAGGTTCTATTCTATCTGAAATATCTCATTTGCTTCACTTGGAACTATTAAATATCAATTTATTCAGTGGAATGGACTCTCTTTGAATCCTTATATACGCAGGCTTTGGTCACTGACTTTCCCTTATATAGCTTGGGGAGTATGGAAGGAGTGAAATAATAGAATCTTTAGGGATAAGGAAAGTCCAAAAAATATTGTGTTTGAGAAATTCTATAGGCTAATTGTGGAAAACTTCAACATGTTCCCTTTTCATGTGAATATGTTGGAGTCTGTGGCATGTTTGATTTATGACCTCAAGATGGCCAAAGATTGGGAAATTAAAAGAGATATGTCAAAAGTCTCGAAACCAACTAAAAAGAACCATGAAGGTGTCATTTGGTATCATACCCCTAGGGGTTAGATAAAAGCCAATTTTGATGGGATGGCTAAAGGGAATCCAGGGAAGGCTAGGAGCGGGGGTGTGATAAGAGATGATAAATGTATGTTTATTGCTGCTGTGGTTGTCTCCTTGGGTATACAATCCAATCACTTAGCTGAATCTATAGGTGCCTACCAGGTCATCGATTTGGCTAGAAGGATGAAATCTAAAAATATATGGCTCAAGGGTGATTCTAAAAACATCATAGATTGCCTCCTAGGAAAGTCCCTTCCCTCATGGATCATAAAATATTAGATAGATGAAGCTAGGGCCACTCTATCTAGATTCAACAAAGTGAAAATATCCCATGTCTATAGGGAAGCTAATTGTGTGGTCATCTACTTT
Organism: Sequoiadendron giganteum; assembly: GCA_007115665.2. NCBI lineage: Eukaryota > Viridiplantae > Streptophyta > Pinopsida > Cupressales > Cupressaceae > Sequoiadendron > Sequoiadendron giganteum. The sequence goes on along the minus strand of CM021105.1, from coordinate 481,007,495 downwards.
GCTAATGAGGGAATTAAATAAAATAAGCAGGTGACATGGCTATTCTGTAATGATTTAGGTGTTGATTTCAGAGCCTATATCAACTATGATATCACTCATGGAAGAGAAGCTGCATTTAAAGATGATTAATAAGAATGGTGCCGAGTACCACGATATCATTCAATATATTGGAAAGGTCATAATAATTGTGATAGATGGGAAGGGATGGCATGTTTTGTGGGCACTTTGGGTATCTTGTGGGCTCTGTAGTTTGCATTTTCATTGTGTGAGCTTTCAGAATAGGGGATTTGCGACTATGGGAGGAAGAAAAAAAAGATTTGAGCCAATGGGCAACATGAAGAACAAAAATAGCTCTAAGGTCTGGAAGAAGATAGAGAAGGGTGGGCTTCAACATTTTATTGATAAACTTCATGGGCCTGATCCCAAGGTCACTGAATATTTCGCTAAACACTAGAATAATGGGGAAGTCATTCTCTCTAGGAGGAAGGTCAC
>CM021105.1:480889662-481005130 GCA_007115665.2 Sequoiadendron giganteum | reverse complement strand
TGGGTTGTGTTTTTTGTTGTTGGCTTCTCGTTGTCATTTAGCTTGTTGCTAGATTTTTGTTAGCCTTTTGCTAGTGGTTGTTGTCCTTTTCTATTTATTACTGTGTTGCTACCTTTCTACTTCTCGAAACTCTGTTGTTCTATATTTTGGCTTGTAAACTTGGTGGTTTTAGGTCCCTATAAAACCCATTTTTTCCTCTATCAAAAACAACAAATACATTCTTATAGAGTGCCCTATTTTTTTTGTTTAGAGCAAGGGTGCTAGAAACCATAATTTTATTTATGTGCCTTATATGATCAAATTAAGGGTGTGATCACGACCAAATAAAACCCTACAAAAAATGAGGTTTTGATGAAGTCGTAACCGTGGGTGTGTTTGGAGGCGTGCAGCCTATAGAAGGTCGTTGCTTGCATGTCGATGTCTATCATTGAATGTTCATTATTTCTCTAGTGCAGGTTTTGTTGGGTTTGGTCTTTGTGTGGGTGGCTTTTTTTTTGTTCTCCAGGTGTGATTTTTGCTTGATTGTGGGGTCTTTGTGTGGTTGGCTGAGGGTTGTCGGGTTTTGTGTCTGGAGCATGGTGACTAGGAAAGTGTGTGCATCTATGGGTGGATTTGCTTCCTCTTTTCTATTCATTCTTCTTGGGCACAGTGGGTCTGAGGTCCCTTTAATTGGCTCCCTTTATTATTCTTGAGTTTTGAAGCTATGTGGTGATCAGCTTTGGGCCTTGTTTCTATGTCATTTGCTTCTTTGGTTATGGATTCTTCTAAAATAAACTCAAATGGAGATGGGCCTTCCTCAATGGAGGTGTTTCTTAAAAGTAAAAAGGCGAACGACTGTTTGGAGTGTTGTCTAGATCATCTTATTTTGCTGATTCAACCAGAATCCATTGTGGAGGATGTTAATTACTTGAGTAATTAGTAATTATGTTTTAATCTACAAATTCATGGGCCTTCATCTTTCCTTGCCAGCTTTGAAATCTTGGATCCATAGGGTTTGGAATCTTGAAGGAAATATGAAGATAATGATGGTTGCCAATAACTATTTTTTGGTTGTCTTTCTGTGCATGGCGGATAGTAATAAGGCTTTTGAGGGTGGCCCATATTTTTATAATCAAATTGGGATCTTCATTAAACCTTGGTATGAGGGTTTCAATTCTACTGAAGAACTTCCTACGAGGGTCCTAGTTTGGATTCATTTACCTCGGCTTCCTCTGGAATTTTGGAGAAGCAATATTTTGCATATGATAGCTCGTCTGCTTGGAAACCCTTTTGGACATTCCCAACAAACTTTGGACAAAAGGTAATCTCTTATGCTCAAATTTTTGTTGAAGTTGATTTAAATAATTCTTTGTATGATTCGATAGAATTTTATGTTGGATCATCTTCCTGGATTCAATAACTCGATTACGAAACTCTCCTTTTTCACTACTGAGTTTTTCATGAATATGGGTATTTGCAAACAAGATGTCCTCAGTTTAACTAGGAAGCTACTGCAACTAATGTTTCTTCTAAGAAAACCTAAGATTGATAATTGGAAGGATCTTATAGTGGAGGGGGTTATGGATATGGAGGGATTTATTCTTGTTAAGCCTCGCAATAAGGGGAGGGGTCATAAGAGAGTTCTCAAGGATAGACAAAATTATGGGATATTTAATTGATTTAATGCTTTGGATGACTTGGTTCAGGAAGAGGAAATTCTAGTTGGAGTTCCTCTTAGTACTGGTTCTTTAGAAGTGGCCTTTCAAGAGGATGAAGAAACTAAGAATCAAAGCCTATCTGGTGTGAACTTGCAAGGTGATCAAATGGAGGTTGGTCAGATGGAAATTGATGCTCCTCTAGTCGAGCTATAAGATGCCTCCATTCTCATTGGATCTTCAGTTTCAAAGGATGATAGAGATGTGGTGGTTTCTTCTCCTTCATAGGTGGATGAGTCTTTGGATTCAAGGAAAATTGGGGGGGTTATTCAGGCTTTGGGTTTGCAACAAAATCCCCTTAAAAAGGGGCCCCTAGAGAAAGCTTCTAAGTTGGATCACAAGAAAGACCTTAAGAAGGTTAAGTTGATGGGTGAGACTCTAGTGGAATTTGGGTTGGTAAAAACCCTAGACTCTCATTTTACTCATCCCCATAAATGATTATTATTTCATGGAATGTGAGGTGTTTGAATAGAACTCCTAGAAAAAAGGCTATTCGTGAGATGATCGCTTTCCATTCTCTTGATATTGTCTTTATCTAGGAAACCAAGTTATCAATGGATGGTATGATGAAAGAGCCTCTACTGTTTGGCCTCATGGGCATTGTCAGTGTGTTGGTGCTTTTGGTAGCTCTCGAGGTGTGGCTTGTTTGTGGGATCCTAGAAAGGTTGTTCATTTGTGCTAGATCTTGAGTCACTGTTTTATCTCTATGATTGATTCTAGTTTAGAATCTGGTGAATCTTATTTTCACTAATGTTTATGCTCCCACTGATCTGATGGGTAGGTCCCAACTCTGGACTCATCTTAGTTATGTCTGGTCTCTTGTTCCTTGGCATCCTTGGATTATGGCTAGATATTTTAATGTTGTTTATTGTTTAGAGGAGAAGAGAGGGGGAATTTTCAAGCTTGACCCTGCTGCTTTACTTCTTATAGACAACATGGCTAGTTTGAATCATATAGATGTGAAGCCTAATAATGGCATTTTCACTTGGAATAATTGAAGGTGTGGTGATGCTACTATTTCAAAGAGGCTTAACGGGTTTCTTGTTTCCTATTTTTGGGTTGGGGATAGTTGGACTACTAGCTTCGAGATCCTGGATTGGAGACGGTCCAATCATTAGCCAATTAAACTTTCAATTATTCCTTTTAGAGCCCATAAGAACCCTTCTTTCAAGTTCCAACTCATGTGGTTACATGATCCTTCTCTTTATGACTTGATGATTGATTGGTGGTTCAAGGGTAGACCCGCCTTTGGTATGGCTATGTATACCTTTGTCAAGAGATTGCAGTTTGTGAAATATAGTCTCAAGAAGTGGAATATGCAATGTTTTTGGAATCTTCACTGCAATCAGTTGGTAGCTCAGGCTCATTTGGGTTCTATCACTCGCCAGATTTGTGATCTTGGTCTCACAGTTGAGCCGTGTAGGGAAGAGGCTATGGCAACTAAGGCTCTTGAAGAATGGGAGTCAAGGGAGGAGATTTTTTGGAAGCAAAATTACCGAATTGATTGGCTTAAAGAGGGAGATAGAAATACTTCCTTCTTCCATCACTTTTTTGCCACTAGGAGAAATGGTAATCTTGTCAGTTCTCTACTTTCTTCTCAGGAATATTTTTCTCGATAGCCTTCTCGGTTCTTTTCAACTCTTTTTACTGAAGATTCTCCCACTGCGAGTTTGGAGGAAAATTCTATTTTGTCTTGTATTCCTTTTTTGGTTTCTCATGAGATGAATGATGCTTTTTTAAGGCCCATCTCATTTCAGGAATTGGAGACTATTGTGATTCAAATGAAAAAAGGTAAAGCCCCTGGCCATGATGGTTTTCTTGTTGAATTTGTTTAGGTCTTTTGGGAGATTATCAAGGTGCATCTCTTGGAGGTTGTTCAAGAATCTCAGAGGAATAAAGAAATTTTGAAGGTCATGAACTCCACTTTTCTTACTCTTATTCGAAAGAAGGAAGGCACATGTTCCTTGGATAAATTTTGCCTCATTGCCCTTTGTAATGTGGTTTATAAAATTATTACTAAACTAATTTTGAAAAGGCTTAAGCCTTTGCTCAATTCTCTAATTTCCAATGAGTAGGGGGGATTTGTGGCTGGTAGAAAAATTCTAGATGGGGTCGTTATTTCTACTGAGGCTATTCATTCTATGGCATTCTCTAAGGACAAGGCTATTTTTATCAAACTTGATATGGAAAAATCTTATGATAGAGTCAAATGGACCTTCTTACAAAAGGTTCTCTTAGCTTTTGGATTTAATAGAGAGTGGGTTTACTAGATCATGAGTTGTGTGACATCTACTTCCTTTTCAGTGCTTATCAATGAGGAGCCTTCAGATTTATTTAGAGCTTCTAGGGGTCTTTGGTCGGGAGATCCTTTTTCCCCATATTTATTCATCATTATGGCCGAGGGGTTGGGGAGGTATATTAAGTCCTTTTCTTGTTGGGGTTTGATTTAGAGGTGGTGTTGGGGTAATGTTTTTCCTCCTTTGTCTCATCTCCAATTTGTTGATGATATTGATTTAATGGGTGTGGCCAAAATAAATGAAGTTGTGAACTTAAGGAAGGCTTTGGATACTTATTTGGCTACCTCTGGTCAAAATATTAATGATAACAAGTCCTCTATTTACTTTTTCAATTCTCGACTTATTCAGTCTAGGATTTCTTAGATTCTTCTATTTCAAATTGGCACTCTTCCTTTGGTTTATTTGTTGATTCCCCTTATAGTGGGTCCTCAACCAAAATATTTTTGGCAGGATATCTTGGATAAATTTCGTAGGAAGGTTAGTCAAGATTGGGCTAGAATTCTTAATCATAAGTACCTTGGTAGGGTGACCTCTTATGATGTTCCTCAATATTGTCTCCAAGGGAAAGGGTCTATGATTTGGGATACTCTCAAAAAAGGGGCTAATTTGATAAAGGAGGGTTTATTTTGGATTTGCAATAAGGGTTTAGAAGCCCTCTTTTGGTATGATTCCTGGGATGGTTATCCCTCTATTTTTTTCCATGTTCCCTCATTTTCAACCTCTATATGATAGCTTGACGGAATCTAGTTGGTGCAAGGTGGAAGAATTCAAAACTGTGGAGGTCCTGGGTCAAGTGGAGGTGTGGCATTGCAAGAAGGTCCAAGAGTGGCCTCTAGGAGGTTCTGAGGAGGAGAGGCAAGAGCTTGCTAGAATTTTGGCTGATAGAATGTGTAGTTCTCTTCAGGATAAGGATATATTGGCTTGGGGTCATGATCCAAAGGGTAGATTCTCTATTTCCTATGGGTATATGGAGCTTGATAGACAAGCATATGGAAAGGTTGGGGTCCCTTGGTGGAAGTAGGTTTGGATTAAATTTTCTTGGTATAAGTGTAATTTATTTTTGTGGTTGGGTGTTCAAAATAGATGTATTGTTTGATAAAATCTACATAAAAGAGGCTTCCAGGGGCCTTCCATATGTGTTTTGTGCAATAATAGTGAAGAGTGTACTTCACACATTTTCTTTCAGTGTCCCTATGCTAGGAGTGTTTGGAATTTTTTGGTGGGGGGTTTGGGGACATCCCTTTGTTCATGCCTCTTCAATGATAGAGTTTTGGGAAAGCTTGGGGAGACCCCCTCCTAAGATGACTTTCCTTTAGATTGCTTCGATTATTGGCCAGGTACCTTTATTATTTGGCACCTTTGGCTTGAGAGAAATAGAAGGATTTTCCAAGATGTGAAATAGGAAGGGGATCTCTTATGGAGGAAGATCTTTAGCAAGATCCAGGAGACTATTTTAGCTAAATGTTACCTCTCGATTGTTGTGGATCCAAGTGATCTTTCCTTTGTGAGGAATCTACACTTGGAGGGTAGAGGGTCTAGCTTCTCTCCTAATGGCCCTTTTTAGGTCAAGAAGAAGGTTCATCGAGAGGGTTGGTGGTGACCTCCTCCACAAGGAGTACTGAAGATAAATATTGATGGTTCTTCTAAGGGAGATCCTGGGCATGTGGGGATTGGTGGTATTGGTAGAGATGGTAATGGAGGTTTGTTGTTTTTATTTTCTATTTATAAGGGAGACCATTCTAATAATCTCATGGAGGATCTTGCAATTTTTCATGCTATTGAAAGAGAATGCTCTCTGGGCTGGAAGAGGATTATTTTTTAATTTGATTCATAGATTGTAGTTGATACCCTATATGAGAAGAGATTTGATGGGATTAACTAGAAACTAGTTCTTGTGAACAAACAAATTGTAAATCTATGCAATTCTTTGGAATTTGTTTCCTTCTATCATATTCCTAGGGAATGAAATAGGGTCGTTGATCTTCTGGTGAAGTGGGCCTCTGAGCATGTGGAGAGGTGGATTATAGATGACTGAGGTCTTTTATCACTAGAGCTCTCTTTTTCCTCAAAAAGATAATCATGGAAGACATCCATATGTAGTTGGTTCCTTGGTTGGGTTCCTTTGGGGACTTTTGTTATGGGTTTTGTTGGTTTTTTCTATGGGTTGATACCTTTTACCCTAATTTTTACCCCCATTTCTTAAAAAATAAAATAAAATTTAGGATGTGATCACATTGGGGTAGGTATGGGAATAATAATGTAGAACTCATTTTATTGCTAAGCCTCTTGGTCCTTCTAGGGTATAATAATCAAGCATAGTATATTAAGAAACCTAAGAGCAAAAAAATGTCAAACTTTGATATTGCATTTCTTAGAATTTTTGAAATCTAGGAATAGTATATTTGTACCTATAGGTGGATTTCAAGTTTGAATAAAATGAACTATCTCAATTCCCCTCAACTCCAAATGGTTTGACTATGCCAAGAATCAATCCATTATTGTAAAATATATCATTATTTCTTACTGCAAGGGTTCAAAGAGCAATAATTTTCTTTTGGAACCTCATGGGACAAAACTAAGAGTAGGAGCACATTGGGGTGGATAGGGGAATGCTATTATAGGTCATTTTCCTTCACCAAATATTTTTAATCCTTTGAAGCTAAAACAATCTAGTAAAGTCTCTGAAGAGACCAAATAACAAGCGCCATCCACTAGTGAAACATTTCTCTAAATTTTTGGGAGCTATGAATGGTTCATTCATGTAGAACATGTTTTTTGGATCCATCTACAATAATCTATCTTCGTTCCCTCAACTTTGAATGGTTTCATCATGTCAACATAATTTTTTTCTTGCATAATTCTTCTTTTCACTTAATATAAAGGTAAAAAGATCCCTAATTTTATTTCTACACCTTGTGGGACCAAATCAATGGTGTGAGAATATAAATATTGGTGGAGGAATTCTATCATAGACCTTGTTTCACTGCTAGAGCCTCTTGTTCCATTTGAGCTACAATCATCTACCAAAGTCTCTTAGGAGACATAAAGAAAAAATATAACAAACTTTGATGTTCCATTTCTCATAAGCTATGGATTTTTTCATTTACAAATATATGTGGATTTTGGATCCAACTACAATAACCTCTCTTAGTTTCCCTCAAATCCAAATGGTTTGGCCATGCTAACAAAAAATGTATTATAATAGAATGCCTCTTTTTTTCTCAATGTAAGGATGCCAAGAGCTATATTTTTTTTGTTTACATCATGAAATTGAATTGAGGGTGTGAACATGTTAGGGTGGGTGGGGAAATTCAAGTGTACTCCTCCTTTCATCCTAAAAGCTCCTTGGTACTTCTAAGATCTACAAAAATCCAACAAAGTCTCTTAAGATACCTATAAGCTAAAATATGCCAAATATTGATAGAGGAATTATCAAAATCTATGGTAGATATAAATGTTCTATTTATTTCTATAGGAGATTTTCAATTTTCACTATTAACCTATATTCAAACAACTATAATTATTTTTTTAATTATAACTTTTTTGTTTTTAGTACATGCATTTCAAATTACTTTTTCAAATGTAGGTTTAATTGCTTTCAGGAAATTTTGACCTTCTTTTTGTCCCCCATTTCTATGCATTTCCCCTTCTATCATATTTCTTCATAAAATTAATGTCATTATTATTATTTTTAAATATGAGTTTTAAACTTAGAACCTTTATTATCCAAATACCTTCAATTCAACCCATTAAAGTCAACTTGACTACATGATGAACTTAATGAAAAAATAAAATATACAGATGAAATAAAAAATTAATAAATATACTATAATTTTTTATGTACTATTTTCACTTGTGTAACAAATCTAATAAAAAATATTATAAATTTTATTTGAATTTTATTATTTAAATATAATTAAATTATTTAATATTAAATGACATCATTACTTTTGTGTTTATTATTTAATATTAATAATTAGAAGTGTCAATGACTATCAATTTTAAAATTAAAAAAAAAAAGGTTTTCCTTCATATGATACCTCTCAACATAACAAATCTAAAATGCTAAGAAAATCTCACTTTCACCTACTCTACTCTACACAACTTCAAACAACTATCTTCTTTTACATAATCAAACAATTAAAAAATAGATTCATCTTCTTTCCACTTTTAGACAATCAAACAATTAAAAAATAGATTCATCCTCTTTTACACCTTTTATAGCTCTTATATTAACTTTAACCAACCAAAAGAAATATACACAGTACAATAAATTCAAAACCTTTATAGAAACCTTTCCCTCCATCCACCCAACTGGCCGATAGTTACCAAATAACAATAATTTATTACAATTCACAGTAACACATAACTCTATAGATTATAAATTTAACAGAAACACAACATACTTTGGGTCAAACAATGATCACAAAAGCTAACAGTTGCGTAAACCAGCTCTATGAAAGACCAGTGCTGATGAGTATATTCTCTGGGTTGCACAATTTTATCAATTATTAAAAGGAAAAAAAATCACCATTTCTTAATTTCCCTTATAATTGTCATAATGAGAAGCAGGAAATTCAATACGTTTATCACCATAGCTGCACAGGGTCGATGAGGGTCTTCCTTATATATTCTCTAGTCTCTCCTGAGGAATTACCATAGCCGTCTCTGTACTTGTAGAGCAGCATAACACATTGCCTCATGTTAAAAACAAATCTTTTGCCGCATTTTGGGGTTTCGCCAACTGCCTTGAAATATTCATAGTTCAATTCCTTCAGGGAATGATCAAGAATTTCTGCGAAATGCTTTAGAGCATCTTCTTCTGTAGAACCTGGATTCTGCTTCATATAACATGCCGTACATGAGTCTATTTGTCCTCGAGCCTTCTCAGCCTGCATCACAGAAGAAACAAGGTTAGCATGTTTTTTCTTTCAATTATTCATAGTTTATTGAGGGTAAGTTTAAACAGCATATTCTAAGCTTTAATTTGTATAGATGGTTTATTTGAAATCACGTTATTTTTTTAGTAAAGTCTATTTATTAGTGTGATTTCAGATGAACCAATTAAACAAATCAAAATTTAGAATTTACTGTTTAAACCAAAATCTTGTTGACAATCTAAATACCTCAGAAGTCGCAGTATCATTTCTTAGCCGCCATATCAAGGCCACAAGCTGAAAAATATTTGAGGAATCATGTAAGAAGGGGAGATCATTATCTGTTACAACCTCACCCATTAAAAGGATTGGATGTAAACCACATGGCACAAGACCCACAGATATACAACGTGTCTTTAAGTACTCTTCAACAGTTGGTATGTACCCATCTTCTGACCACTCTCTTTCCTGCATTAGAGCGTCGATGAACAACTCCCACTGTACCACCAACAATCAATGTGCGTAAATAAAAAAACACTCCTACATAAGAGAATTTTGAAGAATATGGGCATTTACAACGTGAGCAATTTATATTTATAACAATTTAACTACATACATCTTTTCTTATGTGACGGAGCATGTCACGCCCCTGTTGCTTTGTTGCCTCCATATTTGTTTCATTAACTACATCATACCATGCTTTGAAGATTATTTTCATATAGTCTGGAAGCTCGTCTAACAAGGAGGTATCGCATCTGAATGTAGTAAAAAGCTTCAGTAAACTTAGGTTTCAAGAAAACTATCAAACTAGGATATGAGAAATTAAATTACCTCTTTATTGCTTCTCTGAAAGTTCTCAGCTCATCCATTGTTCCATAGGTGTCGTAAATATCATCCATGACCAATACCAAAGAACCAATTTTGGTGAAAGCAATTCTACATAATGAATACTCTGGCTCAAATATTCCCGCAGAAAAATACGTCTCTACTATCCTTTGTCGGGCAAAGTCTATTTCTGTCATGCGCGACTTTTTCCACCAACTATCGCATTCAACATATAGCAATCACAGTCAAAGTATTCTTAAATTATCATGCCATTAAAGATTTAAATAATACAACAGGGTTAAATATTACCCACCTTGAGAGAAGTTTCAATTCCCTCTGATGTAAAGACTGTTCAATGTTGAAGTATAATTTAGCCAATTCCATGCAACAAGTATTATTAACGTACGGCATCCTGTCAAATAAAAAAATTAAACATGACACGGGATGATAAGCCAGACAACGGTTATAAAAACACAAGGAAAATTTGTAGTATAAGACATGGTAACCATTTCTAAACCTACTTGAATAAGGTTTTTCTAAGCCATGCATGATTATCGTCGTGAGCATCAATGTAGCTCCTTGCCTCTAAGATGGAGATACTTAGGTGCCAAGAATACTCCAATGCATATTCAGTCTGAAACATATTTTACACAAATTTACAATTAGGTAAAAATCATTTTTCCTGTGTTTAGATAAAAATAATAATACATAACATTAAAAGATTGAATTCAATTGTTTATGTTTTCAATCATATTTTAGATCATCGTTTTTTTATTAATGATAGATCACTGAATGTGATCAAAATATATATTTGAAAACATATATAATAGAATTCGAAAACAATATTTTGAAGGATAAAAGTATTGGTAACCTCTTTAGCAATTTTCTCGTTGCACAAGATATCATTTGATGTTGGTGATTCTCTGAGATACTTAGAAGCAAACAGCCTAGCTTCATCCATAATCTCTTCTCCAGGGAATGCAATGTCAGAAGCTCTGAACAGATTCACTATGCTTGTATGCTCTATGTGTCTTTGGCCAGAACAAGAGAAGAAGCACCCGTCTTCATCTTTAAAATTATTTAGCACCTCTGAGATGTTATCCATGTCAGTATTATAAAAAAAACACAGTTTAATAATAATAAACTGCACCAATTTCTTTTTCAGAGAAAATATTCCACCTGGGGAGACATTGTATCCGTGGATCCTAAGCGTTCGGAGTCCCAGTGCTGTAGTACCGAGATCTGCAAAAGGGCTGTCTCTGCCCCATCCAAGACCCTTTTCACTCCAATATCTGCCCCATAATTATCATCATAAAACAAATGTTTGGATCAAAACAATATAACTATAACTATGCCATTAGAAGCACATACTCACCCGTAAACATAGTCGAGAGCTACTTTGATTTCTTTTTCGAAATGTCGACCTATTCCAAGACGTTCGATATTGTCAACCAGCGAAAGGCGTTCAAGCAAATCGATTGGATACAAGCATGGCACTGTTTCACAAATTGCATGTAACCACTAATGCGTTTAACAGAAAAGAATTACCGATTCACATGAAACAAAATATTAAGGAAATGTATCATACCGCACCCACTGAATTTGTCCACCAGATTATTCAGAAAGCTAAAGCATCTCTCGTCGCCGGTATTTATGAGTACACAGGCAGTGGAAGCAGGGGAGCTAAGAAAAGATCCATCTTTACTCTGGAACATCATTATCTTTTTCCAGTCAATTATTTCCTCAAGCCCCTCCAGTGAATTCAGCATGCGTGTTGGAATACACCGCTCCATGGAGATACTGCAGGTAGAATTATAAGAGTAAAGGTATTGAGAGCAGAATTTCATATACTGCAAAAGTATTAATCATGTTCGGTTTGGTTTAAATAGTATATTTTAAGTTTTGACTTGTTTAAGTGATTCATTTGAAATCATTCTAGTTTTTCTATTAGGATCCATTTATTAGAACGATTCCACATGAATCATTTAAACAAGTCAAACTTTAGAATATGTTATTTAAGTCTAATTACAAAACTTACTTTATAAGAAATTTAGCTCGCGTTTTCATCAAAGAAGTATTATATAAGAAATTCAACCCTAGAGATTCTGCCTTTTTCATCAATGCAGGAAAAATTATTTCGAAATCTGGAGGCAGGCTATCTGCATCTTCTAGTGATTTCAGATGTTCTGCAATGAAACGAACACCTGCACATAAAATCAAATATTTTGGCATCACAAATGAAACATTAAATTGTAGAATAAGATTTTCTTCATATTACTAAATGATTCAAAATATTAATACAAAGTTCAACACAATTAGATATCCATTGCACTGAGTTTTGAAGCCCTTTCCAATTATATAGATACCCTGTCCCCTTTACTACTGACCAGCTCTAATAGTAAAAAGTTCCTAACAGCAAAATAATATAAGCAGCATAAATATAATTATAACCTTTTTCTACATTAGGGTGTCCTGTATTCCAACTGAGGAGGGCAATAACAGAACTGAGAGTACTAAGCAAACGATCGCATAACATAAACGTTGAATGAAGCCCCCACGAACCATCCCCTAGCTGATGGTGGATAAGCGATTTTATGGCCTGAGGAAACTGTGGCCTGTGAGAACCATCCTGGGCAGGAACCCTTGCAACCCAGGCGGTGTCATAAGCCGAGGGACTGATTTCTCCATCTTCAAGGCCCTTGAACATTTCTTTTATCTTCACAACCAGATTATCAGCCCACTGTTGGTACGACGAAGCCTGCAACACAAACAAAAAAGATCAGTCCAGAAAGACATACAGACTTGGATATTTTGATTTGAGATAAAACATAGTTCTATTACTCTGTCTTACTTGATGATATGGTGTCTGGAGAGACTGCAGAAGATCATCGCTCCACACATTGCTATGATAATTGGCAGTCCGTCGAGGGACACAAGATTTAACGTTATCAGAAAGCAAAGACATCTTTCTGACAGGAGGAGTTGCTGGTGGAATGCAGGAAACGCAGCGTTGTGCTCTGTAATCCACAGAGCGTTGATGGAATGCTTTGTTGAGGACCAATGTATTCAACTTAGACACTGAATAAATGGAAAGTTCAGCCATTGAGGAAGTGATGGAATGCCAACCTCAACAAAAAAAAATTGAGATAACTGGCTACGCCAAATGGGTGCTCTTATCAATTTTAAAGCACTCCCTTTCTTTAAAATTAACTGAAATGTCCGGTCCACTTAGCGTGTTCTAAAACTGAATCTGATCCGGTCCAAATAACGTGTTCTAAGACCGAATCTGATCCGGTCCAAACAACACCTACCAAATTTATTGATTTAATCTGTATGATGGTGGTTTCTGTACTACAGTAACATATTCTAAGCAAGCAATATAATTTATTTGGTGGAGCAGCACGTTGGCCAAATCGTTGTGTTTATCTGTTTGATATGTTCTGATTCTTCTTTTCTCCATCACTACCATCACTTTTCTCCATCTACTACCCTCAAATATTAAAGAAAGGGAATGAAAGATTCGTTTTCAACGATCAAGATATAAATTAATATTAAAAGAATTTTAAAATTGGTTGACACTTTTGACAGTGATTATATGTCATTGCAGAGAAAGACACAGTATCAAATCAGAATACTGTTGACTTGGACAGAGTCAAATCAGCATTACTCTAGCGTGGGGGCGGTGCCCTAACCACAAATTATATATTATAAAAGTGTTCTAATAATCTAATCAATTAATTTTTAAATAATATATTTGTATATGTAATTTTTTATGGTTATTTCATAATTTTAATATTGATTTTTTAGTAATATACAATAAAATGGAAAAAGAATAAATAAGTTATACTAGATATTTTTTCACATTGTTGTTGGAATTTCTCCCAACTCCCATGCATGTTTTAGACTCTTATCGCACGCCCGCGCCATCAGACTTACCTGCTCGCGGTTCAGCGGTGTTTACCGGGCTACCGCGATCCTTCTCTCTCATGTCCACGGTTATGCGGTGGCCTCTCTCCCAATCTCTCATGTTACCGCGGTCTAACCGCATGATGCCTGCAACAATGCGGTTAACCGCCTATTCGCTGTTACCGTCATCTCGCGGTTACCCTCCTGACCGCGTGCGGTGGCGCGGTGACCTTCGTCACTCCTTGACTGGCTTGTTTCTTGACCGCTTCAATGTTGTTACCGCGGCCACTGCGGTCTCTCTCAGACCCTCTGCGGTTGGGTGGTAACCCCCGTGGTACTGTTGGTCGTGCGTTCCCTCACCGCGGTATAGTGGTTATGTTCCCTTGGTCTGTGGTGTTCACCGTGTTACCGTGAGGACTTTCTCTCTCCTCCATGGTGATGTGGTTTGCTCATTTTTTACGGCGGTTGATGTGACATCCTAGTTGGTGTATAGTTAATACGATTGGACAATGTTTAATATGCTTAAGGACTATGTAGTTATTTTGGTTGGACGTGATTTTGATGGCTTATTCATATAGCCTTTAATATTGTATTTAAATGAGGCAGTAAATTTTGATATAGATGGGCATGTTCTATATTTTATATAACGAGAAAAATTAATTCTTGGGATTGCTCTGAAGTAGCAAATATTTATGTTGTTCTGTGTTAATGTTTCATGAATCTAATATATCAAAATTTCTGTGTAATTTTTTTCTGCTCTCTCTGTCTCTTTTCCTTCACGTGTATTTTAGGTGGTCATGGTTGAGTTTTAGAGATTTTGTTAAACTTCTTAAAAAATAATATTTAACAATAGAAAAAGAGAAAACATTGTTTTACTTAAAGATAGTTTTTCCAATCTTTTACAAATATCTTTTACAAGAAGGAAAAATATTATTTTATTAAAATATATTTTTTTAATCTCTCCAAATATCTCTCGTAATAGAAGGTTTGATATAGAGGAATATAAAAGGGCTTTGTGAAGTCTTGAAATTGAAAAATTAGGTGTAATATATGGGTGAACCCACATAAGTGGTGAACACTTTTATGGAGGAAGGGAAAAGTCATTTTTTCCCTCTACACAAAGTGAAGGGGTTCGGTCGAACTAGATTGTTCGACCAAACCTTTAACATGGTTCGACCGAACCCTATGTTCGCTCGAACCCCATTGACATGTGAGCATAAATACTAAAATAAAGGGGTTCCAACGAACTAGGGTTCGGTCGAACCCCCTTAATAGGGATTTTTTTAAAAACAACCTGTCATTTTTTCAGACCTCCTAAATTTCCCTCATTATTTTAAAGGGGTTCGAGCGAACTAGGTTCGGCCAAACCCCTTTAAGAGGTTCGATTCGACATAGGTTCGGCCGAACCCCTCTAAGGGGTTCGACCAAACATATGTTCTGCCAAACACCCTTCTTCCCCTATCTCCTCAAAAAATTGATTTTTTTTGTAAAAAATTATCGTTCGAAGCTCAATTTGAAAATTAAAATGTAGAAAACTTCATAAACCCAACTAGATAATGATAGTCCTCAAAATGAGCTATCCGTCGAATATAATTTTAATATGATTTGGTTTTATTATGTATTTTATGTTTTAGTTTTATTAAACATAGGTTTTTCACTAAAAATCAAAATCTCTGGTCTGCACATGTGGAAAAATAACAGATTATCAAAATAATTCTTTTTAAAATATGCTGAGGCTGGGTATTGATGTCCTTGATCCACTAAAAAAAAAAAAATTGAATTTCGATTCATACAGAAAAAGTTATGTTGTATACAGTCCACATATGTCTGAATTGCAATTGGTTTGACTTTGAAACTTGATTAAGGAAAAAATATTCAATAAAAAACTATGAGACCAAATGCAAGTGCTAGATACCGTAGTTACAAATCTAAATTCAAAAAAATCAGAATTTTACTCTTCATACAAAAAAAGTTATGTTGTATACGGTGAGCATCACTTTTTTAAAATGTTGTTTTCTGAAAAAAACCAGTTTTCGTAGGAGATGAAAAAAAAAAGTGCAATCTGATTCCAAAAATTTTGAAAAAAATATTTTTAAAATCTATAGACAAAATGTGATGAGACTCTAGTTTGCATCATTTTCAAATTCCTCACGGTTTAGCCGCTACAAGAGCCCGAAAGTGAACATTTAGTTAAAAATAATAATTGCAGTGTCCAGTCTGCCCAAAAATTGTAAACCACTATTGTGGGATCACCCATATGTTGTGAAAGATTTTATAACTAGCAATCGCACCTTAGTGTGCAATGGGTGTGCCGAAGATGTGTGGAAGGTCAATTAGGCAAATTTGTGGTAATGTTTTTGCTTATATTTGTGTAATAGCTGAGATAAGTTGGTAAAACCTTTGTAATGCCATATAATAATGTAAGCATACAACAACCTATTAAGAGTCCATATCAATCTTTCAAATCAGAAGACCACTAAGGTTTCACAGCACCTCTTTGCAGCAAAAAATAAGATCCTTTTGACAATACACATCTGAGGCAAAAAAGCTTGTCAAAAAGTCTGAGATAGAATAGTTATAGAACACATTGGCATGCAAATAGAAATGAATTTAATTCATTCACTAATTTGTTTGAAAGAGAATATAGAGTAACATATTTTTATTTACAGAGAATAGTTTAGAACTATTTAAATTTGTTAAAGATAAAACTTGTTGTCCATATTCTTATCATGTTCCAAATCTTCCACTTTTGCATGGGCAGTTGCAATACTAGGAAGTTTGGCATTATAAGTGGTAGTTTCATTTGCTTGAAAGTTCTTGAATACAACAATCAAGTCTTTAAAACTAAATTGTTCTCCATAATCTTATGATTTTCCAAAACTCCTCTTTTTGCATAGGCAAGGAGGTTGTTGGCAAAGGTTGTGAAGGCTGAGATATTTCTATATATATTATACATCATTAAAAAACTTTACAAGTATTGAATATTTTACATATGGAAGATTTTATAGGTGTCTAGAAATTATTTAATTACAATAACACACACATAATTTAGTATACCATTTTTTATAAACACCACCTACATGAAAATAATTAGGGGAAATTATTAATGAAAATAGATTTCATATCTTTGCATTACATTCAGTTGCACAATTAAATAGGTGCCTCAACTATTAATTATTAAACATAATTTAATTAATATATAATATTTTTTAATATAATACTATAAAAAAAATTAGAAATAAAAGACAAGCCCATTATTTAAGCCCCTCCCCTAAAAAAATAATGCCTCCCTCCTCATCCTGTAAGAGGCCTAAAACTACGTGTAACCGCAATGATGAGTGTACGAAACAGGGGACATTTCGTAGAGAGCTCAGAGAAAAATCTTCTATTCTTCAAGTCTATAGGGTGCAAATGATTTGAATTTCACCCTCATTTCTATTTATACCTAGGGTTAAAATGGAATTTCTTCTGACCTTGTCTATTGGCCGCATTAAATTCCATCTTCAATCGACCTATACTCATCCCTAACACTTTAAAATTCAATTCCGTCAACTCCATAGAATTTCTGGCCATCAAATTGACTTATTGAGAATATTTCCTGATTTTTTTGAAAATTTTCAAAAAATTGTCATTTTTCTCGAGGGGACATACCCTAACATATTTCATACTGGGGCACGATTGGGGCATGATTTTAATGATTTTATTTGACACAATGCGATAAAAAACATTGTATCAAAGAGGGGCAAACTGTAGACACTGAAAATTGGTATAGGCCTGCGAATACCACTTTTGACATAATTTTCTAATGTCCATGCTCATGATTAAATAATGTTAATTATTTAATTATTTCCTAAACACATCTTTCTTCTATTAATTAAATAACCTTTTAATTATTTGATTAATTCATTATGACCCTGATTAATTAAATAAATCTTATTTATTTAATTATGCGCTAATTAATTAATTCTCTTTCTAAATTAAATAATTTATTATTTAATTTACCTCTTATCATATTTTAACCATAATTAAATATTCTTTTCGAATTATTTAATTATTCATTTAAACTTTTTGACAATCAATAAATTATTATTTATTTATTTAATTAAATCATTTCATTTTTCGAATGTTGAATTAAATTAACATTTAATTCATAATTAATTGTTTCTGTCACATTCTTCTTTTGTCCAGTTAACTAATTATTCACTTGCCATCTGACTCAAGATCTATTTAAATCCGTTAGTTATCTCTGGATTCTATATCTAATCGTCTCTATGAAAAAGACTCTTTGTCACAACCAGTCAATTAACTAGTTCTAACTCATATGCATGAACATAGTTATTAATTAAATATCTTTATTTAATTAATTAATTCATATGTGCATTCAAACATATCATTTTTCAAGTTCTAACTTTATCTTTTTCATTCAAAGTCTAATTCTTCTATTTTTGAAGACTTTCAATTGAAGGTTAAATCATTTATTTAATCTTGAACTCTTATTCTTTCAATTTTCGAACAATCTTAACACCAGATTAAATTATTATTCTAATTTAATATTTATCCTATAGAATTTACCAACTCATGTTCTAACTGAGACAAATTTCAATCGCATGAAATTCAATAATCTCAATTGTTGATCACTCTTTTGAATTTGAGTCGATCGTTCGAAAACCAACTTTCTATAAATTGGCTGACCTTTGCCAGTATTCCTCCTCCCGAAATCAATACACTTTTTGGAAGAAATTAATTTTCGATATTTTTCTTAAAGATACGTCAAGGCTAGGCTTGCATACATACTAAAATATGAGGGCAAGAATACCAATACGGAAAAATGGAGAAGGACAATCAAGATAATTCAAGGAAATGGATTTATATTTTGTGAGACTGTTCTATGTTTTATGTTATTTTATTTTTAATTCATTTGATTTGTTCTTTGTTGTTTGATTTAGATTTATGCATGTTTAGATTAGATTTAACCATATTACTGTACAATGCTATTTTATCTATGTCTCATTGTTTATTTCTATCAACGAAAATAATCCCATGTCTATTGAATTTGCTAGCTATACAAATGTGGAGAAAGACCTAGCTATTCAAGTTGAAGAAAAAGATGAATGGGTAATTGACAGTGGATGTTCACATCGCATTATAGGTGATAAAAGTAAATTTGTAAGCCTAGAGAATTATGATGGTGGTTTTGTAATATTTGGTGATAACAATGGTGGTATAATCCATGGCAGAGGATATATTTCTTTTGATGGTAAGCATAATACTGATGATGTTCTTTATGTTGAAGGTTTGAAGCATAATATTTTGAGTGTTGGATAGATGGTTGATAAGGGATACAATCTTCAATTCAAAGATAGAAAGTGTAGCATATTGGGAAGTTCTCAAAATGTGATTGCTTCTGGTACTAAAACAAAAGGTAACATCTTTCATCTGAATGCTGCTAGTAAAATTTGTCAGATTGCTCAAGTTGATGAAAGTTGGTTGTGGCATAGAAGAATGTGTCATGTAAAATTTGACAATATTATCAAGATAAGTTCCTCATAGGCTGTGAGAGATCTTCCTAAGTTGGTGAAGCCTACTAATGCCATATGCAAGTAACGTTTTTGATAAAAGGGTAAAATGGGTTTTACAGAGACCCGAAACCACAAAGTTTACAAAATAGCGAAGAGAACACCAAAGTTCCACCAAAAAAATAGCTTCCCAAGAAAAAACCAGCAGCAATCAACCAAAAAAGACCAGAAGGGTCAGGAAAGAAAGGACAACAGAGAAAGAACACAAAATTACTTCAGAGACCTAAGGACAGTCTCTATCTCTGCCTCCATATCCTGCATATCTTTAACCCCCTTTTTAAAGGTTTGAACCATTTTTGGAGTTAGGGGGGCCTTGCGCTTCAAATTGGCATGGGTTCTTCTAGAAATGCCACCATCCGTGTCGTGGCTTTTATCTTCTGTATCTTCCAGGTCAACCACCAGAGATCCCTGCACGACTTTATCAAGCTTTTCAGTCATCACATTAATAATTATAGCATTATGTCTTGCTATACAGTTGTTTTGTTTTGCAATAGTTTTGATGGTATTCCTTAAGCACTCAGCATTGGTATCAATGTTCTTGTTACTATGCGCCACTTCTTTCTTACCCATTTCAGTAATCTTAACACCCATTTCCTCGATCTTACTTTGCAGGGCCCAGTTTTTAATTTTGAGCTCATTGATTTCATAGAAGGTCCAATCTAGGAGTTTAGAATGGGACTCAAAATTGGTTTTAGCCAGGTAGAGATAATCAAGGGAGGGCTCTTTTCCAGTGTTAACAGGGGAATTGTCAACATTGTGTATGTCCAGTAAAGGGTCCACACAGCGCTTAGAGATGTTGGTATCAGCTTCCTCCGACTCAGAGGAATCTTCGGTGTAAGAGACAAGGCTTTTAGCTTGGGTAGTCTTGCTAGCAGGGCTGTTCTTAGGAGGAGGACAGTCAAGCTCAAGCTCAACCCGGATTTTACCCGGTTCCCTAGAAGGGCCAGGATGCAAACTAGGGGCTTTTGGACTCGGGCTAGGGTTAGGCAAATACTTCGAGCCACTGGGCTTAGTATCATCACTCTCATCATCAGGGTTGGCTTCCAAGGTAGCAGGGGCAGGCACATGCAAATGTTCAACAATAAGCCTAATTAACCCAGTATGAAGAATAAGAAATCTTTTGGGATTTTTTTTATTGTCCTCCAAACTTTTCTTCAAAGAGCAGAAGAGATAATAGGGGATGGAGACCCTTACCTTGTGACGGAAATGGTTGAGGAGAGCAAAGTGGTACCCATATACTTTAGTAAAATTCCCGTCCACCATGATATACTCCATAATGGCCCGAAGAACCTTTCTCCATATAGATTTTATGGAGTCAACATCAAAGTAACTGTTAGCAATTTTCACCAAGCTTTGCTTTTCCTTGTCATTTTTGGGGAATCTGATAACAGCTTCATCAGAGTAAGCCCTGTCCCTAAAAAACTTCTTCCCATCAGTGGGTAATCCCGTAACTTTGGCAATAAGATTTTCATTGAGCTCCACATTCCTGTCGAACAGAGTCAAGTTACCATAATGCCAATTTTTGGCGAAGAGATTCGTTGCCTCCAAATCAGAACCATGAAGTTTCACCAGAAAGGGAATAAGTCCTCCACTTTTAATCTTGTTCCAAACCTTAGCATTTTTCATGTGGGTTTCATAGCTGTCCAACTCAGTTTGCTTTTTGTCTCCTCCCATATTGGCCGACACAGTGAGGAAGATCCAAACACAAGCCTTTCTAAAATTGGCCCTGCCAAATCTAAGCACCCACAAAGTGTGTGGAGTTAACTTGCAAATTACTCCACAGAGCTCGGTCCCATACAATCTAATGATTGTGATGTGAAAAATCCAACCTGTCCTCATTAAAGAGATAGCACAACGCCTTACCATGTGATTTATCATAATTTAATAGGGCAAAAACTTTAATATTTAGATATCTATTATTTAGCCAGGTACACACTTCTTTACTCTTAACTCCTTCATTAGCAAAAAATTCCGCAACAACATTGGCTTCTCTATAGGCATGTGATATTTTAACTTTTTCAAACTTGACTAGTTTCAATTTAGCTTCATCAATCCATAATTTGATGGTCCACGAGGGAGGAGACTTGCCACAGAGGCAGTCAATTATGTTTTTAGAGTCTCCTTCAAGCCATAAGTTTTTAATGTTGAGACTTTGGGCTAAATTTATGATATGGTAAGCACCAGCCGCCTCTGCCAGGTGATTAGTTTAAGAGCCAAGAGGAGAGGCAATCGCACCTATGAAATTTCCATTGGAATCCCTTATAACTCCTCCACAGCCCGCCGCCCCCGGATTGCCTTTAGCCGCACAATCAAAGTTAGCTTTAATCCACCCGTTAGGCAGGAAAGTCCAGCAAACTCCCTCTCTGTCGTTTTTAGCCTTCATAGTAAAGCTAGACATAATAGGATTTATGTTCCAATCCTTAGCAACACAAAGATCATAGTTCGAAAACTCCGCATTCAAGATCTTCCTATCCTTCTGGGCCATGGCATTGAAGTTTTCCTTCAGAGATCTGACAATTTTATCAAAGACAGTCCAAAGAGGCTTCTTTGCCCTTAAAAATTATGTTGTTGCGTTCTTTCCAGATGCCCCAAGCAATATGAGGGAAGGATAACTCCCAAAAAAATCTATGTAAAGGATTCCTTGTCGAGGCTTTCTATTGACAGAAGAGATCTTCAATAAGCATCGGGAAAACCCAAGAAAGGTTCCATAACCTAATAAAATTTTCTCAAAGAGAAGCAGCAAAAGAGCAATGAAGGAATAAATGATTTATAGATTCTGCATCCATCTTACAAAGACAACATCTATTAGGGATTTGAAATCCCTGTTTACATAGGTTGTCAATAGTAAGCAACTTATTTTGAAGCAAGATCCAAAAGAAGATGTTAATTTTAGGTATCAAATTATTGCACCAAGCTTTATACCAAAAGGGAGGATGATCCAGAGATGAAGTGAGCTTAGCAAAAGTAGAAGACATAAAAAAATTACCAGTGGGATCATCAATCCAAACCACACGGTCCTCCAGTTGCTCCGAGCTAAGTCTAATTGCTAGCAACGTAGTCTGGATGGGGATCAAAGCTTGACTAACTCTGCCCAAGTCCACCCAATTACCATTCACTCTATAATCTTTAACATAAGTTCCAAACCTAGCCTTGCAATTCTCATCCCAATCTCTGAAGGAATTGATATTTATCAAGGGTTCCTTAAAAATCCATCTGTCTTCCCAAAATCTGGTACTATTACCATTTCTCACTTGCCAACCAATGCCTTCCTCCATAATCTTTTTTCTAATAATTAAATTGCTCCAACATATAGATCCTCTCAGAAGAAGGTGGGGGTCCTTCTTAATAATGGAAGAGCAATTGTTATCTAAATATTTTCTAGCCAGAATATCTATCCACTCCCCAGAGGAGGAGAAGATTCTCCAAATTTGCTTAGCCAAGAGAATTTTATTAATAGATTTGATTCTTCTTAACCCAATTCCATTGTTCTTTTTAGGTCTACAGACCAGATTCCAGTCAATTAAGAGAATTCTTTTATTTTCCTCAACACCTGACCAAAGAAATCTTTTTTGAATTTTTTCAATTATATCAGCATATTTGGCAGGGATCTTAAAGAGGCTCAAGGCATAGATAGGGAGATTCTAAAGGGAGGCTTTGAGGAATTGAAGCTTTCCAGCTTGGCTAAGTAGAGCACCTTTCCAACCTGCAAGCTTCTTACTAAATCTATCCACCAACGAAATCTAGAAGGCATCAGGAGGTTTCATACTTAAACGAAGACCCAGGTAGGTGGCAGGAAGGGATTCCACCTTACAATCCAGAATTTTGGCAATTTTGGTCTGTCGATGAGCCGAAGTGTTGAAAAAGAACAGCGAGCTTTTTTGATTGTTGATCAGATGCCCAGAAGCTCTCCCATACTTGTCAAGCAGTTGTTTTATAGATTTAGCTTCAGACACAGAAGCTTGACCCATGAGCATAGTATCATCAACGAATTGTTGATGAGAGCACACCAGGTTGCCCGAGGAAGGTCTGAGCCTGGAGATAACTTTAAAGTCAACCAGTTTTTTTAGGTTCCTACCTAAGCTTTCAGCCATAATAGTGAATAAAATAGGAGAAATAGGATCACCCTGCCTGAGACCTCTGGTACTCTGAAAAAAGGAGGTCGGGGAACCATTGACCATAATCAATATGGAAGCTGTGGACACAAGTTGTTCAACCATTTGAACCACCCTATTATTAAAGCCAAAGGCCTTCAAAATTTTAAATAAAAAAATCCAGTCAACTCTGTCATAGGATTTTGATATGTCAAGCTTTAATAGGAAACCTTCAGTCTTCGATTCAACAAGGGAGTGAATGTTCTCATGAACCGAAACAATAGAATCAAGGATTTGTCTTCCAGGGACAAATCCATTCTGTTGTGGAGAAATCAAGGAAGGCAAAAAAAATAAGAATCTAGAGGTTAAGACCTTAGAAATGATCTTGTATAAAGAATTACAGAGACTGATAGGCTTGAAAGCCTCAAAATTTATTAGCTCCAGGTTTCTTGGTGATGAGAACCAAGAAAGTAGCATTTAGTTCTTTTAAAAGACATCTGGCTCCAAAAAATTCCTTAACAGCATTAACCACATCTTCTTCAACAATCTCCTACAACCATTGGAAGAAGAACAAACCATCGGGCCCCGGGGATTTATTCCCATCAAAGGAAAAGATAGCCCGCTTGACTTCCTCGTTGGTGGGGATAGCAGTCATAAAAGAGTTGTTCTCCTGGTTGATAATTCTTGGTATAGCTTCCACAAGCTGATCTTGCTCATTCTGGTTTATTTCAGTACTAGCCGATAGAAGAAGTTTAAAGAAGGAGCCCACCTGCATCCTAATATCCTCTTCCTCTACAAAACTGGTTCCATTCACATCTATTTGAGATATTCTGTTAACAGCTTTGTGTTTAGAAGCCGAGAGGTGGAAGTACCTTGTGTTTCTATCTCCAGTCGACAACCAAAGGGCTCTTGATCTTTGTTTCCAGAACTCCTCCTCCTTCGCAATAATGTCATGCATCTTTGTAAGGAGCTCATTCTCTTTTTCCTTAGTATCATTCAAGTAACCCTCATTCTGTATTTTGAGTTGAATTTCTCCTAGATCCATCTAAAGTTCGGACTTGATCTTAAAGATGTTCCCAAAAGAATCTTTTTTCCATTTTTTTAGATTACATTTCACTTCCCTTAATTTTTTGTGATTCTAAATATAGCAGTTCCTTGAATACTTATATTCCAACATTTCTTTAATTCCTCTTTGAGAGCAGGATGGGAAATCCATATTTTTTCAAATCTGAAGGGGGTATTCTTCTTCTTTTTTATAGGATCTGCAGTAAAACTGATAGGGGAATGATCAAAACCTATTCTAGTGAGGGCTTTAAGGGAGCAATAGTAATCAAAATACCAATGATTAGAAATCAAAGATCTATCTAATCTGACCTATATGAGGTCCATCCCCTTTCTGCAATTTGACCAGGTGAAAGAGGCTCCAAGAAGATCCAGATCTATCAGCCCTTGAGTATCAATAAAATTCTGAAGATCCTCTTTACTTTCTAAGTTAATCTGAGATCCCCCAAATTTCTCACCATTCATTAAGGGGGTATTGGAGTCCCCCATTACAATCCAAGCTTCTTTATCAAAGATCCTTCTAATGGAGGCTAATTCCAGCCAAAAATATTTCCTCATACCTTTTCCATTAGTAGCATAAATGTTCATTTGAATCCAGCTGAAGTTATCTCTTTAGGAAAACAAACTAGAATTTCATTTCAGAGCAAACAACAATTGCTCAAATGAATTGTTGGAGCTTGTG
The DNA here is from genome assembly GCA_007115665.2 of Sequoiadendron giganteum. NCBI lineage: Eukaryota > Viridiplantae > Streptophyta > Pinopsida > Cupressales > Cupressaceae > Sequoiadendron > Sequoiadendron giganteum. Next base: position 480,980,120 of record CM021105.1, on the reverse strand, counting down.
CATATTGACTTGTGTGGTCCTACTAGAATTAGAAGCTTACAAGGTTGTAGGTAGTTCATGTTGCTTATTGATGATTACTCTAGGATGATGTGGGTTACTTTCTTAAGGGAGATACCTAAAGCTCTAGAAAAGTTCAAGATCTTTAAGGCTATGGTTGAGACAGAGACAGGTTTGAAGATTAAATTTTTGAGATTAGATAGAGGTGGTGAATTCACTTCTGGTGAGTTTAATCATTTTTGTGAAGAACATGGGATAAAAAGACAATTATCTGCACCACAGACTCCTCAACAAAATGGATCTAGGGAAAGGAAGAATAGGACAATTCAAGATGCTGCTAGAACTATGATGTTGGAATCAAATGTCCCTCATATCCATTGGAGAGAAGCTATTATTACTATTGTTTATATCCTCAATTGGTTACAAATAAAAGGTAATATTGGTAAGACTCCTTTTGAGCTATGGTTTGGTCATAAGCCTACTATTAGATATTTCAAAATCTTTGGGAGTAAATTTTATATCGTGAGAGATGAAGATATAGGAAAGTTTGATGCTAGAAGTGATGAAGGAATCTTTCTTGGCTATTCTACTAAGAGTAAGGCCTACTAGTGCTACAACAAGAGATTCAAGAAAATAGTTGAAAGTGTAAATGTTAAGGTTGATGAAGACATTGCTAGACCCTCCAGAACCCGTGGATATGATTTTGATGATCAAAATGACAGTACAAACAAGAGTAAGACTTGAAATAAAGTTCAAATCATTCCAATAATCAAGAAGAAGGAGAGACTAGTGAAAGTACAAAAGAGAGATCACAAGAGCCTAAAACTCAAGAACACTCTAAGACTCCAAGGTCTGTGAGATTAAATCATTCAAAAAATTAGATTGTAGGTGATAAGAACAAAGGTGTCCATACTAGAAGAAGAATTGCAAAAGAATACTATTTAATTTCAAAACTGAGCCAAGTAATGTCAATGAAGCATGGAAAGATAAAGATTGGATTGAAGCAATGAAAGAACTACAAAAAAATGAGAAGAATAATACATGGATTCTTTTTCCCAGACCTAAGGACAAAAATTTAATTATAACTAAATAGGTTTTTAGAAACAAGTTGAATGAACAAGGTGAAGTTATCAAAAACAAAGCAAAACTAGTATGAAAAGGATACTCTAAGATGGAAGGAATTGACTTTGAAGAAATTTTTTCTCCTATTGCTAGAATTGAACCTATGAGACTATTTCTTGCTTATACTGCTTACAAAAACTACAAAGTTTATCAGATGGATATAAAGTCAACTTTTCTAAATGACAAATTGAAAGAAGAGGTGTATATTGAGAAACCTGATGGATTTCAATTAACTGGTTAGGGAGATATGGTTTGTTGGTTGAAGAATGCATTGTATGGACTCAAGCAAGCCCCTAGAGCTTGGTATGCTAGATTGGATAAGTATCTTCTGAAGCTTGGATTTAACAAAGGTACTGCTAATAGTAATCTATATTTCAAGATTGATAATGATAAATATTTGTTTGTGGAAGTCTTTGTTGATGATATCATTTTTGGAGGAGATGATGGTTTGTGCATGAAGTTTTCTAATGAGATGCAAAATGATTTTGATATGTCAATGATTGGAGAGTTGAAATTATTTTTGGGATTGAAAATTACTCAGTTAGAGAAAGGGATATTTATATCTCAGTCCAAGTATGTGAGAGAACTACTAAAGAAGTTTGGTATGGAAGATACAAATCCAGTCGGTACACCCATGGTGACTGGATGTAAGTTGACAATAGATGAAGATTCTCTAAAGGAAAATCAGACTAGATACATATCAATGATTGGTGGATTGCTTTATTTGACTCAATTTAGACCTAACATCATGAATGTTATATGTATTGTTACTAGATTTCAAGTCGATCCTAAGGAATCTCATGTGACTGCTGTGAAGAGAATTTTCATATACTTGAAGGGAATAATTGATTTTGGCCTATGCTATCCTAAATATGATGATCTTACTTTGATTACCTTTACTGATGTTGATTGGGAAGGAGATGTGAATGATAGGAAAAGTACTAGTGGTGGCACATTTTCCTTGGGAAAGAAACTGATTTCATGGTTAAGTAAAAAGTAGAATTTCGTTTCGTTGTCTACTATAGAGGTAGAATACATTGTTGCTGCTAACAATTGTACTCAAATATTGTGGATGAAGAAGATGTTGAAAGATATCAGAGTTGTGTATGATGAACCTATTGCCATATACTATGATAATTCAAGTGCTATAAATATTTCTAAGAATTCGGTGTTGCATTCAAAGACCAAGCATATATCTATCAAGTTTCACTTTTTGAGAGATAAGGTGAGTGATAAGGAAGTCAGACTAGAGTATGTGCCTACTAAGGAACAGATTGTAGACATCTTTACTAATCCATTACCTAAGGATAATTTTGAGTATCTCAGAGGGAATTTAGGGGTGATTACCCCTCCTAATTAGAACTAAGATGAATAGTCTTTTCATCAGTCTGTGCATTCATAGTCATATCTTGATCCCAGATTGATGTTGTGGTTGTTGCTACTCAGGGGGAGTAGTAAGATGATTCAGCTATATGGTTCAAAGCTTGTGTATCTTTTTCATTGATTTCAAATGAGGAGAAGAATAAAGTGAAAAACTCTTTGAGAACTAAGGGAGAGAAGAGTAATGTGAAAAGGGGAAACTATTGGAGAAGAGTTAGTTGCATTGATGGTGTTTTCAACATCATGTGTTGCCATCAATGCTAAATGAGGAGATTTTTGGATGTTGTGATTGAGTTGCTGATATGTGGTTGTTATTGATGTCAACACTATTAGCATAAATGTCTTTAATAAAATATGTCACTAGCTGTCTATGAAGCAGTGAAGATTAGTATGATGGAAATTTCAGTATGTTGATAGTGAGAAGTTGTGATTAAAGGGATTTTTTTTAAGCTTTCCTAGTTTATTCACCAAAATTTTTAGAGTTGTGCATGAAGATTTGAGCAAGCTATTAGTTTCTTTATTCCGATAGTTATTCTGTTACTATAAATGGTGTTCATGGAAGAAGGTAATGTGATTCTGGTAATATGAGTATTTGTGTATGTTACTATGGTGTCCATGGAAATTTCTAGATCATGTTCTATTTGTGTTGCACGTTCGCATTGATCATTGTGCTCACGATCTAAGATTTTCTCTTACGTGTTCATGTTTTTCATGTTCATGGCTGACAAGGTGATTGAAGCATGTTGTGGATCTTCAAGGAAGAATATTTGAAGGTATTTTGTGTTTGAGGATATTATTTTGGGTCTCTACTATGTTGTGGCCTATCTCGGTTGATTCACATAAATAATCTTTATTGTTTTGGGTCGATAGTTTGCATTCATTCTATTATTTTGTTGAAGCTGACATATAGCGATGTAATTTCTTGTTGCGGATATATATAAGTGATTTTTTCTTCGTTTGAGAAGTGTGTGTGATGCGAAGTGTGCATGCGCTATGTGTGAAAAGGTTTAGATCATTCAAAAGTAGAGCATAGTGTGAAGAAGAGTGAAGAAGAGTGAAGAAGTGTTCATGTGCTTAACCAAGACTATACTCAAGCATTAGCAGATGCTACTTTCTCAGTTCAAATTCTTTAGATGGATTTAATCTAAATATTTTATGTAAGACAGTGAGTCTTCCTTTGAGCAATGAGCTCTAGGACGTGTGTCTGAATGCATGTGCATTCCTCATTTATTCTTCTTATACTTTTAATAGGGTATAACTTGTGGATTAACCTCCACTGTGGTTTTTTCCCTTAATCGGGTTTCCACATAAAAATCTTGGTGTTATGTGTGTTTCTGATGTGTTGTTGATTCATGCTTTCACTATTATTAATCAGATATGAGAATAAGGGTTAATAAGTTTAATAATTTTGAAATTATGTGACAACTGATTCACCCCCTCCTCTCAATTGTTTGCCCTTGTGTTGCCAAAAACTCCACACTAAGAAGGCTACAAAATATCACCTCAAACCATGCACAAAGCATACATGCAAATCATAGATTTTAAATGAAAAAACTACAAAACCAATAACCCGCTCAATAGTTGTAACTTTGTAAACCCTTTATCCTACCTACACTCCCTAGAACTCACAAGCTCTAATACCAATTGTTGAGTAATTAGATAAATAAACATCACACAAAGTAGCACACAAAGACAAAATATTTAATGTGGTTCACCAATGTGGCTACATCCACAAGAAAGTAGGGAAAAAGTATTCTTATTATTTGTAGCAACATACATAAGGTTTTTCCCTCACTTATACAATATTCTTCAAGAGAAGACAAAGATATAAAGAAGGGAATGTGAAATAAATATTCGAACTTCATATACAACATTTATTTTTTACTAGGCTGATCTTTTTTGTTTGTGTTGCAGGCTTCTTCATACCAATAGTGGGTTGATAATCTTGTTGTGAAGATAAAAGAAATGTTCAAGGGCCTTGAAGTTGGAGAAATCAGTCCTTCAACTTATGACACCACCTGGGTAGCAAGGGTTCTTTCCCAAGATTGTTCTCACAGGCCACATTTTCCTTAGGCCATAAAATGGCTTATCCACCACTAGCTAGAGGATGGTTCATGGGGGCTTCATTCAATGTTTATGTTATGTGATCATTTCCTTAGCACTCTTAGTTCTATTATTTCCCTCCTCAATTGGAATACAAGACAACCTAATGTAGAAAAAGGTTATAATTATATTTATGCTACATTATATTATTTTGCTATTGGAAATTTTTACTATTAGAGTTGGTTAGTAGTAAAGGGGAGAGGTTAGTTATAGAATTGGGAAGGGCTTGAAAAGTCGGTGCAATGGATACCTATTTGAAGGTTTGTTTCTACAATCAACTATGCAAATTTTTGTATTAATATTTCAAGTCATTCAGTGATATGAAGAAATTTTTACTCTACAATTTAATATTTCATTTCTGACGTTAAAATATTTGATTTTATGTGCAGGTGTTCATTTCATCATAGATCATCTGAAATCACAAGAAAAGGAGGATAATTTCCTCAAGATTTTGAAATGATTTTTCTAGCATTGGTGAAAAAGGAAGAATCTTCAGGGCTGAGTTTCTCGTATAATACTACTTTGATGAAAAATTGAGCAACACTACTTATGGAGTAAGAGTTTTATGGTCAGATTTAAATAGTACCTTTAAATTTTGAGTTGCTTTAGTGGTTCATTTTCATTTGAAATCACACTATTTTTTTTTAATAAAATTCATTTAATAGTGTGAATCACCTAAACAAACCAATACTTAAAAATGTACTATTTAACAAAACCAAACTTTATTAAAGCTTTTGTAATATATGAAATTTTGTTTTCATTTTCCTTTTACTTATAATTCTCGTGTAGTATCTTCATGGAGTGGGGCATTCCCACATGCATGTTGAATGCACTAGAAGGACTTGAGGAAATAATTAACTGGAAAAAGATAATTATGTTCCAAAGTAAAGATGGATCTTTTCTTAACTCGCCTACTTCCACTACCTTTGTACTCATAAATACCGGCGATGAGAAATGTTTTAGTTTTTTGAATAATCTGGTGGACAAATTCAGTGGGTGTGGTATGATACATTTCCTTGATATTGAGTTTCATGTCATTATTTTCTATGAAACACATTAGTGATTGTGTGTAATCCATGAAACAATTCCATGCTTGTATCCAATCAATTTTATTGAAATTCTTTCACTAGTTGACAATATCGAGTGCCTTTGAATAGGTCGACATTTCTATAACAACCCAATGAAGAAGAGATTGTTTACACTTTTTTTTCTTGTTTCCATTAAAACATAGATGGATCACATAGAAGGTTAGAACAATAATGGAGATCAACTTAAGCATTATAATATAATATTAGTTACATAATCCATCAATACAACTTGTTGCATTAAACCACAAAGAAAACTACTAATTGGATTGAGCATACCTTCATGATGGAGTTTTGAGTTATCTCCACATCCCTATTTACCCTGTTCACAACGGGGTGAAAAATGAAAATGATCCCAACAAAAGTGGATTTAAACCCTATCCACCCCTCCAAGTAGATTATGTGGCCCATGATTAGAGAGAGAGTTGGCAGTCCATCCTTTATGCTATGTGCAAACTATCTTCCTAGGGACCCTCTTCCCATGGTACACCTAGCTATGGTAATCTTATGGTTCCTTAATCAGCTATAGGGTTACACAGGAAGTTAGTTCTACCTACTTGAGCTTACTAAAGAGTTTACCTTTCTTCTGTCCATCTATCGACTAAGCAACCAAGGGTAGCCATTGTTGGTGTGGAATACCCCTATACTAATGACCATCTCGAGCTTGTGCTTCTTCTAGACTCTTGTCCATCTTGAGCATAGTGCTTCCCCTAGACTATTGTCCATCTCGAGCCTAGTGCTTCCCCTAGATCATCGTCCATCTCAAGCTTAGCACCGCCCCTAGACCATGGTCCATCTCAAGAATAGTACTTCCCCTAGTCTTTTATCCATCTTGAGCCTAGTGCTACTCCTAGACTACCGTCCATCTCAAGTAGTACTATTCCTTGGCTCAGGATTAGCGCTAGACTAGAAGTAGGTTCCCAACTAAACTTAGTAGGTTCAGACTTAGGATCAATAGTATCCCATCCTAGCTACAACCAAGCATGGTGTGGCTATATATTTCATAGAGTACCTATTACTCATATACACCTTATGGTGGAGAGAATTCATCTCTTGATAGTTTGAGGTGGTTACCTATTCAATTCAATCCTTCAAGAATAATTCAAGACACAAACTTGGAGGGACTATAATTTCATACTACAACAGTTCAAGTAATCCATTAGATGAGAATGACAGCCCTATTAGTTGATCATAACAAAAATAACCCACTTATAGATGGTTGTCCTAGTAACCAACAATGCAGAGAGGTATTGATTTGATATTTAACTTGGGGGGTAGTGATAGAGCAATTCACCTTCCCCAAGCTTTACATACATTCTACCATGTCTTCATCTTAGTTTAGCCTAAGGTCAAGAAAGAACTATTTCTTCAATAATATTTTTTGATGCCTCAGATTTGGGGTAACCTCTATGAAGAGGGAATGCCTTGCCACAATCACCTTTGGTTAGATATTATACAATATATAGGTATCACATAGAGTTAGCATCCCACCTATTTTTCATTTTATTGGTAATAGATTTGACCTGCACCATTTCTAGAATAAAATCAGTCCTATAAGACAATAACAAAGGGAGTTATTTTAATCTATTTTTTATATCAAACTTAACCAATGCCATTTCTAAACTAAAATTAGACTATTATGACAATAACTAAAGGAGATATCTTAACTCCTTTGTATCAGATTTGACCAGCTAACTTGCTAAAGAAAAATTAGACCATTATGACAATGATTGATAGAGATATTTTAACTCATTTGCATCAAATTTGACCAGCTAACTTGCTAAAGAAAAATTAGACTATTAAGACCATGACATAAAGAGATATTTTAACTCCTTTGCATCAGATTTGACATACCAACTTGCTAAAGAAAAATCAAACCATTATTAAGTATCACAAATGAAAAAAATAAAACTATTACCCACTAACAACTCACTCTCCCAATGGTTAATTAATGTACAGTTGTAACCAACATATGAAGCTAATAGAGTAGTAAATCTAGTTATTTACAAAAGGATAGTAGACACATTATTGTATTTATCATGGAAGCCAGTTATCTACATAAATATCACCACTCAGCTATATGTTTCCTCAAATTTTTGCTCACATCTCAATGGGGTAACACAAAAAAATTATGTAAGGTAGTTTTGAAGGTGAAACTAAATCTGTCACACATTCTCAATGGCTAAATACTGTCCTAAAAGGATGCATTCAAACCCTTCTATCCCTTTATGCCTCTAACTACAAGATTAACAACTTTTCATTCATTAAGTCTCATTCATGCAAATGAAATGAACCTAAAACTAACTATTATAGCTCAATGAGAAAATACTTGCATAGAGTTCTAAATTATTACAAGAATTTCAAATCAAGATTTCAAGGCTAAAATATAATTTCACAAGTCCTGCAACATATAATGGCACTACATACTAGCAAGAATTCAAACCTGAGTTTGAGAGGTCTTGAGTAGAAAAATAGAATGCCCTAGCTGCCCATCTCTGGACTCCTCTTCAAAACCCATCCACACTTCAACAAAACCCTTTTGCTTCTTCTTCTCTTTCCCCCCAAATACTCTCTTCCCAAAATGAGATGTTTCTAGTCCAGTTAAAGAAGAAATGGATGGGGTTTTTCATGGCATGCTGGTCAAAGCTTCTTCTTGCCATTGGTGGTAGTTGCAATGGTTTCTAGGCCACTTATTGCTCCTAATGTCCTCCTCCTCACCAAGCTTCTTTGTCCTTGGTTCATATTTATTCCTCTTCTACTATCTTACACCACCTTCTTTTCTTGTGAAATAATCTCTTCCTTTTCCTATGTTCTCTTTTTTATTTTTTTTCCATATTTGATCAATAGAAAACTTTATTTCTTTATCCAATGGTTCGATGGAGTATTCTTTATTCAACACCCCTCCAAATTGAATTTGATATAAATTATGAATATTTTTTTATTCATGGTTCTAAATCATTTTTATTTATTATTTCATAGCTCCTTACTTTGTGGTTGATTATTTATTATTTTTTTTGCCTATATCTTGGTTTATCTGGTGCCCAACTTCAAAGTTTTTTAAAAATGTGAACTAATTTTATTTAGGAGGTGTAATTTATTTATTTGGCCCATACATTATAGTTATATTTTAATTAATTTTTAAAGTGGATACGTATTTATTTATTTTAGGCCTCCACATTTAAATATTCAAATGTGTCACTTTATCTGCAACGCATATGCATTTGTATGCAACGCATCTGCGTGTGATATGACACATGTGGGAAATAATGTCTAGGCATGGTTAGGTTTTTTAGGGCATACACACATTTGATAATTTGTGAACCACATGTGAATTCTTGCACCGCATTTCAAAGTTATTTATGTGTAGGTAGTATAGTAAAACGCATTTTCCAAAATGAACCACATTTGCATATTAGATAGGAAATGAAAATATGACACATGTGCAATTATTTAGGTGCATTTGTCTGTTTGTTTGAATTGTCTGGTTTTGAGATGCATTTGCAAAGTGAAACACATATGCTTGTGTATTCAACGCATGTAGAGTCATGCACCACAAATGAAAATAAGAGTGACATATATGAAATGTGTACCACATATGTTTTTAAAATGACGCATTTGACTGTCAATGTTTAGAAAAAAAATTCTGATAGGAAAATGGAATGATTTGATGTTTGACACCTTGTTTGAATGCCCTTTGTAGGTTATTCTAGATCCTATTTATACTCGAGAGTCATGACCGGATACTTTCAAGCTCAAACATCAGTTAGTGAGCATAGAGACATGCTTGCTATGGAGACTTGGACTTCATCATGTATGCACCGTGCCCACTATTCGGGAAAACAGAGGTATGCTCAGTGCCCTATGCGAGAGGTCGCATTCGGATACTTCATCATTTCATTTGCCTATTGGAGAGGCAACTATCATGTTGGAGGATGTGTATAGGATCCTTAGATTACCTATCAAAGGAGAGAGAGTGTTGTATGATACCTAAAGGGGTTTTAGTGAGATTTGTAGATTTTATGTATACGATGATATTAGGAGATTAGGCATAGAGCACTACAAGATTATATGGCAGGTGTTAGTAGATAGGTATGAGTGAATAGACTGTATATTATGTTCATTGATTGCTGGGATAGTTCTTCCTGACTGTCGAGATCATGGATTTCCTATTGGGTGGGGGGAGATGTTAGTTGTGATATTAGAGAGAGAGGTTGTATATGCTTAGGGTCCTTGTCTATTAGCTAAGTTGTACTTCCATTTGCATGATATAGCATATAGAGATTCACAGTTGATGAGATGCAGGACTACTCTTCTCATAGTTTGGGCATGGGAACGTATTGTTGTGTTTCGTCCTCTAGTTACTACTGATCAGGAGGCAAGATCTCCTTATATTTTCCACTATGTGGGAAACATCACACAAAGCCATGTGGGAGATACCAGATATTAGAGACATGCATTGGACACACTGGTTCAGTTTATATGGAGACCATACATGGATTGTGAGAGATGGTCAGATGAGGATAGGTATTTACCCTACTGTCGGCAGACACAATACCTTATTGGGAGGATTGTTTCTAGTGTTCACATCATAGAGAGACATATGGCAAACCATGTGCTAAGATAGTTTGGTGAGGTGCAGGATGAGCCGAGAGGACGAGTAAAGTTTTCTCAATCATCCAGAGAGGTTCGTTGGTAGGGGCCCATGATACCAATTGCTACTGCAAAGGCAGATATTCAAGCTTTACAGTTGTTATAGTGGGGATGGAGGGGTGGATAAGTGGATCCTAGGACTACCGTTGCATATGATAGCTAGTGGGAAACACATTGTCTTGTGCCATACACAGATCCAGATCAGTCAGCACTAGTGGAGAGACAAGGGATAGGTTTGAGAGGGCAACGTAGAGGCAGAGGTGGTGGTAGGGTTGGAGGCAAAGATGGTGGTGATGATGATAGAGGTGGTCGTGGTGGTAGAGGTGGGAGATGAGGCCGAAGAGGATGGAGAGGTGGTCAAGTAGGTGGATTATCACCTATTCGAGAGGATGAGGTTGAGGAAATTTTGATGTTGGACCTTGGGGGTGGAAGAGAAGCAGAGATCATAGGAGAGCATGTTGTCAAGGAGGTAGTAGTAGAAGAGCATGCAGAGGTTGAGATTGACAGAGAGGTTGAGATAGAGGAGCATGCAAAGAAGGAGGCCAAGAGAGAGTACATGGATATTGATCCCCTTGGCATACTAGCAGGTTATGGAGAGGATGATGTTGAGGAGGAGCGGGACAGAGAGCTCTAGGACAACATAGTAGAGGGGAGATGAGATGAGGAGGCTCTTAGAGATAGTGCTAGGGAGTCATTGGAAGAGAGGTTGAGAGTGGTTATTGTTGAGTGGGATGCCCTATGGATGGAGAGAGATAGTGCTCTCATGGAGAGAGATCAAGTAGGAGATAGAGCAGCAGTTTACTGAGATTAGACGACTTTGGAGTGGTACATCATTTGATGGTTTCTCTCATGAGCTAGTTAGAGTAGTGGGGAGGGATGAATATTATAGGGATCTTTATGAGTCAGTGGTGCCAGCTGAGAGACGAGCTCCTATCTTTTTTGAGGTATGCAGTCAGAGATCACAGACCAGGAGCCAGACTAGGACACAGAGCATAGAGGGTGTGGTAGGACCATTGAGGACAGGTCCATATGACAAGTCATCCACCTCATAGAGAGTACCTCTGAGATATTTTCATCCACATTTGCCACATGGGAGTAGTGGCAGTGGGACCCATTGACTTTTTCATGTGTGTAGAAATTTTACCTTGGTCATAGAGCCTACGAGCTCGTTTCTATTTATTGATACATTTTGACATTGTACTATGACACATGTTATTTTCAACGATATATATATGATTTTTGGTGGGTTTTCATATGATATGCAATTCTCTTTATGATGATGCATTTTTCCCTATATGATTTTGTTTCTATGAGATGTTATTGTTTATCAAATATATACATGTTCTAGATGATCATTTCTACATTATGATGTGTTTATGCAGCCTATGATGTTATGATGATTCTATTGATGATGGATGTAATGTACTTTATGATAATGGGATGCAATGTTATATATATAATTCTATCTACATGTAATGGTTATGTACATGTAATGTTTTTATTATGTACCTTATGATGATTGAATTCCTATTATCCCATGATTTTCCTAGAAATGCAATGGAGATTTCTAATGTTCCTACTTGTTTTAAATGCAGCATAACTATATGATGTACTATATATAGACATACGACACTGTTTACATAATTCTTATAGAATGTATGCATATGCATATTATCTATAAAAAAAAATTTGTGTCACAGGACTCTATCATTATGTCGAATAGGAGAAATGTTAGCATGGATGATTTCAAAATGTTAGTAAGAAATAAAGAATGTTGTTTGAAAGACATATGATCTTCGATATTTTTCCATATATATACTAAGCTTTGCATTTTATCATCATTGGGTGGGACTAACACAAATGGATAGTACACACCATGATATGAGATATACCATAGTGTACAAAGTCATCCACTTGTGAAAAATAGACAGTCGCAGACAAGGAGTGTCTTAACTCATACGAAGAGCAAGATTGTCCCAGTCTTTTTGTCTAGACAAACCACAGACAACAAACAAATAAAAATGGGTCATGAGATGTCATTGCTCCTCTAAATCCTTCATGGGACATCCTCGAGGAAACTAGTAACATGACTCAAAATCCAAAGTTAAAAAGATAGTTGATAGATTGCAATCAAAGAAAAAGAGTCCCGAGACATCCTTGCTTCTCTAAATCCTTCAAGGGACATCCTTGAGAAAGCTAGTAACCGGACTCATGCACAAATCGATAAAAAGATAAGACAAAATACAATGTAAAGTCAAAAATCCAAATAAAAGTATTTTCCAAAACTTGATCTTGTGTAATTGTTTGATGTTTGGCATAGCTCGATGTGAGGGATGACACATACTATATAAGACATAGTGTCTGATTTCGACCTTGTAATCATCTGTGTAAGGCATGAAAAAGCCTGGTTTTAGAATGACACATGTTGTATAAGATGTTTGAGCCTAATGTTGTTGATGCGAAAAGCTTACATGAGGCTATGAAAATTGATGATATTTGTTGACAATAAAGATATATCTTGCTTAAGACATAAGTTGATCACTCTGACAATATGTTTGATTTTGACTTGATGACAGTTTTGAGATGTTTTCCTTATTGATGCATGACTTGTTTTGATGCCTTGACTGTTATGAGTGTGTGTGTTTGTGTGTGTTGACTTATGTGGACTTGAGATGATATACCCTAAAGGATTGACCTAATGTGGCCTTGAGGACTCATCGATTGATAGCCTTTATACATTGTACACGCAAAGACCTCGTAGTTCGACCAGACTTTAACTAACTTAACTAACTAAAAATATGTACTTAAGTGGATGATATGCAATGTGTGTGATAGTGAATGTGATAAACCCTAATGGACTGACCTAGTGTTGCCTCGGGGGCTCATCGATTGATGGCCTTTCTTGCGTTGTACATGCAGAGACCTCGTAGTTCAACATGACTAGTGACTTCGACATATCCAAATAATGAGTCATGATTTTATGTGTGATGCATGAAAAACCTAGACAGACAGGCCTAATGCCTTGGGGGCACATCAACAGATGGCCTTGCCTACGTACAGTCATAGAGGCAACGCAATTTGACTATGTCTATGACTGACTTAACATGACTGACTCTGACTCTTTTTTTGGGATTTTTGACATGTTTTTGACTTTTTTTTCTTTTTGGAGTTTTTTAATGTTTTTAGATTTTCTTTCAAGACATTTTCTGATGTTGGATTGCTATGTACAAGGTTCACATGACACAGGTCAAGGATTTTCCCCCAGTTGGGAATAAGACATACAAGATGGAGTGGGGAGAGAGAGTGGACTTTATGTCAATCGTTCCAAGTAATGGATAAGACACCCATTTATTATTAGTGATGGTGAAAAGTCTGATTGGAATGATGGTAGATGAAAGAGCGAAGTCGACTACACATGGTGCCTATTTTCCATGCTTTTCACCATGGTACTTATCCATAGCACCACCAAAGTGGTTTTCACTATTGGACGAATTATTTATCTTTACTATTTTATTGATTTTTCAATTTTTTTGGTGTTACAAAGACACCTGTTTACCAAGTTTTCATCAAGGTAACCATTTTTTGTGTTTTTTCCATTTTTATTTTTTATTTTTTTTCCGATTAAGACATAGTTCTCAAAAGCTACACATAAAACCTCTTCAAATGAAGGTTTTTGATTGGTGACAAAAGTGGTTCTCCTTCAGGGGTAGAGAGTTGATACGCTCTTGATCCAAAATATTTTGTAACAATATAGGGCCCTAACCAGTTAGGTTTGCCTAGTTTTTCTCGTTCAAATTGATTCTTGGGGTTCTCCATTAAGACCAGGTCACCAATGTCAAAGTGTTGATTTAGAACTTTCCTATTATAGTTGTGACGAAGATGATTTTGATATGCTTGCAAATGATCTAGTGCCTTCTCTCTTCATTTGTCTAGGAATTATAACTCATGTAATCTGGATACACGATACTCTTCATCATCAATATGACCTTTCAAGGATACCCTCGGGGAAGGAATTTCCACTTCAATAGGTTTAAGATAGCTTCAGATCCGAATACTAGGGAGTATGGAGTGGTGCCAGTGGGAGTACGGATGCTTGCGTGGTAAGCCCATAAGGCAAGATTAAGTTGTAAATGCCAGTCACGACCAGTGTCATTAACAGTCTTTTATAGGATTTTGATAATGGTTTATTAGATGCCTCAGCTTGGCCACTACCTCGTGGGTAATATGGAGTGGAAAAATGATGTTGGATATGGAATTATTCACATAGATGGTGGACTTCTTGTTTTTTGAATGGACGGCCATTGTTTGTGATAATGGATTGGGGTACACCATACCGACAAATTATGTAGTTTAGGATAAACCTGGATATTTGTGTATCGGTGATGTATGTCATGGGAATATCTTCAATCCATTTGGTGAAGTATTCGGTGGAAGTTATGATGAACTTATGGCCATTGGATGATGGGGGGTGTATCTTACCTATGAGGACAAGCCCCCATTGGGCAAAGGGCCATGGTGAAGTGATCAGACAGAGCTCTTGTGCTAGTGCGCGTACCAAATCTCCATGTATCTAACACTGTCGACACTTTTTGACAAAGATATATGAGTCCTTTTCCATTGTAGGCCAATAATAACCTAATCTCATAATCTTGTGGGCTAAAGTAGGACCGCTACAATGGGATCCATGTATACCCTCATGTACCACTCACAAGGTTGCTTGTGCTTCTTCTGTATCGAGACATCTCATTAAGGTGTTATCTAAGGTACATCTATACAGGGTATCTCTAATAATGGTGTATTTCGCAGACTTGCGGATAAAGGTTCTACGTTGGTTGTTTCACAGGTCTAAAGGTAAGATTTGGACATTTAGATAGTCGTATACATCCTTGTACCAAGGGGAAGTAGGACCAAAAATTGTACACACCATCGTGGAATTGGGGACATCATAGGTAGGGACCAACAACTGTTTGACCAAAAAATTGAATTTAGGCACGTTGCTAGGAATATCCATTAAGGAACCCATGGTTTCCACATCTACTGCCCTGTTCTGATTGCATGGTATTTGTAAAAAGGTGATATCATCAAAGTACTACTTGAAACTATCAACCATGCACTTGTAGGGGGCAATTTTCTCATCTTTAGTTTTATAATCATCATTTATTTGCTGGAATACCAACTGAGAATCCCCATAAACATGTAGACTCTTAATCTTCCATTGGGCTGCCATTCTTAGTCCTGTCACTAAGGCTTCATATTATGCTATGTTTTTGGTGCAAGGGAAAGCAATCCTGAATGATTTAGGAATATTATCACATTGAGGTGTAACAAATAGTATGCCTTCTCCTGAACCATGATTAGTATGTGACTCGTCAAAGTATAATTTCCATTTGGTTCTAGTGTCCACTTTGAGGATAAAATCATCAGGAAAATCTACCTCTAAAGGATGGTTTTCCTTCATGGGTGCATCTGCTAACTAATCTGCAATTACTTTCCCTTCTATAGCTTTCCTCTCCACATATTGGATGTCATATTCACTAAGTAGCATCAACCATTTAGCCAATCGGCCTGTTAATGCTGCTTTACTTAGGAGATATTTGAGAGCATCAATCTTTATGGCCAACATGGTTTGGCAGTTTAGCATATAGTACCAAATTTTTTGAGTAGCAAAGACTACCACAAGACAGGAACGTTCTATCTTACTGTATTTTAGTTCATATCCCACCAAGGTACGACTGATGTAGTACACTGCCCTTTCATGACCTTGATCATCATTTTGTGCAAGAAGGGCTCCTAATGCTGACTGAGTTGTTGAAATGTAAATTATCAAAGGTCTATCATCTATAGGTGGGATTAACACAGGTGGATCAAGCAGATAATCCTTGACCTATTAGAAAGCTTCCTGACATTTAGGTGTCCATACAAATGGTACTCCTTTCTTGAGAAAATGTTGGAATGGATGTATTTTGTCGACTAGTTGTACTATGAAGCGCCTAATAGACTGTAATCTTCCTTGTAGTGTTCTTAGTTGACCAATGCTAGCTGGGGGAGGAATTTCTATGATAGCTTTTACCTTCTCTGGGTCTACTTCAATGCCTCTTCTAGAAATGATATATCCTAGAATTTTCCCTGATTTCACTCCAAAGACACATTTCTTTGGATTTAGTCTGACTGTAATTTTCTAGTTTGTGGAATATCTTGTCTAGAACTTTCAAATGATCTGCCCTTGTTATTGATTTAGCTATGAGATCATCAAAATTTTTCCATGAGAGTATGTATAAGGTCATGGAAAATAGTTGTCATTGCACATTGATATGTAGCTCCTACATTTTTGAGCCCAAAAGGTATAAAATTCCAGCAGTATGTTCCCCACGGACATGTGAAAGTTGTTTTGTGTTGGTCTTCAACTACGATTTTGATTTGGTTATACTCGAAGAAACCATCCATGAGCGATAGCATCGTGTATCCTGTTGTAAGGTCTACTATCATGTTAATTTTCGGCAAAGGGAAGTCATCCTTAGGACATGCCTTGTTGATATCTCTAAAGTCTGTACAAATGCGGATGCCCCCAGTTGGTTTGGTCACTTCCACAAGATTTTAAATCTAGTCTGCATAGTCTATGGATCTTATGAATCCAACATCTAATAGTTTCTTAAGTTTTTCTTTGACTAGTAGAGCAATTTGTGGATGCATCTTTCTTAGCTTTTGTTTGGCGGGCTTAATACCTAGCTGTAATGGTAGATGGTGCAATATAAGGTGTGGATCTAGCCGAGGCATGTCAGGAAATGACCATGCATATTTTATCTATCTCTTTGTGAATAAGTCTTGAAACTCTTGTTGCTCTATCTCTGTCAAAGAGGCTGCAAATTATATTACCCATAGGTTTTCTTCAATGTTTATGTTGGTCTCAATAGACTCTTCTACTAACATTGGTGACTTTTCTTGAGCAACTAGGAGAATGTTCAAACCTCCATCCTTGGGTGCCTCAGAGAGGTTTTTTCCCTTAGATGCGTCCTTTATTTTTATTATTTCTTCATCCAAAGGTGCCTTTTGGTTTTCACCTAGGGACTTGTCATTTTCCTCATTTTCATTTTTTTTCTTTTTCTTTTCACTTGTGCAACTAGAGGTGTGAACAGACTCCCCAAAATATTCTTTTTCATCCAAGTCTATGGTAAAGTCAGCTTTATGATCCCCTCTAGGTATTCCTTCTCGAAGTCCTATGAATTTGACTATCGCTTCATCATTCTCGTATATGTCTAAGATGGGTATACCTTGTTGATCCCAGTCGCTAAGTTGGGGATATATGAGTGGCATGTCATCATCAAATTTATCAAATGTGGAAGTTGACAAGTCAATATAGAGTGGTTAACATGGTCACAGAATTTTTGGACTAACTCCCTTTTGTTCTTTTTCCTAGGGATAGGAAAGTTTGGTTGTGGTACAACTACAAGGGTTAGGTCATTAGAAGATGGTTCGTTAGGTGCCCAAGATGGAGGATCAAGGGTTTCCCAATAGTAAAGCTTAAGCCATTCTTCTTTTGACAAGGAATTTTTAGGATGGGGACTAAATAGAGTTGGTGTGGTTTTTAGCATTTTATTAAATTTGCCAAATAGCTTGTCTAGGTCCATTATGTTGGTGGAGGAAGGGGAATCCCATTCGTAGTCACTTGAGTCAGGGGATTCATCATAAAATGGTTCAAGTGGTTCGTGAGATATCTCGATGTCTTCAAAAGCACTTACTTCCTCTTGTAACGGTGACGAAGTACTCAGAATGCCAATTCTAATTGGTTGAAACCCTAGCCCTAGTCCTTTTGGTCTTGGTGAGATAATGATTGGTTTAGTGCTTCCATTTTTATGCAATCCTAACCCACTATGTCCATCATAGCCTTTTCTTTGCATTATCATAAAGCCTTTTCCATATTGATCCTTAGCTATTTGAATAGACGGTGAAGGGTATCCATTATCTTCCTGGTACAACTAGGAGGTAATATCATCTTGGTCCACAACTTCTTTACTTAACTCTCCCCATTTTGTCAATGTCATTGTAGGAGGAACATGAAATATGACTAATGATTTTCTCCTATCTATTGTGGGTAAACCATATGTCCTAGGTGGAACCAGTTGACTGACACAATAGGTTTCCTTCATGTGATATTCTCCATAGCCCTTGTCTTGGATCTCGACCTTAGGAGTGGATGATGGTGGCTGTGATGAAATGGACTTGGTAATATTTGATGGATCAATGTACAGGGATAAAGTAGATGATGAAGCTTCTTGATTAATTGGCACCTATCATTGTGGAATTTCATGTAGGCTTGTGCAATAATGAAAAGGATTTGGATCACCATCAATTTTGATCTTGGTGCCATTATAAGAGAATTTAAGACACTAGTGATATGTGGAAGGTACAACTTTCATTGCATGTATCCAAGGTCTACCTAACAAAAGGTTATATGGAAGGGTGAGATCCAAGACTTGGAAGCTAGTGTCCATAATTGCAGGACCAATCCTGATAGGGAGTGTAACAACTCCTTTGGATGATCTTTCCTCAACGTCATATAAGCCTTAATGACTATACTCTTAGTGGTGTCCATGCATGCTTTTGAGAATCCTAATGCCTTAATCAATTTCAAGGTACAAAGGTTCAACCCTGCTCCTCCGTCTACCAAGACTCGTTTGACTTTAGTTTGATGGACGAGAACTTGTAGGTGGAACGAATTGTTATGATGAGTCTTTTCAGTGGAATAATCTTGTTGAGAGAATGTGGCATGATGGGAATTGGTTAAATATCCCACCATTTCTTTGAAATGATTGACATCTAAGTTAGTAGGGATGGTAGTGTTCTACAAGGCTTTGTCGAGAATGGCTCGATGATCTGGTGAGATAGTCAACAATTCCAAGATAGATATCTATGTTGGGGTCTTTCCCAGTTGATCAAGAAAAATATGATTAGACTTGGAATACTGTGTAGGTGGCTCAGAAGAAGGACTTGGAAGGGTTATCTTAGTTCTACGTGTATTTACTGCACATTCAGGTTGCTTCTTTATGGTAATGGTATAGATGTTTTCATCAACGGCTCGGATATGATTGATGATCTTACCTGGTTTATAATCATACTTAGCACTATTATAATTGGTTGAGGTATTATTATTAGTTCCCAAACTGGAGGCCTTTCTTTTCCCATGGTCATGTAATGGATCTGTGAAGACCTTGTGATCGCTATTCTTGATATGTTTCTACCCATTGACCTCTATGGTTTCATCTTCAACAATCTGGTATGATGTTTTTCAGTTGTCGGCATTGTTGTAGGTTATGTCCCTTTGTTTGATGGTATTCACAATAGGGTTATCATCCCACCATGAGGGTTTAAACTATCCAGGATCATACTATTTTTGTTCCAGAGGTTTTAGGAGATTATGTTTTGATCAGTTATTTGAAAACTGTCTCAATTGGTTCCCCTAAGGGTGTAAATTCATGTTTAGGAAATCTCCTCTATGGTCGTTGTTGTTGTGAATTCTAGACAAAAAAAATTCGTTAGATCTAGATTGCTCATCATGTCTTGATTGGGTTTGTAACCTCTAAGTGTGATGATAGGTCCCGCATGTAGGGTCTTAGCATCAATGATACCGTCATTTGTTACATTTTTGTTTCTAGACCAGAACTTGTTTCTATCATTGAGAGCATTTTGATGTTGAACAACTGGGTTCGTGCCCGGTACTTTAATGTCTCCTTTGTCAATAAGGCCTTTTTCAAGTATAATGCCATTTTGCACCAAGTCTAAGAAAGAGGTACAACAATGTACCCTTAAGTCATTTCTCAGTTTTGAATTAATATTTTCAAGGAATATTGTGACTTTTTGTTTTTCTGGTATCTCAACTAGACATCTACTAGCTAAATTTCTGCATCTTTGGAAGAAAGTGGTGAAAGTTTCTCCTTCTTCTTGCGTGGTGTGACACAAGGTAGCTATTGTTATTTCATTGTCTATGTTGAAGGAAAAGTATTTGACAAACTTCTTACCTAATTCACCCCATGATTGTATGCCATATGGTAGTTTAGAGAACCATTCTAGTGCTTTCCCGACAAGGTTTCATGAAAATAGTCTCATCAAGTATGTATGGTCATATGATATGTCCATGCATGTTGTAGAGAATTCTCTAACATGTTCTAAAGAATTCCTCTTCCCATTATACTTACCTAGGAAGATTCGGTATAATGTATCTGTGTGGGAAGGGTGTCATGTATAGCACTTTGTCAAAAGGAAAAAGACATAAATATTGCACTAAGATAGTTCATTTGCCTAACATAGACATGTTGTCCATTTGTTGTTGAAGGATTTGCATTTGATTTTGCAAAACATCTACCTATGTCAAGGACATGTTGTTTGCATTGTTAGGATTGATGTAAGTATTCTGAAATGCTATGTTCTGTGATGGATTGTAATTTGGCAAGGGTATATATCCTGTTTGAATGTTCTTATTCGATGTAGGGATATATCCTATCGAAATGTTTTGATTTGGTATAGGAATATTTCCTGTCGGAATGTTCTGATTTGGAATAGGAATATTTCTTGTCAAAATGTTCTGTGTAACCCCTATTTGTGGAATGGTAATATGTGGTATAGTTGTGTTTGTGCCGACTTTGGATCTTTTACTAGTAGTGTTTCTGCTAAATGGGTTTGATGAAGATGCTCCCACAGTGAATTGTAAACCTTGTGTTATGTTGAATGGGGTTGTGTTTACAATTGATGATGTTTGAGTACGTATGCCAGTTGGTATTGTTGCGGTAATTTGAGGAACAGAGACACTTGACGTCATGGTTTACGTTGGTTGAGTAGATTTTGTATTCAAAGTGTGAACATCAAATCCTGGTGGTAGTGTGGCACCTTCTACTAGAAACATTACTAGATATCGTTGGGGATCATTTGCCAAACACTCATCCATAAAGGATGAAAACACAAGATCTTGTACGGTAGCGTCTATGTCTTCAGTAAAAAAAAATCCATGTGTGTCTCTAGTGAGATTTTTTTCAAGCAAAGTTTTGTGTAGTCTCTCTTTCCTTGATGGTTGGTTTCCAAAAGGATTGACAAATTTGTTAGGGTTTGACATTGCTCTATGTTTCTTCTTAGACCTTGTTTCAACCATGAAAAGTTGCTCTAAATGAGGTAATGCAAACTATGTCTAAAAACTGATATGTCCTATTTATATGTTTTTGGGATTTTTTGAATATAAAGGATGTCACTAAAAATTAAAGATTTCTAAAATGACGTATACTAGGATGCAAAATTTTGAGTAGACTATGATGGTAAATGATTCTAAGATGGGTATAACCTACCACCTATGGAATAAATCCAAGCAATAATCTAACTTTACCAAGGAACCTGATTGTAGGACAAAGACAACTGACAAGGCGAATTTCCCAAACTAGACTGTTGAGCTAGAAGGATTCACTAATAGGATAATAGTGACTAGGTTCAAAGATAATGACAAATCGAGTGCATGAATGATGAGGGTGCAACCCAAGACACAGAAAATCACACACACAACCAGAGAATAATATTATTATCCTGAATATGAAAATCTTACATGCAGAGGATCTCAAATCCTCGAGTTCTGCAATACATGCAAATTACAGAAAGAAACTACATAAATTCCCCTTTTCGCAACATGCTATCTTCTTTCCCCAAAAACTACCCACATAAATCAGAAACTACCCCATAAATAGCCCAATTCTCCCTTTGGAGCCAAAAACAACATTCTAATTATGCACCAACTTCCGGGAGCCCTAAATTAAGATCTGGTCGTCAAATCTTCAATCATAATACCTTTTCAAAAAGCTCTTGCAAAAATGAAGTGTTTGAAAGTGGGGCCTAAAGGCTAACCACTTTCGTTTTCCGCCAATTTTTAGGCCCATCCGGAGCCTTTAAGTACCTCAAAATTAGCTCTGAAGATTTTGTAAGGCAAAAAGCAAAAACTGAAACTTGAATAACCTTTGAATCGGGAATGATCTTGATCTGATTCTTTCACCAAAGTGTTTATTTTAATGTCTTGAAGCTTCCCATAAATTTTTGTCTCCTCACGCCTTCAAATTCATACCTGCTAAAAATAGCAATTGAGCAGAAAAAGCAAAAAAGCAGTTCTGAAAGTTGGGACTTCTTCTTTGATGAAAAGGGTATCCAGAAATGCAACAAAATCTACAAAAAGCTAAATGAAAGAAAATATATTTTTGGGTGATGTAGGATTGCCCTTACACCACTGGATGCTCCTGCATCAATGAACATATCCAATGATGCAGAAATTTGTTCTACTCTATGGCATGCAACTTCCTATGGGGTGTCTAAATATTTGCAACTTAGGATGACTACCGCTAAGACGTAAATGAAACCTAATAATGCAAGGGTTTTGAGCAATGTTTCCCAGTTTATGTCCAAGGTTGATCGTAAGAAACAGAAGCGAAAAAGATAGTTTTGTTTTTGGATTGAGTTTGTCATTTTTTGAAAAAAAAATTGACAGTCAAATGCGACTCAGATTTCAGATGCGTTGATAGATTTAGCAGATGCGTTTTTGTTTTCAGATGCGATGAATTGACCAAACCAAGTCTTGGATGTTGACAAACAAATGTGACTTTTTTTTTGAAAGATGCGGTTTAAACTATGACAGATACGACTCATAAATCAGATGTGACTTAGTACGCATATGCAACTTGAAATATAAACCTTGTAAAAACTAAGTTTGTTGACAAACACATACAGTTTTTCATTTAACAGTTTTGACTCGTAAAGATACATTCGGTTCGAAATATGACAGTTGTGACTCAGTTTACAGTTGTGGTTTTTGATGACAAAGTTACGATTGACTTAGTTTAATGATCAAGTTTTGATGAATAAAGAAATAACAATCATAGAATACAAATTGTTTTCAGTTTGATATGTATGAATCTGCTAAAATCAGAAGACAAGTACAACCTAGGTTGTGTTGGACAGTATTTATTGAGTTCTCAATTGGATTTCTCTAGCTACGCATATTCAAGGTGGATGACTAGTAGCTTGACCCCACTGGCTCCCCTCCACAAAACTCACTTATATGGGGCAACCAAGCTACTATACCCATGAAACTCCCATGGCATACATTTCATCTCTACACATGAATCGTAAGAATTTGAGACGGATTCACAGGTCCGACCTATTGCACCAATAAATAGATAGGATTTTGGCTAAAACTACAACAAGGCTTTTAGTAAGGGCATTTCGTTCATGGGGCACCATCCAGTATGACGAGAGACCATTTTTTCCCTTCTCGTCAGAACAGTGAGCATGATTTTTGGGTTTCCCCAAAAATCCACTTTTATATACTAGCTGGAAGTCGCTTGGCTTTAGCGTGTTACCGGTCTGAGTCATCTTGGGGTGAGTACTTTTCCCACCAAGAGAGGCCCAAGTTCTAGAGTCAGTAACCGTTTCTCTTGCACCCAAGATCGCACGAATGCACAAGGGGAGAGGATACTACAATGTAGTGAATCGTGAGGGTTCTAAACTAACAAATATAAACACAAAAGACACTGGTTCT
This sequence comes from Sequoiadendron giganteum, assembly GCA_007115665.2. Classification (NCBI taxonomy): domain Eukaryota; kingdom Viridiplantae; phylum Streptophyta; class Pinopsida; order Cupressales; family Cupressaceae; genus Sequoiadendron; species Sequoiadendron giganteum. Next base: position 480,956,228 of record CM021105.1, on the reverse strand, counting down.
TTTTAATCCCAAATGACAATTATCTAACTACCAAACATAAAAGTTCATTTTAACAATTAAAGTGTTCGACAACAGGTCCTGCATGCAACTTGTTAGTAGTTTAATTGGTCTTCATCATTCATCCTACAAGAAAATTGGTTTGGTTTTCAATATCTTTTATGTTTCATCCTACAAAAACAATGTTATCCCCCTAAATCATAGCTGCAAACAAAATTTTAGTGAAAAATAAAACGAAAAATACCAAAACATGAAGATATGGAATTTTGAAATATCAAAACTTTTACCAGTCAGATGCGTCATTTGAATTTATAGATGCGTCACAAAGTTGATAGTTAAATGCATTGTGGGAGGTCTCAGATGTGACTTGTATAGTCAGATGCATCTTAGAATTTATCAGATGCATTGTTTTCTCAGTCAAATGCAGTTTGTAGTATGATACCTGCAAAACAAAAAAAATGACAAAGTGAAATGAATTCAAAAAGTTTGAAGTGTCTTCACATCGGGTTCACCAAATGTGACATAGATAAAATAGATTTGCATAGTAAGATGGTTAAATCTAATCTAAACATGCATAAATCTAAATCAAACAACAAAGAACGAATCAAATGAATTAAAAATCAAATAACATAAAACATAGAACAGTCTCACCGAATATCAATCCATTTCCTCGAATTATCTTGATTTTTCTTCTCCATTTTATCATATTGGTATTCTTGCCCTTAGATTTCAGTATGTGTGCAAGTCGAGCCTTGACATATGTTTAAGAAAAATATCGAAGATTAATTTCTTCCAAAAATTGCATTGATTTCGGGAGGAGGAATACTAGCAAAGGTCAGCCAATTTATAAAAAGTTGGTTTTCGAACAATCAACTCAGATTTGAAAGAGAGATCAACGATCAAGATTATTGAATGTCATGCGATTGAGATTTGTCTTAGTTAGAACGTGAGTTGGGAAATTTTGCATGATAAATATTAAATTAGAATAATAATTTAATCTGGTGTTAAGACTGTTTGAAAATTGAAAGAATAAGAATTCAAGATTAAATAAATGATTTAACCTTTAGTTGAAAGTCTTTGAAAATAGAAGAATTAGACTTTGAATGAAAAGGATAAAGTTAGAACTTGGAGAATGATATGTTTGAATGCACACATGAATTAATTAATTCAATAAAGATATTTAATTAATTACTGTGTTCATGCATATGAGTTAGAACTAGCTAATTGACTTGTTGTGACAAAGAGTCATTTTCACATAGACGACCAACTATCGAATCCGGAGATAACTGACGGATTTAAATAGATCTCGAGTCAAATGGTGAGTGAATAATTAGTTAACTAGATGATAGAATAATGTGACAGAAACAATTAATTATGAATTAAATGTTAATTTAATTCAACATTCAAAAATTGAAATGATTTAATTAAATAAATAAATAATAATTTATTGACTGTCGAAAAGGTTAATTGAATAATTAAATAATTCAAAAAGAATATTTAATTATAGTCGAAATATGATAAGAGGTAAATTAAATAATAAATTATTTAATTCAAAAAGAGAATTAATTAATTAGCGACGTACTTAAATAAATAAGATTTATTTAATTAATCAGAGTTGAATAAGGGTCATAATGAATTAATCAAATAATTAAAAGGTTATTTAATTAATAGAAGAAAGATGTGTTTAGGAAATAATTAAATAATTAACATTATTTAATCATGACCATGGACATTAAAAAATTATGTCGAAAGTGGTATTCGCAGGCCTATACCAATTTTTCAGTGTCTACAAACACAAACTCATCTTCACTTGCATTCCTTTTATCAGATTCATCATCTTTCACACCTTCATCAGTAGCATAATAACACTTCTTTTGAAGTTTAGGCTTGTAAGGTCTTGGCTTAGGAACTCTTTTTGGACACCTTGATGCAAAATGACCTATCTTATTGCAAGAAAAACATTTTATAGGATTCTTTCTTTTATACTTACCTTCTCCTCTGGCTTCCCTTTTGAAAATTAGTGCTTCAAGCTCATTTAGTTCTCTTTCTTCTTCCTCAATTTATCTCATTTCTTCCTCATACCTGAATTCCTTTCTAGAAAAACTTTCACCTGGATCATATCTCTGGTTACATTTGTCATAGTCTGAAGCTCATCAATAGTTGTAGCTTTAACTTTGTATGCACTAGGCACCTATCTAAGAACTTTAGCAACAATCTCTAATTCATCTAACTATCCCAGTATATCTGATGCCACACACAAGTTCATTCACTCTTTGCATGAAAGTAGTAATATTTTCATCATCACCCATTTTCAACAATTCATATTTCCCTTTCAGACTTTGTAGCTTAGCAATCTTTACATTTGCATCACCTTCATACAAGGTTTCCAAATTTTTCCAAATCTCATAAGCAGTCCTCAACTCCATAACATTCATCATCTTAGAATCAATCAAAGCACTCAAAATGCTTCCTTAGCCTTGATATTATATTCAACATCACTAATCTCAGCAGCAATAGTAGGACCATTTTGAGGAATAACATACCTATTGCTTGTAATGTTCCAGTAGTATTCACCAATGCATCTCATATGACACTCCATTCAAGTCTTCCATAGAGAATAATTTATTTCATAAAATCTTAGACTATCCTTCTTGTATGTCACCATCCCAGATCACCTCAAGCTTTTAAACTTCTTCCAAGGAACTTTCTCTAATACCAATTGTTGGCAACACAAGGGTAGACAACTGAGAGGGGGGAGTGAATTAGTTGTCACGGAATTTAAAACTTATTAAACTTATTAACCCTTATTCTTAGATATGATTAATAACAGTGAAAGCATGAATCAACAACACATTAGAAACAAACATAACACAAATATTTTTACGTGGAAACCTGGTTAAGGGAAAAAATCATGGTGGAGGTTAATCCACAAGTTATACCCTATTAAAATTATAAGAATAATAATTGATGAATGCACATGCATTCAGAAACACTGTCTAGAGCTCACTACTCAAAGGAAGACTCACTATCTTACAAAAAATATTCAAATTAAATCCATCTAAAGAATTTGAACTGAGATAGTAGCATCTGCTAATGCCTGAGTACAGTTCTGGTTAAGCATATGAACACTTCTTCACACTCTACTCTATTTTTGAATGATCTGAACCTTTTTGCACATAGCACACCCACACTTCGCATCACACACACTTATCAAATGAATAAACAATCACTTATATATAACCACAACAAGAAATTACATCGCTATATGTCGGCTTCAACAAAATATTAGATTGAATGCAAATTGTCAGCCCAAAACAATAAAGATTATTTATGTGAATCAACCAAGATCGGCCACAACATAGTAGAGACACAAAATAATGTCCTTGAATACAAAACACCTTCAAAGATTCTTCCTCGAAGATCCACAACATGCTTCAATCACCTTGTCGTCCATGAACATGGAAAACATGAACACGCAAGAGAAAATCTCGGATCACAAGCACAATGATCAATGCGGACGTGCAACACAGTTAGAACATGATCTATAAATTTCCATGAACATCACAATAACATATGCAACAACTCAAATTACCAGAATCGCATTATCTTCTTCCATGAACACCATTACAGTAACAAAATAACTATCGAAATACAAAAACTCATAGCTTGCTCAAATCTTCATGCACACCTCTGAAACTTTCAATGAATAAACTAGATAGACTTGAAAACAAACCTTTTAATCTGCAAGTTCTCACTATCAACATACTGAACTTTCCATCATACTGATCTTCACTACTTCACGAACAACCTATAACATATTTTATTACAATTTTCTCAATATCCTTGACATATACAGTCGTAAAGACATTTATGCTAATAGTTTTGACATCAATGACAACCACATATCAGCAACTCAACCACAACATCCAGCATGCTTATGGTATCATTTTATAGATTTTGTTTATGAGGTTCACGCAATACTCGTAGATTGGAAAATTGGATTTAAGGCGGATTTGGTGTTTGAGTCTTTAAGTCTACAGATTATTTTGTGTTTGAGTCTTTAATTCTATAGATTATTCTCTTTGATATCCCGGATTCCATGTTTTTCTCAAATCTTCGAGTTATGTAGTTAATGGGTATGCACAACCCATTGATTGTAGTGAGATGACTCTGGTGTTGACTATCTATATCCACAATATTCTTCACTGATGATACAATTTTTTTGGTTTTCTTCCTTCAAATGAGAGGATGGATGATTAGAGAGACTAGCTAAACTTGTAGCATGCTTATCATGATACCATGTGGATAGATTGGTATCAGTTTTTAGTGGGAGCTCTTGGTAGTGAGATTGTTGTTGTTGTCAAGGTAGAGGGCGGCAAAAGGGAGACAAGGAGGCCATAGAGAAAGGACCAAATATTTAGAAACCTATCTTGTTCATGCCAAGAGAAGGATATGTTAATCTTTTGAAGTGATTTTTGCATTCAAAGTGGATTAAATTGAAGCAGAAATAAACACATAGGGCACATATGAGATAGGTAGTAAGATTATGAAGTTTGAATTGCTCAACCTTTGGAAGGTTACACAGCATCTCAAAACAAAGGATACATTATATTGGAGGAGGCAACATCAGATGTTCCTGAATCATAGCATAGGTTGGATGTCATATTAGGGGTGAAGTCATTTGGAAGACATGGTAGCTCCCATAAGCGTGGGAAAAGAAACCATTGCAGAATGAAGATGGGTCACTAACCTAAAAAGTGAAGGAAATATTTTAAAGCAAACCACCCAACAAAATACAGGTCAATTGATATTATGGGAGCATAATGTTCAAAGCAAGAGTGGGATTTTTAAAATTAATGCAAATTAGTAAGAGTGCACCAAGATGGACGGGAAGTTAGACCTATGGATAGATGCCAGAGCAAGAAAACGAATCACAACATGAAAGAATTGGGAATGTGTTGACTTGCCAACGAGGAGATATAGGTGCGGCTAGAGGAAGTAAAAAAATTGCTAATGAAACAAGATAGGAACAATGGCATAACAAAGAGAGAATATGAGAACAGAGAAGAGGAATTTGCAGAATGTGAAAGGATGGAGAAAGAAAAAGTGGAGGTTGGAAGAGGAAGACATGGGGATATTGTTTTCTAAAAATGTGATGGTTATCTTCATGTGATTGGAGATGATGATTCTTCTTTTACATGATGTTTTTTACTGTGCCAGGGTGGGCTCTTGATTCTATATTAGATTTTTTGGCATGATAGAGGTTCTCTTGATACAGGGTATGCTCTTTGGAGCATGTGGTCTTTCTTTGTGGAGATGTTAGATCATAGTGTCATGTTGTGTTCCTAGGTTATGCAAGTGTGCAATGGGAGTTTTGACGGTGGTCTTGTTGGTGCTCTTGGTATTGAATCCTTTGTTCATTTGCTTGGAGAGCTTTATGTTGGTGCAGTATTTTTTTTTTTGGAGCTTAGCATGGATTGATAAAGGAGGTACTTTTGGATACTTGGAGACCTTGGGTGAGTTTGGGGTTCTCTTGGGATTAGAGAACATTTGTTGAGACAATTACTCTTTGGAGGTTTCAACAAGAAGGTCGAGGAGCCTTCACCTGGTTATGGATGTGAGTTCATTATAGACCTACAGGAGGTTTTTCTTGGAGAGAGTCATTGTGACTTGGTGTATCCTTGAGGAGCATTCTCATTCCCCACTCTTGGTCTACTCCGCAGGTTATCTTCAAATAGGTATTTCCCATCCTATTTTTAGATGCATTTCTCTTTATGCTTTATCTTCTCATGGTTATGGACCTTGAGTTATGATTATTGGTTCTAGAGGGTTCATTTGAGAGATGTTGGCATGGTTATCTCCTTGTGCATATGAGTTTAGGAGATGTTGATTGGGTTGGTTCCTTGATTTGGAATGATTTGAGTTTGATCTTCCTTCGCTAGAGAGGCTTACATCCATGTTGGTTGGGTATTGTTAATACTTATTATTTGGGGTGGTAAAGGAGATCATATTTGACACAACTTAGCACTTGGTGGTGTTGGTAGAAGGATGTGATACAGTTTGCAACTTCTCTTATGTCATTATTTTTCTTCCTATAGTTGCTTATTCATCTGGTATGATTACTAATTTGTGGTTATCTATTGTTGTTGTACTTTATTGTTTTTTAACAGCAGTACATGTGGTCTTTTTAATGCATATCATTTGAGATGTGGAGGACTTGGGAGAAGTGAGATCAAAGGTGAGAGAAGTGAACAGAAAATTGTTTTTGGAAGTATGCTCTATTTTGCAGTAGGATAGTTGCAGTTTGCAGATCTTTATGGTTGTTCTTGGTATTAAATGATTTGATTATTTGCCACAATTTTTATGTAAGTGTTGATTGGTAGACTTAGGTTATTTTTTGGTTGGCATTGCTCATGCAGCATCAATTCAAGAATATATGTGTATTTTTCATTGGACTAAAGTATAAAGATCTTCATATTTTTTGCACATCAATGGGTCTTACTAATGTTGTATGGTTAGTTGGATATGATTAGAAACTAGTTGTGGTTGCTATTCCAGCTATGGTGATTGATTCTTATCCACTACAAAGGCCTATTTATTACCATGCGATTTGGTGATTGTGTTTGGATATTGGCTGATGTAAGGTTCTTTTTTTTATGATACAATAGGCCAAGGAAAGCAGACTTCAAGTGGGAGAACGTTCAAATGTGAAGTCGCAGCATGGATTGGACTTCAAGTGGGAGATTGTTGGATATGAATTTTGGTTGTTTATTTCATATTCCATTCTTTGTCTCTTCATCTTTTCTTGAAGAATATTGTATAAATGAGGGAAACACCTTATGTATGCTGTTGCAAATAATAAGAATACTTTTACCCTACTTTCTTGTGGATGTAGCCACATTGACGAACCATGTTAAATATTTTGTCTCTGCGTGCTACTTTGTGTGTTGTTTATTTATCTAATTACTAACAATATAGACTTGGATATTTTGATTTGAGATAAAACATAATTCTATTACTCTGTCTGTCTTGATGATATGGCATTTGGAGAGACTGCACAACATCGTCGTTCCACACATCGCTATGATAATTGGTAGTCCATCGAGGGACAAAAAATTTAACCTTATCAGAAAGAAAAGACATCATTCTAACAGGAAGAGTTGCTGGAGGAATGCAGGAAATGTAGCGTTGTGCTCTGTAATCCACTGACCGTTGATGGAATGCTTTGTTGAGGACCAATTATTCATCTTAGGCACTAAATAAATGGAACGTTCAGCCATTGAGAAAGTGATGGAATGCCAACCTCCTCAACAAAATAAAGTGAATGGGTTCTAAGACTCAGTCTGATTCATCCGATCCAAACAAAACCTACCAAAATCATTTATTTAATCTATAAATTGTTGGAAAAAGTAATCACAATCATCATAGTTAGTTGCAACATTTAATATAGAAAGACTTTTATGTATGAATGGCTTATCCTTATCTTCATCTACCCTTTTTTTCAATTATCACATTTAATATTTGATACCAGCCATACATAACCCATGCTCAATAATGCTCTATAATGGAAGACTTCATTTATGTTTTGAAGAGTAGTGATTAATTTTATTTTATTTTGAGAGTGTAGACATGTAGAAGCAAACAACAACTTTGTTTTCTAAAGCAACAATAGATCTGTTTTACTTTGTTTTTCTTTGTAAGAGCAGTAACAGCTGCTCTATAATCTATCATTTATGTAAGTGAAGTTATGTTTTATCTAAAAGAACATTTAACTCTCTTCCAAATATATGGTTAAAAAAGGTTTGATATATAGGATGATATTTGGTTAAAGAAAAAGGAATATAAGGGGGCCTGTGAAGTATTGTTCTGGACGTGATGTGTATGAAAGAATCTATAAGTAATAGGAAGGAGAAACATGTATAACCTTTTTTTAATATATTGGATCAAATCAATTATTATTATCGACCATTCACAATAGAACAAGTAAAAGCTTATATCATATTTTTTTATAAAGTAAGTTTTGAAATGCTCTCTTGAAGACAATGTTTGAACCTTAAATGGTTAAGATATGTGATGCCCATCTATTTTTTTAGTGACCTTATTTTTTAAATGTATTCATGATTTTTATTTATAGTCATCCTTATTATGATTAGATTTTATTGGAACTTCTTGACTAGAGTGGATTTTGATATTATGGTTAGATACTTGATTTTTTGTAACATTAATATGATTAAATAATTAATAAAGAATTTTCATTTTATTATTATGAATAGACTTTATTTATATTGTGATGGAATTAAGAAGAAATTATTGATTTTTGTAACATTAATATGATTAAAAAAATTATTCTTCTCACCTTATTATTATGAATAGACTCTATTTACATTGTGATGGAATGAAGAAAAATTACAAAAAATATTATTGTCATATGGATTGTGTGTAAGGGTTGATGTATTCCTTAGATTCAAAATGTAGTGTCTATTAGTGTTTTAATTTTCCCAGTTGAACCTCGAAATTCTCTAAAGGATAGCCAACCCCTATGCTTAATAAATTCCTAGGCTAGTGGCCAACACAACAAGTAAAGGATCCTGAGATCTTTACTCCTATATTTTAGGCTCTGTGGGACCTAGGAGGGTGCTCCTATTTGTGTTCATTTGATCTCTATTTCATCAAGAACACTTCTAAGCACAAAATAATTCCTACAGACTGCATATAGACTCAATTTTTTAAAGACTTGGCTAATCTTTGAACAAATTAACATCTATTACTAGGAATTAGGTATTATTTTAGATCCATTCATTGTGATTGAAAGTTTTAATAATTTGGTTCTCATTTCAAATCCACAGCCAAGTACACCCATAACCCATTCACTTTGCAAGATTTATTTAAAAAATAGACTATTCCCTCATCAATTGGGATGATCGAGTCAGATATACAACAACCTGCAATATACAAACTACTTGATTCAAAGATTGGCAAACAATTTTCATAGTACTTTGTAATATGAATATTCACAATTTCCTGAAACTGGTGTATGTGCTTCAAGGTGCGCTTACACAAGTGCTAAGAAGACCTTGCTTGTCTTCTTCCAGGATCCTAATCTCCTCTAGGATCTCAAAAGGCTTAGCTGATTAACTAAGACCTCATCTAACTCTTCTCTAAGCGTCTAACCCTTGTGCTTAGCCTTGAAGGACAATCATCCTTAGTTTACTTCAATTCTTTCTCCTACACTTAGAAGACTCTAAGTTCCATCATCACACAAGCCATTGAATTGATTGCAGGGGTGCCAAACATATTGTACTTCAATCCCCTGCCTAAATTCTTCAATTCATCACTGTCAAACCTCTAACCGGGCACTCTGAGCTTGCCTAGGGTTTGACATTAAATACAACTGCTCGACTCTTCATGACTCCTAACACTAAATATATACAGACCAATGGCTCCCCTAAAACATTCATCTACCCTTAGGAAGATCCTGAGGCTAGATTTCATGGGGGAGCCATAGACAGACAAACTGGTCAGGAAAGGACCAGGAAAACCTCTAGACCTTAACCTATTTATTCAAGACACTAAATCAACTCAAATCAACTTGCTTACAAAATGAAAAATTCTTAGTACTATCCTATGAACACAAATCTAACACTAAATCAAAACATTCAATCTGTTTCATATCACTGTCACACTATAATGCTTGGTGTTCACACAAAATAGAGTTGCAAAGCCGCTTTACTATTCCAAAACTTTGATTACAATCCTCCTCTCCTCGGGTTTTGAGCCCTCAGAGATCTTAGATGTCACTCTCCATGTTTCTAGGCTTGTTAGTTGATCTCCCACTCCTATCTTTTAGGGAATCCAGAGTTGTCGAGTTGCATGCAACATTTGTAATAAATTGCCAATGTTGTCATGACAATTTTTGGCATCTTTACATTTATTAGGCCAACTAGAATATAGGACCTCTAAGCCAAGTAGTTCAAAGAACTAACATCATAAATGGCCTTAAAGCATCCTTCCTACATCTCTCATGTGTTTGGACCACATTAAGAAACTCAAATCCAAACTCAAGCTACTAAGGCTCAACTAACCAAAACAACAAGCAAAGACTAATTGGTGACCTTAGTTCTAGCACTAACTCACCTAGTCCACACTCAAGCAAGACCTTCTAAGGTCCAAAATAAACAGACAAACTCTCTAACTTGGCTAATGTCAGTTACAAGCCAAAATGACAAGAAAAATGGAGGTTATCCTAGGTGCTCCTGCACCATGCTCCCGAAGTAAAAGCTTTCAATCCACCCTTGGATTGAGTAAGTTGAGGTCAATGCCCAAATTCTTGAACTCAGATTCTTTGATCCATACTACATCAACATCAGGATGACCATGCCACCTAATCAGATATTCCTTGTAGTCCTTCTTCCTAGTCTTCTTGTAGACTCTTGTATCTAGTATACTGTCAGCTCTCTTCACTATAGTAGAAGGTAATTGGAGTTCACCCACATCTTGGATGACTTCAATCAAACTTTGGTCTAAATCAAGTGTGGGTCCTTTATAAGGAACCAGGTCTGCAACATTGAAAACAGGGGACAATCCACTATCCTCCAGTAGCTCCACCTTATAAGCATTGTCACCATACTTGGCTAAGATAGGACAGGGACCTATCCTTCTCATTTGTAATTTGTGAGGGCCACCCTTCTGCAATCCGGACTTGTTTAGATGCACCATCACCAAGTCTCCAACATTGAATTCGATTTCTCTTCTACTCTCGTCAATCTTAGTCTTATGCTTCATAGTGTTCTCAGTCAATGTCTTCTTGATTGTGTCATGAATCTCCTGCATTGCATAGGCAAACTCATCAGCATATCCACTTCCCTTAACTCCATCCCTTAGGTCTCTTAGCTCATAGACTCCCCTAGGGTGTAGACCATAGACAATTTCAAAGGGACTCTTCCCTGTAAACCTGTTTATAGTGTCATTATATGCATACTCAACCTGTCCAATCAATTGATCCCATTGTTGACCATATTCTTTGGTCAAGCACCTTAATAGATTTCCAAGGCTCCTATTTACCACCTCGGTTTAACCATCTATTTGAGGGTGGTATGCAAATCCAAAGGACAAATTTGTGCCCAATCTTTGCCAAAGAGTCTTCCAAAAGTGACTCATAAACTTGGAGTCTCTATCTGTCACAATGCTCATCGGTAGCCCATGTATTCTTACTATCTCTTTGAAGAAGAGAGAGGTTATTTGGCTGGCATCATTGGTTGTCTTACATGGCACAAAGTGAGCCATCTTGTTGAATCTATCCACAACTACATAAACACTATCCATGCCTTGTCTTTTCTTGGGTAACCCAACTACAAATTCCATGCTCAAGCATTCCCATGGCCTAGTGGGAATAGGTAGTGGTTGGTATAGGCTTGCATTTGAAGAAGTACCTTTGGCCTTTTGACACACAATGCAACTTTCAACATACTTCCTTACATCAAGGTTCATTCTTGGCCAAAATTAGAAACTTTGAACAAGTTCTTGTGTCTTAGTGATCCCAAAGTGACCACTCAATGCTCCATTGTGCTTTTCCTGAATCAAATTCTCTCTAATGGACCCTCTAGGAACACATAACTGATTTCCCTTAAACAAAAGGTTACTCTGAAAAGTGTATTCAACATATTTTCTATGAAAATGATTCTTATATTCAGCACATACCTTGTAAATGTCTGCAAAGTATTCGTCATCAGCATATAGATCTTTGAAGTGATCTATTCCAATGCTCTTTAGTTGTATCTCTTGGATAGTGAGAGCTCTCCTACTCAAGGCATCTGCCACTTTGTTTAGCACTCCCTTCTTATGCTTGATATTAAATGTGCATGCTTGCAGGTATTCAACCCACTTCATGTGCTTATGACCGAGTTTCTCTTAAGAGTTCAAAAAACTTAGAGCTTGATTGTCTGAATAGACTATGAACTCCTTGGGTAATAGATAGTGTTGCCATTTCCTTAAGGCCTGAACTAGAGCATACATCTCCAGATCATAAGAAGAATATTTCTTTTTGGCTTCACTCAACTTTTCTGAATGGAAAGCCACAGGTCTGCCCTCTTGGCTTAAAATAGCTCCAATAGCCACATTGCTTGCATCACACTCTATGGTGAATAGCTTCTCAAAGCTTGGAAAAACTAAAATAGGTTGTCTAGCAATCTTTTCCTTCAACAACTCAAAACTCTTGTTAGCTTGTTCATTCCATACAAACTTATTCTTTATGCCTCCTTTAATGGTATCCAACATAGGAGCACAAATAGCACTGAATTGCCTTATAAACTTCCTATAGTATTGAGCAAGGCCATGAAAACTTCTTACCTCTGTTGCTATCCTTGGAGTAGGCCAATTGAGGATGGCTTCCACTTTGCTAATGTCCATTTTCAGATTGCCATGAGATAGCACAAACCCAAGGTACACCAGTTCTATCTTGATGAACTCACACTTCTCTAAATTGATCATCAACTTCTCCTCATGTAGCTTCTTGCAAACCAGCTCTACGTGTTTGAGATGTTCTTCTCTTGTCTTGCTATAAATTAGTATATCATCAAGATATACCACTACAAATTTTCCAATGTAGTCTTTGAGGACTTCATTCATGAGCCTCATAAATGTCGAGGGGGCATTAGACAATCCAAATGGCATGACAAGCCACTCATATAAACCCTCATTGGTTTTGAAGGTTGTTTTCCACTCATCTCCCTCATGTATCCTAATTTGGTGATAACCACTCTTTAAGTCTATCTTGGTGTAATACTTGGCTTCCCCTAGACAATCCATTAGATCTTCGATCCTAGGAATAGGGAACCTATATCTGATGGTTATCCTATTTATGGCCCTTGAATCCATACAAAGCCTCCAATCTCCTCCCTTTTTAGGTGCTAGGATAGTGGGTACGAAACATGGGCTGATGCTCTTCCTAATAAGACCTTGGTTTAGGAGTTCTTGTATTTTTCTAGCAATTTCCTCATTTTATTGAGGGGTCATCATATAGGCTGCTTTATTGGGAAGGGTAGATCCTGGTATGAAGTCTATCCTATGACTTATAGCTCTTTTAGGAGGTAATTTTGTTGGTTGTCCACTACTTACAATGCCTTCATAAGTCTGCAACATGCTTTGTATCTCCTTAGGTAACTCTGGCTTCTTGGCTGCTTTGTCACCACTTTCCTCTCTTGGCCTTAACACTAGTGCATAGACAACTCCTTCTCCTTCTTCCAAGGCTTCTAAGAACTCTTTTTCACCCACCATGAGTATATTAGGACCTGTTGTCCTCACCTCTATATCCTCTAACAGTGACTGAATTTTGAATGTTACCTTATCCTTCTTGAAAGTATAGGAGTTTTTCACTCCATCATGCATAGCTTGGTGATCAAATTTCCATGGTCTACCTGGGAGCAAGTGACATGCATCCATAGGTAATACATCACATAGTACCTTGTCCTTATACCTTCCAACTGAAAACTCCACCCAAGCCTGCTCATTTACTAAGACATGTTGGCCTTTATTCAGCCATGTGACCTTATAAGGACTAGTGTGGGGTATCCTTGTCATATTTAACTTGTTGACTGCTTCCTCTGACACAATGTTTTCAGTAGACCCTAATTCAATGATGACTCTACACACTTTGTTCATCATTTTACATTTTATTCTAAACAGGGACCTTCTTTGGCTTGGCTCCTCTTTAACCAGCTCCTTGATCAATGTTCTCCTCATCATGAGGTTCTCTCCTTCCTCTGATGTTAGTGGTACCTCAGGGTGATTCACTACTGCATTGGTCTCCTCATGAACCAAATTAGTTCTCTTGTCACCTCCTTGAGAAGTACTACCTTTCTCTAGACACCTATAGGCGGGATGTCCCATTTGGTTACAATGATAGAATTTCATATTGGCAAAATAATTGCCTCTTCCTTGTCCACCACTTCTTCCTCTACTGCCTCTACTAGAGCTTCCCTCTTGTTGTTCAGTATATTTGACTTCTCCTTGAGTTCTTGACTTTGAACTCCTTCCACCATAACCACTTCTTTTCCCTCTACTATCTCTTCCTTTACCTTTTCCCTTTGAGGTTTGTTCATGTTTTCTTTTGCCTTTCTCCTCAATCTTCAGGGTCATCTGATAGCATTGTTGTACACTCTTGAAGTTAACAAGACTCATGTCTTCTTGTATGGACCACTTAAGACCATTCAAATACCTTTCTAGCCAGATACTTTCATCCTCTACTACTTTTGACCTCAAACACAACTTTTGGAACTCCTCGGTGTATGCTTAGATATCCAAATCTTTTTGGCTAAGATTAAGCCTTCTTCTATGCAACTCAATCTCATAGTCATCAAGTAAGTAGGTCTGCTTCACCTTAGTCACCATGCCTTTCCATGTAGCAATAGGACTCTTTCCCTCCTCTCTTTCGGCCTAAACAAACTTCCACCAGGTGAGTGCTGAACCTCTCAACCTAGATTTGGCCATCTTTACATTTTGGGCTTCTGATATACCATCACATTCAAAGTGATTCTCTATACCATCAATCCAATCTAGGACTACATCAGGATCCATTTGTCCAATGAAAAGTGGTACACCCTCCAAATCTTTACCACTTAAAGCCTTTAGTGCCTTCAAGAAGGGTTCTTCAGGTATAACAGGGTCAGGGGTTGGAGCTTCCTCTTCCAATTCCAACTCTTTTTCTATGGCTTCTTTCTCTTCCTGCTGATCTATCTTATCCTTCACCTTATCGGCCTTATCTTGGACTTCACCCAAGAGTTGCTCCATTTGAGCCAATCTTTCTCTTAGTAACTTGTTATCCTCTTCTTGCTCGTCCACTTTCTTGGCTAACTCAGCGTTAGTCACCATTGTAGTACCTTCCACCGACCCACATGATGGATTTTCTCCTAGCGATTCAGAAGGTTGCAACATTAACCACAAGCCTGATCAAACCTAGCACTGATACAAATATGGTGTATGTGCTTCAATGTGTGCTTACACAAGTGCTAAGAAGACCTTTCTTGTCTTCTTCCAAGATCCTAATCTCCTCTAGGATCTCAAAAGGCTTAGATGATTAACTAAGACCTCATCTAACTCTTCTCTAAGCGTCTAACCCTTGTGCTTAGCCTTGAAGGACAATCACCCTTAGTTTACTTCAATTCTTTCTCCTACACTTAGAAGACTCTAAGTTCCATCATCACACAAGCCATTGAATTGATTGCAGGGGTGCCAAACATATTGTACTTCAATCCCCTTCCTAAATTCTTCAATTCATCACTATCAAACCTCTAATCGGGCACTCTAAGCTTGCCTAGGGTTTGACATTAAATACAACTGCTCGACTCTTCATGACTCCTAACACTAAATATATACAGACCAATGGAAAATCCCGAAACTAGATTTCATGGGGGAGCCATAGACAGACAAACTAGTCAGGACAGGACCAGGAAAACCTCTAGATCTTAACCTATTTATTCAAGACACTAAATCAACTCAAATCAACTTGCTTACAAAATGAAAAAGTCTTAGTACTATCCTATGAACACAAATCTAACACTAAATCAAAACATTCAATCTATATCATATCACTATCGCACTGTAATGCTCGATGTTCACACAAAACAGAGTTGCAGAGCCGCTTCACTATTCCAAAAATTTGATTACAATCCTCCTCTCCTCGGGTTTCGAGCCCTCAGAGATCTTAGATGTCACTCTCCATGTTTCTAGGCCTGTTAGTTGATCTCCCACTCCTATCTTTTAGGGAATCCAGAGTTGTCGAGTTACATGCAACATTTGTAATAAATTGCCAATGTTGTCATGACAATTTTTGGCATCTTTACATTTATTAGGCCAACTAGAATATAGGACCTCTAAGCCAAGTAGTTCGAAGAACTAATGTCATAAATGGCCTTAAAGCATCCTTCCTATATCTCTCATGTGTTTGGACCACATTAAGAAACTCAAATCCAAACTTAAGCTACTAAGGCTCAACTAACCAAAACAACAAGCAAAGACTAATTAGTGACCTTAGTTATAGCACTAACTCACCTAGTCCACACTCAAGCAAGACCTTCTAAGGTCCAAAACAAACACACAAAATCTCTGACTTGGCTAATTTCAGTTACAAGCCAAAATGACAAGAAAAATGGAGGTTAGCCTAGGTGCTCTTGCACCAGAAACAAAACTTCTTACTAAATATTATGCAATTTCTTACAAATATACAACACTCTTCAAGCATTTAATCCACTCTTTGAGCTAAAGCAAGAAATAGAGTCATAAATTTAATCCAACAATTGAAGACAAACGAGAATACCCTTGATAATTTCATTCATAATCTTGCAAAAACATACATAGGAGAGTACGTGTTTAAAAATTAAATTTTTTTTCGATATCAGTAATTTCTATGAAACTATTTAAGACTATCACATATAAAACTCATGCCCAAGACAATGTATTGTTCTATTCATTCATTTTTTCCATAGTATTCTCCTTCCTAAGCCAAGTTTCTACCTGAACTATCATATGACTCCAAAATCGAACCCCTTGAAATGAGCCATGAAATCCCTTTTATAGACTAAGGGAGCAACAAGCATCCAACTCAAATGAAATTAAAAATTCAAATGCATTTTATTTCAGAACAAATTTCAACTAAATTTTATAAATTCCCCAAATGGTTATCTGTAATCATTTACCACATAGAGGAAGCAAAACTGATACTAGCTGATGCCGCCAAAACACTAGAATTCACCAATGAGCCTTTACATTCTATGCACACATTGAGCCAAAAATTTCATGATCATACCATCAAAATGACTTGGGTTGTTACAACAGCCACAAAATGTTACCAAACCACCACCAATTAACCAGAGCTAGAGCTACGGCCTAAGTACACATGCACACTTGGTGTCCTCACAAAGGTTGGAGTAACCACTACTTCTTTATCCTTAGCATCCTCATCAGTAACAAAAATAGCATTCCCGCTTGGGGTCTTCACTAAACCTGGGGCAACCGCTACCACCTCCGCATCTGAGTCAGTAAATTCATTTAAAAGCATGAGGTAACAGCCATAACAAGAATCTATCTTCTTGTCACTATCAGAAGGGTTGTCTAAAATATCAATAGGGGAGTTTTTCCTTCCTAGAGTGCCTCGACCATACCTTATATTTGTCCACATTCCTCACATGAACATTGTAGACTTCTTTCCCTTGACCTCCACTATTTCTCCAATAACTTGGTTCCTCAAATGGTAATTGGTCCTCACATCAATCCACATGGATTTCTTTCTATGAGCCTCTTTCTCTTCCTCTTGCTTCAGATTTGAAGCAACAATGGGCTTGTTCAATTCACCCTCTAGAACATTGTTGTTTGATTCATGCAAATTAAGCCTTGGAGACTTTTGTACTAAAGAAGGAGTCGTGGACTTGCTCATTTTACCAAGACTAAACTTCATAGACACAAAAAAATCCCTTTATGACCTTAGTGACTTGAGCCCTTGAATGCAATAGTGAGAACAAAGGCAGCTACCTCATATTTATTGAGCACATGATTATATTGATCATCGATTCTCAGTAAAAGTCACACGAGTGATCAGACAATCACTTTCTAATGCTTGCATTATATTCCTTAATTATCCAAGTGCACAAAAAATTACATAGCAACTTCAATGATTTCAAGAGAGTAATCATTCACACACACTAGGATCAAGTTGATTAGCCTCCGTAGGTTTGGTGCAATTAATATTTGCTCGCACTGAGAAAAACAACCACCTCTTTAGTCTTTGGTTTTTATTCAAAAATTGATTGTAGATTCCTTGATGAGATGGTGAATCGAACGACCCAAAATGAGCCAATCGTGTTTGACTCCCTGAGACCATCACTTAATAGCTCATCGTCCAATGAGAACATGCTAACAATAAGCCATGTCATTTTCTCAAAGGCCTTGTCCCTTCTCTTCCTGTTGCTAGTAGAGTCCACACATGACTATCACATAGACTACATGGCACATTGGAAAGCAATATTTAAAATCCTATGTGGTGTGCACACAACGATCTAGATTCGATTATGGCGATGCATCTCAGTCGTTGATTCATAAGCTTAGAATGTCAAGATTAATAGTGAATACTAGACCCCACACTCTATAAAAGGACACGTGGCATTATCGTTCAAACCGTGTGGCCCCTTTGAAATGAATATTTTAATCTTTGGGCAGCATGCACGCACGGCTAGGATCGCATCTACACATCCAACAAACGGGATTTTCTGCACATGCAAATGAAGTTAGTAATAAAGGGGGGTCCTGACTAGGCCAATGGGATTACAACCCTCAAGGGAAAGTTAAAAACTTAAGGCTTAATTTTTTCAATTATGAAATATTTCACTCCTTTGGAAAAATTGAATCAGTAAAAGTGTGGGGTGACCGACAGGCCTAGGCAAAGGGGCTAGTAAAATAACAACTCAGATGACTAAGGTGGTAACTAAGACAACCAATAACTGGGTACATCAAGTCAATGAGCAAATAGAATGACCAAGGTTGCAATATAGGAAAATTTGAAAATAAGGGTTTTATACACCAAAACCCTACACCTTATCCCTAGACGCAGAAGTAACAGACACCATAAGGAAAATAAAGCTCAAATTTTCAAAAAAATTAGGATCTCTACTAGTGGCTCATGATCAAGGATGAATACCCCTTGTGGGTATGGCAAGAATTTAGATCTCAAGTTGAAGCAGACCAGCAAAAGGAACACAAAAAACCAAGGAGCCTACCTAGAGAAGGCAAGCAAGAAGAATAAAAACAAAGCACAAAAAACCTATATATAATATCCACAAGAATACACAATACTTCTTCTTCAAGAAGTATTTTAATTGGAAGCCAATGGCCCCCAAAAAACTAGGGACAAATCCTCCCCTTTGTCGAAAACTTTATCCTATGCTACTTGTAATGGATCGATGTGCATATCAAGTATTTTTATATAGTCATCCCCATTGTGATTAGCAAAACCAACCCTACATACTACAAAACTAACATGTTCACTAGCAAGTTCCAAGATGAGCTTACCTAATTGAGATGGAAACGTGAAACTCTCATATTCTACCTGGTCATGAATATTGACAACACACTCAACTTGTACATCAGTTTGGAAGCCTTCATAAACATCTTGTGGTGCATTTGGCCAGCCATATATCCCAAATATTCTAAAAAAAATAAGATGCATATTCAAGGATATCTTTATATATGTCCACATGACCTAGGTACATACCCAAGCCTCCATGATTTAAAAGTTCTTTACCAACAATTGGATAAAAATCATGGTCCTCTCTTATAGAAGTGTTGTCCTTATCATAAGAGAAAATATACATAATTATGTTGAGAAGATGGGGAGCATCAAAAAATAATTTAGTTGCACACTAATATTCATTAATGTCATTCCTCATGCACTTGACATTAGGCTTAATATCCATGCACTGAACAGTGACATTTTTGTCTTCACATTCTTCATCACTCTTATATTCAACATGCTCTACCTCATGTGGGTGAAACATTTCTAGATCATCCTTATAAAGGAATTTAAATTCAAGAGAGAGAAATTTAGAGACTTTGATCTCCTCGTGATCCTTAGTCTCACCTATCAAAAAGTGGATTATCTCTACACCAGTAAAGGGCTTCACTGTTGTCAACTAATAAATACAAAGGCTCATCAAATAGAGGATTATCTATTACTTTCATTCCTGCCATGGAATCTTCTACCTCATATGCATGAGGATGCAAAATTTGTAACTCATCATCACAATCAAAATCCTTGTAAGCACTTGAAAAGGATTCAAACTTAATTTTATAAGGACAATTATATTCAACAAAGAATGATATGATTCAGTGTCATCACAACTACCACAACATCAAAACCCACCAATACTGAGACTGCACTCAAGTTCCTCAGACTTAATGTCACGTCTTTCACTTTAAATGTCTTGATCATTAGTAGGCAACAAAGAACCATTGACACTATCACTACTATGGTTAATTATAGATCTTAATGGGGCAACCTCTCATACCTCTTACATCTCTTCATCCTTCAAAAACTCCCAAGAAATCAAGTTAGACACTTCACACCTGCTATCATAATGTATGTCCTCATCTTCATCACTCGTGCAATGATCTGAAAATGTGTCATTAGTGAATTGATTACAATCATTATACTCTCTTTTACAAAAATATGGACGTTCATATTTTGATGCACTTTCTTCACTTCTTTGCATTGTTTCTTGTTCTTTCTCAACAAGGCCATGATCAGTATCATTCAAGAGCATCTCATGTTGTGTATAATCATTCCCAAATCCCTCTACCATATTTATCTAGTCAATTACTTAGCTCAAACTTTGAGGTTTCAATTCCTTCAGTGGTGTACTCAATCCTGATTGGTATATTTCACAAAATAATTCAATGCACATTAACTCCTTAGGTCTAAAATTTTCAGGTATTTCCAACAAAGCATCCACAAATCTTGGGAAAAAGTCATAATGTGATTCACCTTGATGCCTTTTCAATGCATACTATAATCTTTTAACAGAAGAGAAATGGACGGCTTTACTTGGATCTTCTGGAAATTCAACTCAAATTCTAGTTTGATCATCATATTGTGGCAATGGAGAAATTGTAACAATAGAAATATTATTCCCCTTACATATATCCCTACTGAGTGATCCACTAGTTATATTTGTATGAGATGTATTAGGATGACTGATATTGGCAGTTGAATATCCTTTTATTATTGAGTATTTTAAATTGTTCTCAATATCTATAGCAATCTGATATGCTTGATGCAATGTGGTGGGCTCTTTGTCCCTTAATAGATAACTCATCTTTTTATCAAATGCACCTAAGTATACGACCAAGAATTCTACATAATTTGATCTTATGCTATCAAGGATCTCCCTTATGATCTTTGAAAATATAAGATTAAAAGAAGGGACCAACTCATCCTCTTGTCTGTGGATGTCCATAAAAAATTTCCTCACCACATTTGGGTTCACTCTCTCACCAAATTATTCCATGAATACCATATTAAACTCATCCTAGGAATGTATAGAAGATACTGGAAGAAAAGAGAACCAATCACTTGCATCTCCTTTCAGAGACTAAACAAACAACTTCATGCAAACATATTCAAAATCCAGCTCATAATCTCCCATCATATCAACAAACTCCTACAGATACTTGCTTGCTGACTCACATTTTTCACCATTAAACTTCGGTACCTTTTTTCTGATCTTAGGAGGTACATCATTTGGATAACCATGAATGTTACTAAAATCTATAGCTTTGTACCTCTCGGTACTAAAATTTCCTTGACATGACAAGGGGTGCCCATCATGCATCACTACATTTAGTTTCATACTAGAATACTTAGATCGATGATGCATTTTCTCGCACCCTCAATAGGATTGTAAATTTTATCTTGGAGTTACACAAGGCAAGGAAAATTCATTTTGCAATTATAGGATCAAGCCTTTACACTACAAATATTCTATCTTCATTTTGTTTAAGACCTTCTAATAAGTGAAATACATGAATATAGCATATGTCTACATCAATTTCACTTTACCAAAATGTAAAATTACCATTCCTATTCCCTCTCTTAGTGCTATTTCACCAAATTGGGAATTATTTATATCTTAAGTCCTGAAAATTTCTCATAAGTTTCTTACAAGCATGATTTAACTTTCTTTAGATTTATGAGAATACTTGGAAGCTCATAGTAGTTATTAACCCTTTCTTCCTAAAGCTTGTGGGTCTGAAAATGTGATGTATTCTTTATCAGGTTCTTTAGTCAGAGCCACCACCTCTCTTTACAAAGGACTTACTTCAAGTAGTATGAAGTTTCTTCAATAGCATATTTCATTTTGGGTCTTCTCCTATAGCGGAGTCACTTTCAAATCCCTCAAACTTTGTTGCAACTAAATCATTCACTATGGGGTGATCCCACAAAGCTAGTTTACAATTTATGAGAGGAACTGATTTTTGCTGAAATCACATATTTTTAGAAAATATAATGATTTAAGCCTTTAAAATTTACATTTTAAGGATTCCAATTGAAGAGGGTTTGATCAAACGACCTTAGATCAAACCCCCTTGGATATAACCTCACTAGTTTTAAACCATACCTATAAATGAGTCTCCTTTACACCTATCAAAATGCTGATAAAAAATCACTTTTGATTTACATTTTGGGGGATCAAATGAATTCATTTAAAATTTATTTCAAATGATTATGGTATTCCTCAAAATGAGCTATCCCACGAATGTAATTTTAATATGTTTTGATTTTATCATGTATGTGTGTTTCTAGTTTTATTAAACATAGGTTTTTCACTAAAAATCAAGCTCTCTGTTTTGCACATGTCGAAAAATAGAAAATTATCAAAATAAATTTTTGAAAAATATGTTTTTGCTGGGTATTGATGTTCTTGATCCATTAAAAATAAATAAATTGAATTTGGATACATACAGAAAAAGTTATGCTATATACAATCCACCTACGTTTGAATTGCAATTGGTTTGACTTCGAAACTCTATTAAAGAAAAAATATTCAATAAAAAAATATGAGACCAGATGAAAGTGCTAGATATTGTAGTTACAAATCTAAATTAAAAAAAAAAAAAAATTTATCCTTCATATAAAAAAAAATATGTTGTATACGGTGAGCGTCATTTTTTAAAAATGTTGTTTTCTGAGAAAAACCAGTTTTCATGGGAGATGGAAAAAGAAGTGCAATCTTATTCCAAAAATTTTGAAAATAATATTTTTAGACTTCACGGACAAAATGTGATGAGACTCTGGTTTACATAATCTTCAAATTCCTCATGGTTTAGCCGCTATAGGTGCATAAATGTGAAAGTTTCGCTGAAAATAATAATTTCAGTGTCCAGTTTGGCCAAAAATTGTAAACCACTATTGTAGGATCACCCTATGTCCAAGAAATTTTCAACATTTGAACCAAACGTTCAGATCCAAAAAATTCTTGAATCTATGATATAATAGTATTCAACTGGAGATTCCAAATTAGTCCCCAGCAGAGTCACCAAATTGGTGTTTTAATTTTCCCAGCTGAACCTCAAAATTCTCTAAAGGGTAGCCAACCCCTATGTTCAATAAATTCCCAGGCTATTAACCAACACAATGAGTAAAGGATCTTGAGGTCTTTAGTCCTACACTTCAGGCTCTAAGGACCTAGGAGGGTACTCCTATTTGTGTTCATTTGATCTCTAATTAATCAAGAACACTTTTAAACATAGGTTTATGCCTACATAATATAGATAGACTCAATTTATTAAAGACTTGGCCGATCTTTGAACAAATTAACATATATTAATAAGAATTAGGTATTATTTTAGATCAACTAACTATGATTGAAAGTTTTAATAATTTGGCTCTCATTTCAAATCTATAGACAAGTATACCCATAACCCATTCAATTGCAAGATTTATTTAACAAATAGACTAGTGCCTCATCAATTGGGATGATGGTGTCAGATATACAATGACTCGTAATATACAAACTACTCGATTCAAAGATTGGAAAAAAAAAATCATAGTACTTTACAATATGAAAATTCACAATTGCCTAAAATAGAACTTCTTACCAAATCCTATGCAATTTCTAACAAATATACAACCGTCTTCAAGCATTTAATCCACTCTTTGAGCTAAAGCAATAAATAGAGTCGTACATTCAATAAAGCAATTGAAGACAAATGACAATTCCCTTTTCATTCATAATATTTCAAAAAGTTACACAAGAGAGTACATGTTTCAAAATTAAGATTTGTTTCGATATCAGTAATTTCTATGAAACTATTTAAGACTATCACATATAAGACTCACACCCAAGACAATGTATTGTTCTATTAATTCACATTTTCCATAGTATTCTCCTTCCTAAGTCAAGTTTCTACCTGAACTATCATATGACTTGAAAATTGAACGCCTTGCAATGAGCCACCAAATCCCTTTTATAGACTAAGGGAGCAACAAGCATTCGGCTCAAATATAATTACAATTCAAATGCATTTCATTTCAAAACAAATTTGAACTGCATTTTAGAAATTCCCCAAATGGTTATATGTAATCACTTACCACATAGGGGAAGCAAAACTGATACCAACCGATGCCACCAAAACACTATTAGTTACCAATGAGCCTTTACATTATATGTGCACGTTGAGCCAAAAAGTTCATCATCATACCATCAAAATTATCTAGATTGTTACAACAGCCACAAAACATTACCAAACCACCACCAGTTAACCAGAGCTAGAGCCAGGGCCAAAGTAAACACACCCACTTCATGTCCTCCCGGAGTTGTGATTAACTACTACTTCTTTATCCTTAGCATCCTTATTAGCAACAAAAAGAACATGCATGCTCAGGGTCTTCACTGAAACTAGGGCAATCGCTACCACCTCCTCATCCAAGTTAACAAATTCATTTAAAAGCATGAGGTAATGGCAATAACCCGAATCCATCTCTTTGTCACTATCAGAAGGGTTGTCTAAAATGTCAATAGGGGAATTCTTCCTTCCTAGAGTGCCTCGACCATAACTTATCTTTGTCCTCATTCCTTGCGCGAACTCTACAAGCTTCTTTTCCTCATCCTCCACTATTTCTCCAATAACTCAGTTCCTCAAATGGTAATTACTCCTCACAAAAATCTGTTGATTTCTTGCTTCGAGCCTCTTTCTCTTCCTCCTACTTCAGATTTGAAGCAACAATGGGCTTGTTAAATTCACCCGTTGGAACATTATTGTGTGGTTCACGCAAATTAAGCCTTGGAGACTTCTATACTAAAGAAGAATGAGTCATGGACTTGCTCATTTTACCAAGACTAAACTTCACATACGCAGAACAATCACTTTATGAACTTAGCAACTTGAGCCCTTGACTGCAATAATGAGAACAAAGGAAACAACCTCATATTTATCGAGCACATGATCAGGTTTATCATTAATGTTCAGTAAAAGTCACACAAGTGAGCAGTCGGTCACTTGCTAATGCTCAGATTATATCCCTTAATTATCCAGGTGCACGAAAATCTACATAGCAACTTTAATGATTATAGGAGAGTAATCATTCACATGCACTAGGCTCAAGTTGATTAGCCTCCATAGGTCTAGTGCAATTAATGTTTGCTCACATCAAGAAAAAAAACCACCTCTTTAGTCTTTGGTTTTTATTCAAAGACCGGTCATAGATTCCTTGATGAGATGGTGAATTGAATGACTGAGAATGAGCCAATCGGGTTTGAATTCCTAAGACCATCACTTGATAGGCCATCAACCAATGAGAACATGCTTACAATAATCCATTTCATTCACTCGAGGGCCCCTTCCCTTCTCTTCCTATCACCAGTAGAGTCCACGGATCACAATCACGTAGACCATGTGGCACATGGAAAATAATAATTAAGATCCTACATGATGTGCATGCAATGGTCCAAATTTGATTCTGGTGATGCATCTTAGCTATCAATTCACAAGCTTAGAATTCCAGTCTTAATAGTGAGGACTGGATCCTACACTCTACAAAAGGACACATGGCATGATTGTGCAGACTGCGCGGCCCCTTTGAAATGAATATTTTAATCTTTGTGCAGCATGTGCGCATGGCTAGGATTGTATCTTCACATCCAAGGAATGGGATTTTCTACACATGTAAATGATGTTATTAATAAAAGGGGTTTGTGACTAGGCCAATGGGATTACAACCCTCAAGGGAAAATTATAAACTTAGGGCTTAAATTTTTCAATTATGAAATATTTTGCCCCTTGGGAAAAATTGAATCAATAAAAGCATGGGGTGACCAATAGTCCTAGGCAAATGGGCTGGTAAAATAATGACTCGGATGACTTAGGTGGTAACTCAGAAAACTAGCAATTGGGTACAACAAGTCAATGAGCAAATAGAATGACCAAGGTTACAGTATAGGCAAAATTTAAAACAAGGATTTTATATACCAAAACCCTACACCTTATCCCTGGACACAGAAGTAGCAAAAACCACAAGGAAAAATAAACTCAAATTTTCAAAAAATTTAGGAGCTCTACCAGTGCCCAAAACATTCTACCAAGTACTCGATTAAGGACATGACACAAATTCCAAATTTTGACCACATTCACTTTGACTAACTTACAAGAGTTGTTTTCTAATGCATGTATTTCAAGGGAAACATAATGTCATTTGACCATTCAATTGCAAACTTTAGTTAGATACTCAAGTATTTTAATGAATACTTGTTGGATTCCAAATGGATTCATAGGCATAACATAAATTTATAACATTAAGATAGACTAATTAAATTCCACCATGACACTTTAAAACTGAAACATAATCATGAACCATGTTATGCAACATTAGATTTAATACAAGAAGTTAATGAAAATTAATTTGAAATATTCTCCTAATTTTCATCGATACTGCATATGAAATGCAACACTCATCATATCAACTTATACTTACCATAACACACATATTATCATATCATTATACTTTTTTACTATGGACCTTTCACCATCTTAAAATAAATAGTAAAGATTAAAATTTCTTACCATAGCTCTCTTGCTTCATATTGTGACATGTTTAGTAGTCCACTTGATTCCCATAACTTATTTCAAAAAAAACTTGTAAAACTAGATATATAACCAATCTCTCCATTTAGATGAAATAATAAGAACAAATCAAGTTACAAGGAAACAAGACCTAAGGGCTAGACCTATGCCTCAAAGGTTCATTCTAGATGGCCTTGCCTACATAATGAGATCAAAGACTTTGCAATTCACCTACTTTAATTGAAATCAATACATACTTGTTTGGTCAAATATAGATATGTATCATCTAGGTTCAATTCTCACAATAAAATGGTCAAAAGCTTTAATCATATCCCAATAGCACTAGTTTTCATTATAATATAAAATTACATAAATTATTATCATTAGCACACCTATAGGATCTCCTAATAATTTTAGAACAACTATATTATGCACACAACCCTCATATACATCTAGTATTAACCCATAAAAGAATAAATGACATGTTCACAATAGAAGATAAAATGCCTATGAGATTATACATAGGATCGTTAGTAACACACAACCCTTCTTGTACTAAGAAGAAAAGAGAGATGTTATATCATTTTACAAGTTAAGATAATCGAAATCCCACAATGTTAGCATCCTCCCAAAACTATCCCATAGTGTAATCACATCTACCCTACGAGATTACACATAAGATCATCAATAGCACACAAACCTTCTTGTACTAGGAATAAAAGAGAGATCTTATGTTATTTTCTAGGTTAAGATTACTAAAATTCCACCATGTAAGGATCCTCCCAAAACCAGTGCTTAGTATGCAATCACGTCCACGCTAGTCATATAATGTCTCTATTTATATCATACACTCAATAATTCCAACAATTAATCGACCCATTCTTGTCTTTTTTAAAATAAATAAATGTCAAACTATTTTCTTTAAGAAGATCTATACTTTAGAAATACAAAAAAAAAAAAAAAAAGCTATTAATTGTACCATTTCTATAATAGGAATTTGAACATTAAACTATTTATCAACAATAACTACACTTGAATATGAATCTCAAATTATATAAATAGCTATTGATTGAAAAAATTATATTTCTAATGATATGCTAATAATTCACTAATATGAAGATAAATACTTTCAAATGTTAATAAGATAGCCCAACCTATACCAAAAAAATAATCCATATTGACAAAAAGAAGAAATAGTATTGAATATTTAACTATTGATTAACAATAACTATACTTGCAAATAAATCAAAAAATATATAAATAATTATCTAGTGATTGGAAAATTTCATTTTTAGTGATATAATATTAATAAGATAGTCCAACCTATACCAAAAAAATATTCCATGTTGACAAAAAGAAGAAATAGAATTGAATATTTAATTATTGATTAATAATAACTATACTTGTAAATGAATCTCAAATTGTATAAATAATCTAGTGATTAACAAATTTCATTTCTAATGATATGTTATGCACTACTATGAAGATCAATAATTTTCAATCCTTTTGATATCACATTATTTTCAAAAAACTCAACTTGAACAATGACCTACTATGATAGACCAAACCTTAAAAGGATCATCGACTAAACTTTACTAAAATAATTCACACTATATCTTTTATAAAAGGACTATTAACAAGAATGAACACCCATGACCTATGATAATGAAATATTTTGTTGAGTATTGTCTTATTACTAGAGAGAAATGGATTTCATCCAATTCAAATTTATGTTACACCTTTAAGAAAAAGGGCAAAGGGAATTTTAAATATTTAAAGAAGAAACTTACCAAAGTCAAGAAGTGTAAGGGCTCTAGAAATAATGCAAGTTGCAATGTATATGGGAAAGCTATAGAGAATTTATTTGGTACCTTTGTACCCAACAAAAAGGATCATAAAGAGAGTAAGTACTTCATAATACTACTCATGAATTCTAAGAAAGGAGCTATGTCAAAAGGAAATTCCTCCAACAAGTTCAATCAAGGAACAAAAGTGAAAAATAGAATAGCTTATCCATAAATTAAACTTTGTATTCCAAGAGAAAAGTGGCATGCCACAAGAGGGAACTTTCCCAAGAGAACACTATGTAGTTTGGTGTTAAAAGTTTGTAACATAACCGAAAATGACCTAGCTATGTATATATTCTAAACAAAAATAAAACTTATTGAATCCATGGTAAGTGATTTACCCCAAGATTTCCAAGAATATAAGATTTATCTAAGAGCATCATAAAGAAGTTTATAAATGAATATGTCCAATTCCTCATAGAGTATAGCAACTTGTCTAATAACATCTTCTTTGTTGGAATTAATCCCAACTACCTGTCAACCTTCATGTATTCCTCTGTAGGCCACTTTCTCCCTCACCATCTACATTATCTCAGCTCATACATGCAAGATATCCTTCTTCGGCTCAGATCCATATTATTCTTCCTTCCCATTCATTGCATCAGGACAATTTTCCTATGAATTAATTGTTAAATCTATCCTTAAATCTTATCCCACACTAGAAAAGTATTTGAAATTAATTGTTAAATCTATCCCCAAATCTTATCCCACACTAGAAAAGTATTTGAAATTAATTATAATTAACATCTTTATTTTGGCTCTTTTTCTACTAGGTATGTATGTTGTTTTAATAGTTCTTTTTGGTAATGAAAAATGTAGTAAGAGAATAGTCAATGTATTGTTGTAGCAAAAACTCTTCAAAAGGTAATCTTTTGTATGAAAATATATGAGTGTTCTATTGAAGTAGAAGCTTGAAGAAGCAGCCACTAAATAGGGGTCTCTCTATAAACTATTTTTTGAATGAAGAAAGAGCAACGGGTCTATTCTATGATATTAAATTGTATATGTTTGAATGAAATATAGAAACTAAAATATTTTGGATGTATCTATGTTTTATTTTTGCACTCTATTTTGGGTTTTATATTATCCTTTACCTCTCCCCTTCACCTAGTATCAGAGAAGGTTTATCACAGCATAGTGCTTTCAGAGCTAAGGTTTTCAACCAAGGTTTTTTCAAGAAGTTATCAAGAAAAGGGATTTTTAAGCGGACAAGTTATCATAGTCAATAATGGCATCAAGAACAAGCTTAAAAAACCCACAAACTCCATGGTTTAATAGGAAGAAATATGATTATTGGGAAATCACCATGAAAACTTTAGTTTGCTCTCAAGATATTTGGGATCTTGTTGAGAATGGCTTTCAAGAGCTAGCTGATGCAACAACATACAATACATTGACTCAAGAAGAGAAAGACTTCTTGAGAGATAATAAAAAGAAGGATTGTAAGGCTCTCTTTTATATATTTCAAGTAGTGCATGAGAGCATTTTCCCAAGGATTGCAACAGCAAAAAAGTCCAAACAAGCATGGGGTATTTTTCAAACAGCATATCAAGGCATGGGAAAAGTTAAAACAACTAAATTAAAAATGTTGAGAAGGTATTTTGAAACAATATACATGAAGTAAACTGAATCAATAGACTCATTCTTAATCCAAATTATTGGACTGGTAAATCAAATCAGATCACATGGTGAGACACTTGAAGATAGGGGAGTGGTTTAAAAGATTCTAAGGATTTTTCCCATAAAATTTGAATCAAATTTTGTACCCATAGAGGAAAAAAAGAACCTCTCATATATTTTAGTTGATGAGCTCCATGCATCTCTCATTTCAGATGAACATAGGCTAAGTAGGTCAAAAAATGCATCATCGGAGCATGCATTCAAGTCAAATCAGCCATGGTAGAGGTAGAGGTAGATCAAATTTTAGAGGTAGAGGAATAAATTCTTAGATATGTGGAAGAAGTATCTCATCAATCTCAAGTGGAAGAGTTGGTAGCCAAAACTCATCTCAAAATCAATCACAAGGTCAAAGGTATGAAAAACCTCATTTGAATTTAATGTCATTATTCTTAAAAGTATAAGAATTATTCAAATGAGTGTAGGAAGAAACAATATGATTTTAGCAAACCAAGTGCAAACTTCATAAAATAAAATAAAAATCAATATGTTCATAGCATGCAATGTAGCACAAGAAAATAAAAAACATGTATGGTTGTTAGACTTGAGTTGCAACAATCACATGATCAGGAACCTAGAAATGTTCCCAAGTTTAGATGAAAATATAAAATTTGATGTTACATTGGGTAATGACAACAAAGTGTCGGTTACGGGTAAAGGAAACATTAGAATTCTAACCAAATAGGGGGAGAAGAAGTATATTTCAAATGTGTATTTTATGCTTGGTCTAAAACACAATCTAATGAGCATTGGAAAACTTGTTCAAAAGGGATATAAAGTCTTCTTCAAAAATAGAGAATGCTTTATTTTGGATAAATTTCCAAGTAACCAACTCATTTCCAAAGTCAAAATGACAAGTAATAGAATGTTTCCCCTAAATATTAAGGTGGGTTTGAATGTAGAATATGCTCAAGAAAAATGGATAAAAAATAAACTTTGCAGCAATCACACAAACAATCTTTCAAGTAGAAATAAATAATGAAAATTTGTTATGGCGCCTAAGATTTGAGCATCTCGACTTTGGAGGTTTAAACCAACTAAATAGGAAGAGTAGTGTAAATTTTTTCCATTAATAGAAAAATTGGAAAGATTTTATGAAGGATGTATCTTGGGAAAACAAAATAGAGAAAAATTTCCCACTAGCAAGTCAATTAGAGTAAACACGCCTTTGGAGATTGTGCATTCAGATTTGCTTGGACCTATGTAAACACCCTCAATTGGTGGAATTTTCTACTTGACTTTTATTGATGATTATTCAAGGAAAACATGGGTCTAATTTCTAAAGAAAAAGAATGAAGTGTTTGATTTATTTTTTCAATTCAAGGCTCTTGTTTAAAATCAAAGTGGGAACTACATCAAAGCATTGAGAACATATAGATGTGGTGAATACATCTCAAATGAATTTCTAAAAAAATTCAAAGACTAGGGAATTCATGAGAAATTCACAACTAGATACACACCTCAACAAAATAGGGTAGCTGAAAGAAAAAGTTTAGAACAATCAAGGAAATACCAAGAAGTATGTTGAAAGAAAAACATTTTTTAAATGAATATTGGGTTGAATTTTCGCTTGTGCAACATATATTATGAATAGATGTCCAACCAAGACTTTGAAGAATATGATTCTAGAAGAATCGTGGACTAGAAGAAAACATAATTTTTCTCACATGAGAGTATTTGGATGTGTGGAACATGCACATGTGCTAAATGATTTAGGAAGAAAATTAGACAAAAAAGGAGAAATATATATATATTGGATATAGTGATGAATGCAAGGCATAACACTAGAAGAAATCAACAAAATGTGAATCAACTTGCTTATGTTCCTAATTTTCTACCACCTTCTCAACCAAGCCTTCCTTTGGCACCTAAACCTATAGATAAAGCACCTGGTGATTATAATCTTATTGAGCAACTTCATGTTACTTCTACCAAGATCTCACTATGGAATTTGTTTCAATGTGCTTAAGTTTATCAACGTATGGGAATACCCTCTTGCCTTCTTCCACTATTTTGACAAATTTTAATATTTTGATGGCTCATATTCATGTGGATTCACTAAATATTAGATTCTACCCATAAGAACTCCCACCTCCTAAAGTACAAAAGAAAGTAGATCCTCTAATCATTATAGTTAATATAAATAACATCAATATTAGGTGTGCTCACATTGACACCAATTCGGCTCTCAACGTATGTAGCATAGATCTATTACCTAAGATTAAAATTGATTCTTCTTCTTCAAATGCTTCTTCTTTGCATATTCATGTGTTTGATCATATTGGTTGTAAATCCCTAAGTACAATAATATTTCCTTTGAGGTTGGGACCTATTACCTTACCCACCTTGGTTTATGTTATGTATTGTCTTTTACCTTACAATATTCTATTGGGAAGACCAAGGATTCAGGCTTTGGGAGTTGTAACTTTGGTTGGTGTCAACCACCTCCTAGGAGCACAACCTACAAATAAATCTTCACAGATGAGAGTTCACACTATGCTATTTCACCAAAGATGAAAATATATTCTGATGAGATGATAAATTACATAGTATATAATCCTTTATAAGGCAGGAAAAAACAAACAGGTGAGAAACTACCCAATATGGGAAACAACTACCCAAAATAAATAACCCAAGTTAAACTTAACACTAACACCCCCCTTAAGTACAAACTTAGGGAAATTATTATTCAAGATGCAATATGGGTCTTAGGTACACAATCATGTTAGATACCCATTTGCAAGGAAAAATGCAAGAAATAAATCTCTCACAAATGGAGTAAAGGAGAAAAACCTTGTGGGAAATAACCCCTCTCCAAAAGAGAGAAAAGAAAAACAAGATACATGGATGGAGGACTCAATAACACCCCCCAAGGACTACATACATCATGTGTATACAATCAATGGCCCCTCCATAAGAGGGAAAGACAAAGACTATATAACCTCCCAACAATGTGTAATCACCTAGAAAAATGGTAAGTGCCTGAAGACAAAACATGATCCAATGTCAACAAATAACTTGTCTCCCTTTTGGAAGAAACAAAAAAAAAGTAAAAATGTAGGAATGCTTCACATTCTGGATAGGAATTAGCAAGTGAAATCTAAATGTAGGATGATAATATCTCTAAAATTTGTTCATGTGTCACCAAGACCTTGGAAGATGATGCCACAAACCAATCAGGAACATGCCCAATCACAATATAAAGTGACAAACAAGGTACCACTAAAAACAAATTTTGAACATTCTCCAAAGACAGAGATGGAGTGACAATATTATTACCACAACTATCATCAAATAGGAAAATTAATCCCTCAAATGTGTCTTCCAAGTCTGAAATGTGAGATTCCACAAACAATAAACCAATGTCCGACAAATAAGAATCTCAATCATGAAGACGATCATAATCATGTTCCTCAAGAATGATGGAATTACTTAATGAAGGTGGATCAACTATCTCTGACAAAGAATCAAGAACCTCTAAAGCAACTACAACGTCATCTAAAGTCTAAAAAACCTTCAAAGGACCATAAGAATGGTTTATCTTCTCTAAAGAATAAAGAGGCACATTAGTATTGGAAAGAGGATCATCGAGAGAAGGCGAAGTATCATGATCTCCATATGATTCTCAAATGTAAGTACAAAGAGCATAAGGGAACTCAAAATGAACAAGTGAATCCAAAAATTCATCATCATTTATATGCTCAAAAATAACTCTAAAGACTCTAGCCCTATATCCTTTCCAAATCATATACCCAAAACGTGTGCCTAGAATAGGAACTTCATTATACAAATATGGAAATAGATTTTACTCACTAAGATGAGTGAGAATAAAATCACTCCATTTCCTAAAGTTCCCTTTCTCCAAAAAAACCATTATAACCGAATTCTTCAAAAATTTCAAAGATAATGCTTTCACAACTATAAACTTCCAAAATAGAATTATAAGATTAAAAAATTGATTTGGTGCAAAAGTTGTACCATTCAAGCACCATGATCTTCAACAAAGAAGAATCCACATAATCTCCAAGCACAAACCACCACACGGAGCACACCACTACAAGCCTTAGTTCATGCGACAGTTAAAGATTTGGGGAATAAAAGTGTTGTTTATGACCATATCTCATCAATGTGGGATAATTGTTCATATTCAAAACAACTTTAAGAAACCTTGGTCTCACTTCCTCTTCGGTTGCATAGCACGAAACCCTAAATATTTTTTTTATTAAAAAATGTAGTACATCTTTCCAAAAACCAATTGCACATCCTCTTCAACAAAAGAGATGCATCTCTATTTTGAGTTTGTGCCTCCAATCTCCACCATAGGCTTGTGCCTCTGAATAGAACTTAGCAAGACACTTGATCACGCTTTCACTTGACTAAAAAATCACTTTCTAGATTTGAAACATGACCTGATGATACATCTCTTCAACAAAGAATCATTCCTCCTTTATTGATTCACATCCACTCTTTTAACTGAGAAAATTGGGCCTCTCCAAATTGAAATTCATGACCTAGTCTCTCCACCAAAATGCACCAAAAATTCATCTACTTGCAATGAAGAAAAAAACAAAAAATGCCTTGTCAGTAGAAAATCAGGCTTGAGGTGGGTACAATCGTGCCCCTTCAACAGTTGTAGAATCACTGCCCACAAATTAAATTTGTGGGATATGAAAAGTGTTGTCATGGATTCAAATCGCTCCTCCAGTGGCCTTCACACACCACTTGAGCCTTCATGGGTCTCCATATTGAGAATCACATCCCTTAATTGCAAAATATGCTATTAGAAATAGTCATATCTTCACACGCAAATCATTTAAAATTCCTGCAACCAAAAACCTTAAACAATGGTTGCTAAAAAAATTAGGCGTCCACTCCTTCTACAGTCATGATAGTCGGCCAAATGAGCCTTCTAGATATAAATCATAGTAAGAGAATTAAGCTTGGGAGTGCATGGGCCCTCCAAGAATACTCGCAAACCTCCAAATTCAAATCGATCCTTCAACAAGAAAAAAATAGAATTCATAAAGATGAACATTCTTCTAAATGTATTCCATGGATAATGATCTCAAAACAACTTGAATGAAAACTCTCAATGGCGGAGGAAGGCACAATTTGAAGGCTCTAATACCATGTTGGTTTCAACCACCTCCCAGGAGCACAACCTACAAATAAATCTTCACATACAAGAGAAGCACTATGCTATTTCACCAGAGCTAAAAATATATTCAAATGAAATGATAAATTACATAGTATACAAGCCTTTTAATGGAATGAAAAAAAAAATGGGTGAGAAACTACTCGATACGGGAAACAACCACCCAAAATAAATAACCTAAGTTAAACTTAAAACTAACAACTTCTACCTTGCATCATTTTATAAATTTTGTTGCTAATAATGAAGTGATTACAATCAAGGTTGACCCTGATGCTATACACCTTTGTTAGGTGGTAGCTACTGGTTGGGCCTTAGTTGTGTCCACTCTTAAAAACTATATTCTATTATTATCTTTTGATGCACTGACATGCTCTTCTGCAATACCTATTTTAAGGGCTTCTCTTGAGGTGGATGTCCCTAAATAAGATTTCCCTAAATCAAAGAACCCTAAGTCTACCCCTTCTCCTTTTTCTAAATCAAATGCACGCCTTGGTGATGATTAGGCTTCTTTGGATTTTTATGATTTCTTCATTGGAGAATACAAATTTGACCCTATCCACCTTGACCTTCCAATAGTTTCATATACCTCCATCAAGAAAGCTAGTTGTCCTACCACTAGGGAAAGAAATCAAAATCCTATCAAGGTGAATTATTGTACCTTTATTGAGGAAGATAATTATGCTTACGTTAAGGAGGTTGATATTTGTAGTCTCATCCAAAAGGATGAAAGGGATCTCATAGATGAGTATAATAATCACTACTGGAGTGATACTCTCTATGTAGATCCACCTCCTCAAGATTTACAAATGTATTACATCCCTAGCTATAAAATTGTTTCTAAGTATGGTTATGGACATAAGGGTTTTAGGCACAACAAGAAAGGAAAGCGAGTCCCTATAGGATGTATACGTCATAAGAATAAATTGGGGCTTGTTTGCTCCCTTGAATAGTCTAGGAAAAAACCATGGTGGAGTGTCAATATGATCTCCTTCGGACCTCTCGTTTTATTTCATCTTGAATTGATTGAGAGAAAATTAGAATCTAAATAATTCCCTCTAGATGTCTTCTCTTTGGAGGAAGCACAAGAAGAATTCTTAGGTGTCTACTCTCACCTACCTTCTTATCACCATAAATGGTGATTCCTATATTGCTTATATAAACAAGCATACTTTTAAGAATCCATTTTGAATACAGATGAGGAGGATCCTTTATCTAATGTGGATGATGTTGTTCCTATTCCCCATCCTGAAGATTGTAGTTGTCTCCTTAAAGGGGAAACTACTAATATTTTCATCGATCTTAAGTCTTCTAAAAAGGTGACTAAGATTGGAAAGTGCCTTTCTTCAGAAGAATCTAAGAAAAATTATGACTTGTTACATTCTCATCTTGACATCTTTTCTTGGTCATATGAGGACATTCCTAGTATTGATGGGTCTATAGTGGTTCACAACATCGTTAGATGTCTTGATGCTAAGCTCATTAAATAAAATATCTAAAATATGAACCTCTAGGTTGCATTGTTAGTTAAGACTAAGAAAATTTATTAAAAGTAAGGTTTATGCATCCTATTGAATATTCACCTTGGATATCAAATATTGTTTCTATCAACAAGCTTGGTGGCCATATTCACATTTGCATTGAATTTTGTGATCTTAATAAGGCTTCTCTTAAGGATAATTCTCTATCGCCTAATATTGATATGATTGTAGACTCAAATATAGGCCATGCCTTGTCTTTCATTGATGGCTTCTCAAGATACAATCAGATTTGTATTAACCCAAGAGATTAACATAAGATATCCTTCACTACCCCTTGGGGTAATTTCTATTATTTTGTCATGTCATTTGGGTTAAATAATGTACAAGAAACTTACCAATGGGTGATGACCCTAATCTTCCATGATTTTAGTCACAAGATTCTAGAAGATTACGTCAATGATATCTTGGCTTAGTTTGTAACTCTCCAAGATCATGTGGAAAATCTTCATCTTATTTTTGAAAGGCTTTGACTCTATAAGATGAGACTAAATCCTCTTAAGTGTGTCTTTGGTTTTGAAGCTAGAAAAATTTTAGGATTTATTGTTTCTCACCATGAAATCAGAGTCAATATGTAATAAGATTGATGCAATTGTTAACATGCCTCCACCTAGAAACATATATCAACTACGTAGTTTGTAAAGGAAGATTCAAGAAATTCATAGATTCATCACTCAATTGGTTGATCACACCCTTCCCTTCACTCATTTGTTGAAGAAAGATGACTGATTTTGATGGGATGAAGAGCGCAAAAAATCTTTTGACTCAATCAAAATTTATCTGACCAATCCACCTATCTTAATGTCAGCTATACAAGAAAGACCCATTTTTCTTTATAACTCTACATCACCTCATGCCTTAGAAGCTTTGTTAGCTCAACATGACAATGATGGTAAAGAAAGATTGGTCTACTACATTAGCCACATTCTTGTCGATCTTATGAAGCTTGTTATTTTTCTATGGAGAAATAATGTCTTGCTCTCATTTTTACAATGTAGAAGTTAAGACATTATCTTCTTCATGTTAAAACTCATGTTCTTGTAAAAAGTGATCTTCTAAAGAATTTATTCACTAGAACTAATCTTTAGGGAAGGTTAGCAAAATGGGTGATGTTTCTCTCTGAGTTTGGCATGAATTTTGTAACTCGGAAAGTGATTAATGTCCAATTTTTTATGATCAATTGGTAGAAGCTCCCTCATCTCACTCCTTCCCTAATCTAGATTTATTTCTAGATGAATACCTTTTTGCAACAAACCATGAACTTATGTGGGAGATTTACTTCAATGGATCAATATGTCAAGCTATCTCTACAGAAAGTCTGATTTTAATCTTACCTGAAGGTAAACCAGTTCATGTATCCTTTTGATTAGAATTTCATTTCACTAACAACATTGTTGAGTACGAAGCCCTTATAGCTGGTTTGTGTTCCGCGGTAGCATTAAACATTAAATCAAATTACAGGAACATATTAAGCCAAGAATAATAAGTTGTCATAGTATCAGAATTTATCCTTATCCTTTCTTGATTGTTTCTCCTCTTTTACAATAGATAGTGTTCGTAGGGGAAAAAATTGGCATCCAGATGCAATGGTGAGTGCCACCTCCCTTATGTCTTTGGATGATGGCATAAAATAATACCACTTTGTGGTCTATATATCCTTTTCTCTCTTTCTATATCTCGGATCAACCTAAATCACATGCTCTAGTGTGTGCTCACGTAGACTCAAAGGAATGGTATTCTCATATTTATAATTATCTAAAGATTGGAAGTTTTCTCAATGATGTGATGAAGAACGCTCGCGCTCGGATAAGAAGAATTTCAACCTAATACATTATTTTATCAGATGTTCTCTATCAAAAATATTATAATGGCCTTTTTCTTTAGTGCCTCACTAAGGCATAAATACCCCTTGCCCTTCAAGAAATCCATTTGAGCTCTGGGGGTGGACATTTTGGTGTTAAACCCCTAGTACATAAACTTATTCGCATGGGATATTTTTAGCTAACAATAGAGTAGGACTCCTTTTCCTTTGTCAAGAAGTTTTCGTAGTGTTGACAACATAGAAATCTCATTTCTGCTCTTGCTCAAGAGCTTCAAAATCATACCTCTCCTTGTCCATTTATAAAATTGGGGTTGGATATTATTGGAAAAATATCACCTCCTTCTTCTAAAGGACATATCATCATTACTGCTATGAATTACTTCAAAAAATGGGTTGAAGTTGTTCCACTTCGGTTGACAAACACTGAAGTAAACTATAGCTTTCTTCTAAATAATATCACTGCTCATTTTGGATTGCCTTCTACCCTTGTTTTTGATAATGGTAATCCATTTAAAAGAACGAAGAAGTGAGGAAATTCTTGGAGAAGTTTCACATCCAACATCACTTTTCTACACCATACTATCCTCAATATAAAGGCCAAGCTGAAGCATCTAATAAAATCTTGAGTTGATTCTCCAAAAAAAAAAAAACATGGTAAATATTGGCATACTCAATTAACATACACCTTGTTGGCCTATCACATGAGTATTTGCACAACAACTAGCATAACATTGTATAACCTCGTGTATAGTGTTGAGGTTATCATGCCTTTAGAGTTGGAAATTTTGTCTTTACAAGTTTCCCTTAAAGGATTAATTGATGATGACACTTACCATGCTAATCATTTCCATCAGCTTGAGTTTCTTAACAAGCCCCAAATTGCAGGCCCTTGATCACCTTCAATCTTATCAATGATCACTTTCTAAACCTTATTATCAAGGTGTTATTTCTAGAACTTTGAAGGTAGGTGATTTGGTTATCTATGAGAATCAGAGAAATGTAAATGCGTCGCCTTATCAAAAGGGCAAGTTTAGTACTAATTGGTTAGGCCCTTACATTATCATCTATGTGTATGGTTCAAGTGCCTATGGTTTGTTGTCTATGGGTGGCATGCATCCAAAAGATCATATTAGTACAATGAATCTTTTTCAATATTATGTATAATGTCTATGTGTCATGTGTGTAACACTCGTCCCTCGTGGATTGTAGTTTTTATGCTATGACATTCCTTCATTAACACATTACCTTGATATTTTTTTATGTTATGATGTGAACATGTGTATCTAATTAATTTCTTTAATTAAGAATTATCCTTATGCTATGTATCTGTATATTGTATTTGACTAAATATTTTAGTTAGGCAATTAGATCATCATTTTATTTAATTAAAATACATCCATGTGTATTGCTAAGCTGATATTTAACATAGATCGTCATTGTATATTTAATTAACACATTACCCTGATATTTTTTTATGTTATGATGTGAACATGTATATCTAATTAAATTCTTTAATTAAGAATTATCCTTATGCTATGTATCTATATATTGCATTTGATTAAATTTTTTAGTTAGGCAATTAGATCATCATTGTATTTAATGTTCGGGATGATGTTGTGGTGGGAGGTAAGGAATAGGGTTTTCAGGAGAATGTTGTGGCTATGGAGGCCAAGGAAAGGCCAAGAAGGGCTTCAAAGCGTATTGCTAAGCTGAAAAATATGGCACCAAAAGTTGTTATTTAGGACATAATTGAGCATGGTAAGAAGAAGGGCCTTGAGGAGAAGACGGTTGAAATTGATGATTCCCCAATTCGAAACTCACCGAATGTGGAGCCCTCTAGTGAGAAATCTATGCAGGTGGAGGAGGGTGTTAATCAGAAGCCTAGTAAAGCTAAACCTCTTAAAGTTAACCCACTGTCAAAGGATTTCTCTTACCTTAATGATGATTCCACTTCAATGTTCAAACTCCTTGACATGGCAAGTGCAGGGCCACTGGGACTCTCAAGTTGGTGAAGTGGACTCTACAAGAATTCAATAGGGTGAACATTAAAATTAGGGGTTTGAAGGAAAATGTACATAAGATTTTGAAGGGCTCTACCTTGGACATTTTAATTCATAGAATTATGGATTTAGAATTTTCTTTATCTGACTTCAAATCTTTATGTGAGAAGTGTCTCTTTGATTTGGAGGCCAAGGTTTTGGACACCAATGTGGACATTAAGAAATTGTTGCCAGCTTGCCACATTTCTATTAAGAATAATGTTGATTCCTTGGAGGTTCTATTCTGTAAGATTAATGAGTTGAGAGAAGACCAACTCTACTTTTCTGAGTTGATGGAGAAGGAATGAGATTCTAAAGGAAAAGGAAAAAAGGTTGGGAAGGATGATGCTAAATGCCCCATCACTAGAGGGAAGGACAATATAAGGAAATCCTTTGAGGAAGAGAAGAAATGTCTATTGCACATGATTGGTCTCCATAGGAACTAGGAGTGAGGTGGCTAACACCTTAAGGAGCATGAAATAGTGTCTATTTTTTTGGATTCTTACTGCTGGGTCTGGGTTTGTTTACTATTTTTTTGTTGTTTTTTTGCTGATGGTTGTTGTTGATGGTGTAATATTTTATCTTTGAGCAACATTTTCTATGATCAATTTTAAAGGGTTTTGGGTCCCTTCAAAACTTGCTTTTCCCATATAATCAAAACATACATCCATGTTTGTTTATTATATCATGATATCATGTGTGTTTATCCTTACATGTGTGTTTATTTTTTCTCACAAAAGTCAACAATTCACTCATTGTGAATAGTGAAAATGACCCTTGTGTGGGCCCTCCTAGGTATATATAAGTCATTTTTGGCCCATTTTTCCTAATAGATGTGGTCCTTCCATTCTTCCTATTTTCATCCCACCTAGCTAGGGGAAAAAATAGAGGGGGTATATACTCATCTCTTCATCATATTTTTCTTTTAAACCATCAAATTTTTCCTTAAGCATTTTTCTCATCATGGTAGCTTCCTCTAATTTTTGAACTAACCTAAGTTTGGGTTTTTAAAAAAAATCCACATATGGTGTTGTGGTTTCTCAATGGGGGCATCATCAATATCCACCTACTTGACCTCTGTGCTCCCTATAGTATCCTTTTTGGCACATAAATCTATAAAATTTCCAAATTGTCAAGTTTATACTAGTCTCCTTTTCTACTTTAGTGTCGCTGATTTTTCTCAAAAATAAGCTCACTAAAGTGGGAGAAAAATATAATGTCGTAAAATTAGACCCCATGGCAATTTCACATTTGTGCATTTGTCCCCCATATTTATGTCACCTAGCCACATTTATGGAAGGAACCTTATGAGTCATAATTTCATGATTTCAACTCCATAAGGGGCAACAATGAATCATTAGTAGTCTCCCACCTCATTTATTACAAATTTGTGAGTTGGAAATCCATGTGGTGCATGGACATCCTCAAGCTTTACGAGCTCAAATGAGAAATCTCATGAATCTTTATCTGTGACATGTGTCATCATGGTAGAATTTCAAGTGTAACAGCTCTTCCCACCCATGAAACTTCATAAAACCTTCCTTTTCACTCTTATTTACATTCATTCTCACTCTCTCGCTCCAAATTTCTCCTCTCTTTTACATCACATATCTATGGTGAAGATTTTCTGAATTTACATATCACCTATCACCAAAGCTCTCTTGCGAGAATTCAATGTTGGTATCACTCTCTTAATTTTTTGTCTAATTTCTAGCATATTTTATTGTGTCTATTTATCTCGTGATATGATTTCTCCTCCATATCAGGGTTTTATTTTATCACTCATTATGTCTATTTTGTGATATGAATTATCCTCCATCATGGGGTTTTCTTTTATCACTCATTGTGTCTACTTTACTTTATTTCTTTATATTCTCTATCTATCTGGTTGTCTATGGAGGTGGGAACACCAAAGTAGGGGTTTGATTAAGGCAAGCCCTAAAACAGCCCCAACACTTTTCCTCATTTACCTTGTATGCAAGTTGCTCAAGTAAAGCTTTGTGGGAGGTTTGAAGCATAAGACCTTCTATGATTTAACATCTTGCCTCTTTACGATTTACTTGAATTCTTTCTTTCTACTAAGTTAGTATATTAAAAAAACCTTGCATTCCAAATAGCTAGTGGATTCCTTTAGTTCTATGCAAGGATTTAACTCTTTATCTATATGAGATGCTAGTGCATCCCTGAGATGATAACATGTCATGTTGTTCTCCTAATCCCATTCTAACATCCTTTGGTCGAGATCTTATCCTCTTATCTCAAAAATATCTATAATTTTCTCTTTTAGTTCTTGGAGGCCTTTATTTGTGATCATACCAAAAACTCTATTTTAATATGTTTTTTCAATCTCTTTCATCTTGAACCTTCCTCGTTTGAGTCTTTGTCATTGAGGTGACCAAGGGAAATTCACTCCCTTTAGACCCTATTTGTCTTGGGACTTGGGAGTAGAAAATCCCATCCTTCACATCACTATAAATTGAAATACCATATAGGTGTAGAGTCATTGTGCCATCACTAAATATCTATAGAAACATGATAATATTAGGAAAGATGGTCTTAAGGCCCCCTTCCCAAGATCCCTCCATAACATTTTGAGTACCTTACCCTTGTTTATATAAGGGGGTTAACCTTCAATAAGGAAGGTATACAATGAATCACACACAAGAACTAGGGGAGATATATTAGGATTGTTCCATACTAGTCCCATTTATAGCCCCCATCATCACAATATAAATTCCACACAATATGTGGGTGGAGGGGAATGGTGTTCTCAACCCACATAAGAAATATAGTACCAAGGTGGTTTCAAACCATGAAATATCCACATAGTATACATGTCATGAAGAACAATCATAGCCCCACACAACCTAAGACATGCTAACCAATATATCCATAAATCATATATATTTGAATTATCTCGAGCATAGAATTTATTTATAGTTTTCAAATAATAATTTAATTTGGCATAATAAGAAACACTATTCACCACCACAAAACTCAATCATCATCACTCCCAAGTCTCTCTATGAGTTGGAATGAAAATATTTCCAAGGTCAAGCTTTGCCTACTTTGGAAGTAATAGTTCTTTATGAGATTTTTGATAAAAGAAAGATTCTACTTTTAGAAAGGAATTATTTAATTAAGTTGAGTGCTCTAATTCTAGGGATTATTTGATAAATAGTAGATATGTGGTTGAAAATATATTAAGGAAAAAAATTCCACTAAACTTATGTTCAAATAATCAATGCCTTCTAAAGGCTAGAGCATTTAGTTGATCTTCTCTAAAAAATTAATTATTA
This sequence comes from Sequoiadendron giganteum, assembly GCA_007115665.2. Classification (NCBI taxonomy): domain Eukaryota; kingdom Viridiplantae; phylum Streptophyta; class Pinopsida; order Cupressales; family Cupressaceae; genus Sequoiadendron; species Sequoiadendron giganteum. The sequence continues at coordinate 480,912,259 of CM021105.1, read as the reverse complement.
ACATCTAAAATTTTTTCCAAGCTTGGTTTTCTAGGTCCCTCTAGATGTATCTATAAACAAAATAAAAATAACTATGGACCTTTTACTCCTTGATTATTTTAATTTTATCATACTAGCTTGAAATGGTTGAGTGTATGGTTGGGATGGAAAGGTGTTCTACAAAGATACATTCTAAACATTTTCCAATATTATGATATATTAAAAAAGAACACATATTTCTCAACTCTTTGGATCGCAAGTTCATTATTTATAATATAGGAAATATAAAAATAAATAAATAAAATATCTTTCCAAGATAATTCCCTAATGAATTCTTCTTTTCTCAACAAAACAAAATTAACAAGTATTGAACTTGTTAAAAAAATAATGTTTAAATTAAGCTAAAAGGAAAGTATTTATCAATATGGGATAATGAAATGAATAATTATTTGTATGGTATAAAAATACCCATATTGATGGGGATAAAATATTTGACTATTCCTTATTAGGCAAGATTGCAATCAACAACCTCCTCAACCAAGTTGGATAAATTTGAAGTTTGATGGTGTAGCAAAAGGAAACCTTGGGATTTTTGGAGTTGGTTGTATTATTAAAAAAATGATATTATAGTGATTGATACCACCTAAAAAATCTTAAATAAGGCATCAATAATGAAGCTAAATCTCAAGGTCTTATAACTTTCATTTGTATATGGGAATATCTTCCCAAGTTATATCCTTGTTGCATATATACATTTTCTTCAAATTTGTATGATTGATCAATTGGTATGTCATTAGAAATCCTAGTTCATTCATATAAAAATCTACAATTAGTAAACTAGATTGAAATCGTGAATAATTGTGCCCTTTTCTTTTCAATAAAATATTTTTTATTTTGAATGACATGAGTTTTGTATAAAATTATAATTGTAAAAAAATCGCTTGTTTGGAAAATTTCCTTGTAGTTTACGAGTTTATCTTGAGAAAAATATTTCTATTGTCCCCTATATTATCAATCCTTTGGTGTTGTAACACTTTTTCCTCTCCTATTAATTTATTCTCCAAAGCTTTAGCACCCTTAGGTACCCAAAAATCATAAACATTACAAGTAGACATAACACACTTCTTTGTTTTTTATTTGAATGGTGAAGATGAAGATTCTATAGATCTCTTCTCTAGAGTAACTAAAGAACAAATACACTAAACTATGCATGCATATAGCTAAAATAGAGTGTCAATACTATTAGGAAATAATGCATCAATACCAGTTTGTTTAATTCATTTCCTAAGTAACCCCATGAGATAAAATCATCATACAAGCTTACAAAATAACCAAATGAATAGATAAAATAGATAAGCCACAAGATAACACAATATATATCATGGGAAATATATCAAGAGGGTAAAACCTAGTCTCCAAAATAGACCATATATTATTTAGCAATAAAAAAATACATGCACTTATAGCCTTACAATGAATACTTTTGAAACATCAAGCCTCTCCCAAGCATCCTCCATATTTCAAAGCATGAATCCACACATCCCATGCCATACTTCACATATGCACTCCTTAGAAACACTCAATAATGGAAGCCCACTCACCCATCCAACCTTAATGACTAATTTGTGTGCTTTCTTTTATAGATAAAAGCTCACACAAACACAACCAAGTGGTAAGATAAAACCAATTTCCAAAATACCTTGAAACCAAAAAACCATTGACCCCTCATTTAATATTGGGTACTAATTTTTCACATTATTAAATACTTCCCAAAATATTAAATTATTATCCTATGCCTCCCACACATAAAATAATAACCCAATGTTACAATACAACTTAGAAGTGGCCCCAAATATTTACCTAGTGTGGCTAAGTGAACCTCCTAGGTGCACCACAACTAAATAATTATTTAATTACAACATTATAATGAAACAATTTTTTTAATGGTGTACAACACCAAATCCTAAAATTATCCCATATGTTAAATATATTACATAAGGTTCAACCAATAAAATAATTCATCATATCCATAAATGGAATCACATGAATCTCTAGCATGCTCTCGTGCTCAATCAAGATACCTGTAATAAATAAAGTGACCACTGTTGGTAGTTGTTGACATTGATGTCAACACTAAGGAGACTATTGGAAATTGTTGTCATTAATGTCAACAATGAGAAGTAAGTGGTTATTCCTTGCTATTGGTTATCGTTGCTATATTCAATTTGGGCTATCATTAGTGATGAAGTTCATGGTTAGATGTAATGCCTTATCAAAGAAGAATTCTTGAATTTCATGGTTGGATGTCATGCCTTATCAAAGGATAATTATTTAAGTTCATGGTTGGATGACATGCCTTATCAAAGAAGAGTTGATTAAGTTCATATAATGCATTATTACTATCAATAGAATTGATTTTATAGTGATATATTTAGATGATGATTATAAGCATTATGATAAGGATTAAAAGCATGATTGATAGTGGAGAGATGTTTTTGAAGGTCTATATCATTTCTTATGATATCTTCTAATGTTCTTGGTGAAGTACATGTGTTGTTGAAAGGAATTTTTGGCCCCCACGAGTTGTTTAAATGTTTCTGGTTCATGAAGATGTAATGAAGTCTGTCTGAGAGAATGCTCTACACTCCTCCACTATTGATTCTTTGGTCTTGCAATTTGGTATCGATGTCAATTTTCTTTGGATGTTTCATGTTGGAATATGGATAGACACTGAGAGGGGGGGGTGAATCAGTGTCTATAATTTTTTAAACTTTAATCAAGACTTTTAATTCTAATATCTTTTCTAATGACAACAGGGCTGACTGATTTCATTGAGAGAAATTATGACATCATTAGCATTGTTCATTTTGACAACTTATCCCAATAATCCTTGTGAGAGTTATCTTGCAATTGCAAAAGAGATGACTGGCATTATTTAAACACTTTAGGATTACCAGATTTCAATGCAGAATTTTGAGATATAGAACCAACTCTGCAATTGGAATGACTTATGATAATCATGAAACAACAAACCAATTCTTGAGCTCTGAAACAAATGAATACATTTAAGCTTTCTTTTGAATCTGAATCTTTAACAATGATAGAACACTTATGAAAAACATTTTGATATGAACATTTGCAGCAATGAAGGGACTAACATTCAAGCAAGTTCAGACAGTTAAGAACAACTACTCACAAAGACATCACAGTCATGAAGCATTATCACATCAAAGAAATTGAGACCATAAGAAAAATAATTTTCAAAGTGGAAAACCCTCTTGGGGTAGAAAAACCACTCCTAAACTACCTTACTGGCTTGATTTCAAAAACCACTGCTTACAATGCCTTATAGGCTAATTTCTGAGCACCAACTCAAGGAGCACCAACCCCTCATTTAGAGACACTAATCTCAAGGACCACCAACCCCTCATTTAGAGACACCAATCTCAAGGAGCACCAACCCCTTATTTAGAAACACCAATTTCAAGGAGCACCAACCCCTTTTCAGTTTACAGAATTACAATAACATAGAGGATCTCTTTATTTCTCTTTATCTCACAAGAGCCTCTCAACTGAATATCCCTACAACCCTTAAGGTTCTCAATTGAACCCTCAGAATTGTAGACATACTCAAATCTTAAGACAACTTGTGTTGTTCTTATTTTTCAAATTTACAATCTTAGAGTAAAACATGTCTATCAGAATAGACCATAACATGATGTTGTATTCACTCTCACATACATTTCACAGACTGTTTCTCTCTCTATTTTTCTATCTAATCAAAACACATCACTGTATTTTTTTCAACAATAGAGGTATATGCAATGTGACAAAAAAAATACTTTCGAATTTGTGCCAGGTATTTTCAAAGATACAAACTTTTTTTACCAATATCTGCTAGGTATAATTTCATATTTAGAGAAGTGACCACACAAATAGATTTCTTTTGACAGAATGAGAAAAAGTGTGTATTTTAATAAAATAACACTGCAACCCTCAGAGCCCATGAAAGGTGGATGAAATAATTTTGATTTTGAATCTTCAGCCAAGGGATTTCTTTTTGGAAAGCCAATGTGTCATTTTTGTTTTTTATCACAAAAACCTGAAAGAATGATAGATCTGCACTAGTGCCAACATCTGTTACAAGATTCCAATAATGTATGCACAAAAAATACATATTTCCTTTTTGAAGAGACTTAAACAACAATACCCTTCATGAATTTGTTTTATACAAGAACAAGCAAACATCTTATTCCTAATTTTACCAGCTAAAAAAGGAAAAAATCTAAAATGTAACTGAACCCTCATCATGGTGAACAAAAATAAGCAATGTTTTCAGACCACCCATAATTAGAAACGCAGAGTAACCGAACTGAATGCACCATTTTCAAATAAATAAATCTTTTTCACCTTAGCAAATTCGAGCAACAAGACTAATTGCAGATCTAATATGAATAAACACCAAATAAGATGGAAAAGATTCCAGACATAGCATGATTTTAGACCAAAGAGTGAGAACTCTTCGAAACTTTCACCAATGAGAGAAAAGAATACCTGAAAAACTATTGTGAGAACATTACCAGCCCATTCGTTTGATGAATCAACATATTCCTTCCATGCATGAGTCCACACCCATAGTGAAATGGTGAACCATATTTCAAATAGCTTCATAGTTTGTTTAGTGAGCCTTTCCTCCTATCAGATGAGTTGCAACAAGAGAAATTATCAAGGTAACGGCTGATACCATCTTTCCATGGCGACAGAGTTGATAGGGTTTCAAACCCACAAGCTTGTGAAACACCAAAAAGAATGCCCTAATCTCTTTTGAGCTATTAGCAAATGATGACTTTGACAAAACATAATTCCTTTTGAAGTCTGAGAGAAAAAAAAGTTAATTATCAAATAATCATTTTTTTTCTAAGTCTATGGCTTCAAAAATTTAAGCCAAATCAACATAATACCATGCAATAAGTCCACAGTCAAACCAATCTACCAAGTAGGTCGACAAAATAATTCACATTATTACCATGTAATTTCCAACTTTTTCAATCATGTCAATGCCTTGTCACTTCAAGGTGACTTTTAATAATTTCCAAATGCCGTTTACCTCTATTCAAACATAGTCAACAAGAATGATTGCAGCCAAGTATTTTATGTAATGGTTTTGGTTCCAAGTCAAAATCACTATCATCCTTAATAGAGACTTAGGAAAACCCAATTCAAATATGAATTTATTCTAAGTCATTTACCAATAAAAGAACCCTTGTGAGATCATATGTATAGAAAGTAATATATGCAACATGATAATATTTAAATGCATTAAGAATTGATAACATTATGTGAACCTCCAAGAGTAGCATGTAAATCCTAAAAATGTCTGAAAGCCAATACCATAACCAAACACTTGTATAGGCATATAACCTTTATCTACACATGAAGCTCAACCTGATCAGTACCAAAGCAAAGCAATAATGTTGTCCATAAACAAGATACTAAATGCCATAATATGAATAGACCAATCTATCATAGCTGAACCAATCAAGTATCACAAAGTCAAAGTCAAAATTCCAAGACCATAGAGTCAAGATCATAGTGCCATAGTAAAAATTTTGACATCAAGGACAAAATAGCAACAAACTCCCCCTTTTTCCTTGATGGAAAAACTGAACCAAAACCAAAAGGTCATAATTCTCCCCCTTTTTGTCACAAGGACAAAGGGAAATCAGTGAAATGCCAATATAACAATGAGAGCAAAAAACTGAAAAATATATGAGAGAGCTGGGAATAAGAACATATAGAAACAAGCTCCCCCTACAAAGAAGCTCCCCCTTTTTGCATCAAAGACAAAGGGTAGAAAAAAGTGTAATGCCTCAAGTAGATATATATACCCAGATATGTAACAAATGATCATGCTAATATCATATCAATAATTTCGGTCCATATCACCAAAGCAAAGGAAAACATAGCATTATAATGCAACAAACCCAATTGTCAGTTGATACCTGAAGATTGAATACCTGCTACCTGAACATACCACCTTCTTTGACATGTTAAAATTCATCCTCCATTGACATCTCACAGGGATAAAATTCTTTGAATAGTCACATTTCAGCCAAAACCCAAGCATCCAAAGTAAGCTCATTTAATAACAATGTGCACTGTCATAAAAAAAAACTTCTAAAACCTGTCAACCATTAGATCAAGCAAGATAAGTAACCACTATGAAAATAATTGGAAATAATATTTAGCAACAAGGTAGATCATTGTCCAATATATATCACTATCCAGAAAGTAGCCAAAACCAATGGAATATAATGATAATTAGTCACTGTCAATAGCAAGGATACCAACTTTCAAGAATAGAGCAAGCTTAAAAGAAAAAAAATGCATGAAAATGCATTACGAATGCCCCTTGCATCAACTTTCCAACTGTAAACACAACATCATGAAAATAATCCTACACTATAGGTGCATCTCCCTCTTTGAAGATAAAACAGCTAGGCATTGTACATCAATCAAAGTGCAAGTTAAGAAACTCAAATAGAACTCTTGCGAATAACCCATTTAAACTCCATTGGTGTATAAATTATTGTCAAGAGTTTCAACACCTTTAAATTACTATCACCATCCTTTGAGAATGCATACCATTTTCACAAAAATATTGTCACTAGATCCAATATCTCCAAACTACCTAGTACCCACAAAAACACTGTATTTCCCCTAACACAGTTTCAATACAGATGATGCATATAATAACTGTGATTAAATCCATGAGAAGAATATGACCATTGTAAACAGAAATATTGCTTGTCATACAAGTGTGAATACTAGAAAGTGTAAATACTGGCAAGTGTCATATCATTGCCAGAAGCATGTCATTCATATCAATGTTGATATGGCTTTGATTGTCAATACACAGTCCATACGTTTAGGACATTATCAGCCAAATGAAGATCAATATTAAAATACTATGACTGTACACATGAGACCAAAAAGCATATAATGGTCTTAACATCACATATGCAAACTATGACTGCATCATATCTTTCAACCTTATGTAGAATGAATCAACTTTGTGAGCATAAAACCTTAGAGAACAAAGACAATCACTAAACTGTCATTAGAAACATGCATTTACGAAATGAATAATCAATATGATATGGTAGAAATGTAGACTTAGTAACCATTTATTGCATCTAGCACACAATCATTGCTTAAGGAACATGAGAAGACACAACACATTATCTAGCAAACTATTTTCAACAAGTACGTTCACCACCAAGATTGATGAGTGATTTTAGGTCATCAAAGATAAGAAATTTAAACATCTCTTCTATGTAGCCAACCTGTACCTTATGGATTGGGCCAACAAAGCACCAAACCCACCAAAGGACTGCTAATGTACTTCAAAATTTAATTCCTTAACAACCTGTAAAGCTGATCAGTTATACACAGTGCAATAAACATTATGATATCTGTTATATCCAAGGCTCTCATAAACTTCCCATATCATATGCAGACCTTCATAATCAATACAATCATAATAAATGTAATGAAATATTGACATTTTCAGACCTCTTCTTTACTTCTTATACCACCAATAGCAAATGCATGTTGTCATACCTCATTCTAGACTTCATAGGGGTAAAATGTGTTACCATAATAGACTCCCCCTGAGTCTTTTCTTCTTCTCAAGATCTGGATGGTATCACATGTGCAAGTAGTGCACAAGGTTTTTTCACACATTCATCTTTATTTCTCTTCTTGTCATCTTGATTTCTCTTTCTTCTCCACACCAATGTAGACCTTTTCACTTGTTTTCTTAAAGTACTTGTCTTTCTATTAAATCTGCATTGTTGTACTTTATGCCCAATGTTATTACATCTAAAAAAAATGACTTGGTGACTGATATGAGGAACAAAAGACTTATCATAGATATTTCCAGCATTTTTCCCTACATTATTATCACTTGTATTCATTCTACAATCTCCTCTTAAGTGACCAAAATTGTTACATTTGTAACACACCACATTCTCATTTCTAGAGAAATTAGAATGATTCTTATTTGACCATCTCATGAAGATGTAATGAAGTTTGTCTGAGAGAATGCTCTACACTCCTCCATTATTGATTCTTTAGTCTTGCAGTTTGGTATTTAATGTCAATTTTGTTTGGATGTTTCACTCCTATCTTTCTAGGTCACTTGTGTTGTTTAAGATATATCTATGAATTAGTGAATCTTTGCAGTATTGTTGGTTGTCCAAACTGGTCCAAAAAATGCTCTACATTTCTCTGCATTGATGTCTTTTCTCATGTGGCTTGTTGAATGTACTATAAATTTATGTGTAGTGTCTCAATTCTAATCTCATGTGTTGGAATTGTCTGCAAGTTGATATGTTAATGTTATATCTCATGATTGAGCATTCTATGTTTTTGGAATATAGTTTTATGTTCATGTTTGATCTGTGGTAGTTGTTAGTGGCATGAAAGTATGAAATAAGTGTATGGAAGTGTTTTTATATGTTCAAGGAACATCCCCATGTGATCCTCACATTGCTAAGTAGTTTCTTTGGTTCTATATTGTGTCTTGAATTACGTTTTTGGGTTATTTATGGATATTTTGTTGATAAGGCTTATTCGTTTTCTTGTACCATGTGCTTGGGAGGATGCACTAGCAATGGATGATGTCTTGTGATAGATTTCAGTCCTCACACAGAAACGCTTCTTCACACTTCACTCAATCTTCTTCACACTCTACTCTGAAATCAAATGATTTGATCATTATTTGCACATTTTGCAGATACACCACACACTCGCACTTCCACTTTCTCCAAAAATGAGGAAACAATCACTCTTATATATCTGCTACTCGAATTTACATCAATAACTCTATCGACCGCAAATAAAGAATAAATTACATTTATCGGCCCAATTTCAGGAACAAATCTTAATGCGCACCAACCTAAGTTGGTCAAAACATAGTGAGGACCTAAATCAACATCCTCGAACATGCCAAACAGTAAAATATTAATCCATAAGGATCCACAACACACTACCACCATCATGTCGGCCAATAACATAAAAAATTGAATACACAAAGGAAAATCTTTGACCACAAACACACCAATCAATGTGGACATACCACAATAATAGAGCACAATCAAGAAACATCATTGAACATATTAGGAATGTATGCAACAACTCTATTCATCGTAATTGCAATTACATCTTCCAAAAACACCTGCTACAGTAACTGAATAACTATAGGAACACAGAACTTCATAACTTTCTCAATCCTTGATGTGCACCTCTAAAACTTTTAGAAAACATACTAAATAGGCTCAGCAACAAACCCTTTAATGAATGCCTTTTGATCATCAATGTACAAAACTTTCCATCACTCTGACCTTCTCAGCTTCACAGGTTGCTTGCAATATATTTATTACAATTTTCTCAATATCTTTGACATATACAACCTTCAATCCATTTATGCTAATAGTGTTGACATCAACAACAACCACATATCAGCAACACAACCACAATATACAACAATCTCCCCCTTTGTCATTTATGGAAACACATGATGTGAAAAAAAATACCATCAACACAACTATCTCTTCTCAACCTATTCTTCTATTTCTCTTCCACCTTCTTAGTACTTATTGCACTTCTCCCCCTTTCTTCTACAAATATTTTGCACATTACTCTTCTCCCCCTTTGACATCAATGGAAAGGGTACACAAGATTTGAACCACATATCATCTGACTCATCTGACTACTCCCCCTAAGTAGCATCCACTATAACATCAATCTGAAACAAGATCTGACTGTAAGTGCACGGATTGATGCAAAGAATTGCATCTTAGTTCAGATTAGGAGGGCAAATCACCCCTAACTTTCCTTTGAGATACTCAAAAGTATCCTTAGGTAATGGTTTGGTAAATATATCTACAATTTTTTCCTTTGTGGGCACATATTCCAATCTGACCTCTTTATCACTCACTTTGTCTCTCAAAAAGTGATACTTGATAGATATATGTTTTGTCTTTGAGTGTAGCACCAGATTCTTAGAAATTCTTATGGCACTTGAATTGTCACAAAATATAGCAATAGGGTCATCATAATCAACTTTGATATCTCTCAGCATCTGCTTCATCCACAATACTTGAGTACAATTGTTTGCAGCAGCAATATATTATGCTTTGGTAGTATATAAGGAGATAGAATTCTGCTTTTTACTTGGCCAAGACACAAACTTCTTCCCTAGGAAGAATGCACCACCACTTGTACTTTTCCTATCATCCACATCTCCTACCCAATCTACATCTGTAAAGGAATTTAGAGTAAGATCATCATCCATGGAATACCAAAGACCAAAATCAATTATTACTTTTAAGTATCTAAAAATTCTCTTTATTGCAGTCACATGTGATTCCTTTGGATCAGCTTGATATCTAGCAACCATGCACATAGCATTCATAATATCTGGTCTGGTCTAAGTCAAATATAAAAATCCACCAATCATTGGCCTATATCTTGTTTGATTAGCCTTAGGAGAATCATCATTCTATGTTAGCTTACATCCAGTTACCATGGGTGTACCAACTGTCTTTGAGTCTTCCATGTCAAACTTTTTCAGTAAATCTCTTACATATTTGGACTGAGAAAAAAATATTCCATCATCTAACTGAGTAATTTGCAATCCTAAAAATAATTTTAGTTGTCCTATCATTGACATTTCAAATTCACTTTTCATTTCATCAGCAAACTTCATGCATAATTCATCATCACCTTCAAAAATAATGTCATCAACAAAGACTTCAATTATCAATTCTTTATCCTCATCCAACTTGAAATATAGATTGTTGTCAGCAATACCTTTATTGAATCCAAGTTTCAACAAGTATTTATCCAATCTAGCATACCATACTCTAGGGGCTTGTTTGATTCCATATATTGCTTTCTTCAATCGGCAAACCATGTCTTTTTTATCAGTCAGCTAAAATCCATCTAGTTGTTCAACATAGACTTCTTCTTCTAATTCACCATTCAGAAATGTTGACTTCACATCCATTTGATAGACTTTGTAATTCTTGAAAGTAGCATAAGCAAGAAATAACCATATAGTTTTAATTCTAGCAACAAGGGCAAAGGTTTCTTCAAAATCAATACCTTCCATCTGTGATTATCCTTTACATACCAATCTTTATTTGTTTCTAACTACTTCACCTTGCTTATTCAGCTTATTCTGAAAGACCCATTTGGTTCCAATCACATTTTTGTCTTGAGGTCTAGGAACAAGAATCCAAGTATCATTTTTCTCTATCTACATCAGTTCTTCCTTCATTTCTTTCATCCAATATTCATCTTTACATACTTCATTGATATTGCTAGGCTCAATCTTGGATATCAAACAATATTCTTCTGCAATTCTTCTTCTAGTCTGCACACCTTTGTTCTTGTCTCCTATGATCTGAATTTCAGAATGACTTTGCTTTACATACCTTGGAATTTTGGGTTCTTATGTTCTTTCTTATGCATTTCCATTGTCTTCTCCTTCATGGTTTTCTTGATCCACTGAAACAATTTGAGTTTGATTCTATGTATGTGCATTCTTTCCATTCTTGGTGTTATCCTTTTGGTCATCTAAATCATATCCACAATACCTGGATGATCTGACAGTGTCTTCATCAACTCTGATATTTTCACTTTCAACCATTTTGTTCAATATTTTATTGTAATATCGATATTCTTTGATCTTGGTAGAGTAACCCAGAAAGATTCCTTCATCACTTCTAGCATCAAACTTGTTAATATCTCCATCTCTCTTAATATAACATCTAATTCCAAATATTTTGAAATATTTAACATTAGGCTTATAACCAAACCATAGCTCAAAAGGAGTCTTACCAAAATCACCATTGACATTTACCCAGTTGATAGTATACACAATAGTGCTTACAGCTTCTCTCCAGTAGAAATGAGGAACCTTACCTTCCAACATCATAGTTTTGGTAGCATCTAAGATTCTTTTGTTTTTTCTCTCAACAACTCCATTATATTGTGGGGTCTAAGGAGAAGATAACTGTAGTTTTATTCCATTCTCTTCACAAAATGAATTGAACTCCCGAGAAGTGAATTCACCACCTTTGTCTGATCTCAAACATTTGATCTTAAAACCTATCTCATTCTCTGCCAAAGCTTTGAAGCTTTCGAGTTTCTCTAATGCCTCATGTCTTTCTCTTAAGAAAGCAACTCATACCATTCTAAAATAATCACCAATAAGCAACATAAAGTACCTTTCTCCTTGTAGACTTCTGATTCTAGATGGACCACATAGATCAGTATGTATCAAATCCAGTACTCCATTGGAATGATGTTGTTTTCTCCTAAAATAAATTCTTGTTTGCTTTCCCATCTAGCATTCCTTGCATATAGTGTTAGTAGGCTTCACTAACTTAGGTAGATCTCTACCTACTTGTGTGGAGATTATTTTGACAATTTTATCAAAATTTACATGACACAGCCTTCTATGCCATAACCAGCTTACATCAACTTGAGCAATAAAACAACTTTCACTAGCAGTATTTAAGTGAAAAATATTACCTCTTGTCTTTGTACTTGAAGCAATCACATTTCCTGAGCTTTCCAATAGCCTGCACTTACCATCTTTGAACTAAATATTGTAACCTTTTTCAACCATTTTTCCAACACTCAATAAATTGTGCTTCAAACCTTCAACATATAGGACATTATTAGTATTACATTTACCGCCAAGAGAAATAGTGCCTCTACCACAAATCACACCAACATTTTTATCTCCAAATCTTACAACACCACCATCATATTTTTCCAAGCTTATAAATTTTATTTTGTCACCAGTCATATGATGTGAGAATCTATTGTCAATCACCCACTCATCCTTCTCATCAATCTTGGCTGCAAGAGCTTTCTCAATATTCTGATTACTAGCTGATTCAATGGACACCAAACCATTTTCCTTGATAGCAATGAATACCCATTCATCTTCATTTCCAGTTTCTTTATCAGATTCATCATTAGTAACACCTTCTTTAGCATAATAACATTTCTTTTGAAATCTAGTCTTATCAATTTTATACTTAAAAACCCTTTCAGGAAACCTTGATGCAAAATGACCTATCTTACTGCACAAGAAATATTAGTAGGAAACTTTCCTTTGTACTTACCTTGTCCTCTGGCTTCTCTTTTCACAATCAGTGCTTCCAATTCTTCTAGCTCTCCTTCTTCATCTTCAATTAGTTTCATTTCATCTTCATACTTGAATGTCTTCCTGGAGCTTTGTCCTTAATCATATCTTTGTTGGCTTTTTCCGGATACAGTACCTTTGAATGCAGACTTTGTCTTAGGTGAAGATTCACCAAATTCACTCAACTCAAAGGCAACAATTTTTCCAATCAGCATGTCTCTTGTTACATTTTTTACTGTCCTGAGCTCTTCAATAGCATGAGATTTTTTTTTGTAAGAAGTAGGCATAGATCTAATTATTTTAGCCACAATCTCATCTTCTTCCAAGATTCCACCGGCACATCAAATTCCCATTACTAGTTCATTTACCTTTTGGGTGAAGGAAAAGATGTTTTCATCTTCATTCATCTTCATGTTCTCCCACTTTCCTTTTAGACTTTTTATCTTAGCAACTTTCACTAGTGCATCTCCTTCATACAATGTTTTCAACTTTTTCCAGATCTCATGTGCAGTCTTCAGACCTATTACATTTTTCATCTTTGAATCTATCAAATCACTTAGCAACGCTTATATAGTCTTGGTATTAGTTTCTGCTTCTTTGATCTCATTAGCAATAGAGGGACCATTCTAAGGAATAGTGTAAAAATTCTTTGTAATCTTCTAGAAAGTCTCACCAATGCACTTCAAATGACACTCCATTCTAACTTTCCATAGAGAGTAGTTTGTACCATCGAATCTAGGACTATCCTTCTTGTATGATGCCATCTCGAATCACCTCAATCTATTAAACTTCTTCAGAGGAACTAGCTTTGATACCAATTGTTGGAAAAGCAAGGATAGACAACTGAGAGGAGGGGGTGAATCAGTTGTTATAGAATTTAAACTTATTCAACTTTAATCAAACTTTAATCTCATATCTGAAAATTAATAGTGAAATAATAAATCAGCAACACATCAAAAACACATGAACACCAAGATTTTATATGTGGAAACCTTGTTAGGGGAAAAACCACAGAGGATGTTAGTCCACAAGATTATACCCTGTTAGAAGTATAATGAAAGAATGAATAAGGAATGCACATGCATTTAGGCACACTACCTAGAGCTCACTGCTCAAAGGGAAGGCTCACTACCTTACATAAAACAATCAGATTAAATCTAGCTGATGAGGTTGAACTAAGAAATTAGCTTCTACAAAAGTTTGATGACAATTTTGGTTAGGCACAAAAATGCTTCTTCACACTTCGCTCAATCTTCTTCACACTCTGCTCTGAAATCAAATGATCTGATTTGTATTCACATATTTCACATATACACCACACACTCACACTTCCACTTTCTCCAAAAATGAGGAAACAATCGATCTTATATATCTGCTACTTGAATTTACATCAATAACTTTGTCGGCCACAAATAAAGAATAAATTACAACTGTTAAGCCAATTTCATGAACAAATATTAATGTGCACCAACCTAAGCCAGTCACAACATAGTGAGGACCTAAATCAACATCATTAAACATTAAAACCAATAAAATATTAATCCATAAGGATCCACAACACACTACCACCATCATGTCGACCAAGAACATGAAAAATTGAATACACAAAGGAAATTCTTTGATCACGAACACACCAATCAACACAGATGTACCACACTGATAGATAATGATCTAGAAACATCACTAAACATCTCAGGAATGTACGCAACAACTCAATTCATCAGAATTTCAATTAGCTATTCCAAAAAAACCTGCTACATTAACTTTCTCAATTCTTGATGTGCACCTCTTAAAATTTCAGACAAAATACTAGATAGTCTCAACAAAAAACCCTTTAATGTGTTCCTTCTGATCATCAATGTATAGAAATTTCCATCACTCTGACCTTGTCAGCTTCACAAACTGCCTGCAATATAGTTATTACAATTTTCTCAATATCTTCGACTTATATAGCCTTTAATCAATTTATGCTAATAGAGTTGATGTCAATAACAACCACATATCAGCAACACAGCCATAATATCCAGCAATTAATTCAATAAGAAGTATGTTTATGGTCTGATTGGTTATTCCCTTCAATATTCCATCCACATGTTTCATTGATGTCAACTTAGGTTGATGTGCACCTATGTGGAAATGGTTTTGGATCACACTAAAAGAAGTGCTAAGAGTGATTTTGATCCTCTTTATCTTCTAGATAGGACCATATTATGTTTTGGTGATTGACCAGTTGATTTCATTGTTTATCCATTTCCTAGATGACCTAATTGAAGTTTTGAAGTGTTGTGGTGGATATAAATGCAAGACCATTTTAGATGCAAAAATATGGAGAAGTGTACAAGTGTGAAAAAGGTTTTGGTTGAATTGTATTAAATATCCAATAGTTATAGTGCTAAAGTGTGTGAAAGGAAAGATCAATTATGCTATAATGCCTTAGTTGAAAAAGTGTTGTGTTGGAAATCATTGTGATTATCTCTAAATTATATTGTATCCTACTCTGAGATAGTGAATCTCATCAATTCCCTATATCTTGCTCTTGAAATAATGTTTTCTTCAGTTAAGCAAGTCCTCTTTGTCTTTCAATAAAATAGTGATCCTTCCTACAAGTTCTTTCGGTAGTGAGCCTTCTATTGTTAGATAACTCTCACAATGGTTTTTCCCTCACTAGGTTTTCTACGTAAATCTAGTGTTCTCCTTGTGCATGTGTTTTTCTTATCTATTTCTCATTACTATTGATCTAGTTAGAAGTAGAGTTCCTATATCTTTCATTGTTCATGAAGTGTTGAAGTTTCTAAGGATTCAAAATGCTATGTCATTCTTTTTTGCTATTCTACTTAAAGGTTTCTTGATCATGTAAAGAAATTTACCTTGTGTCGAAAGAGTTAAGTTCCAAAAATGATTAAGTTTTGATAAGATTGATACACCCCCCCCCCCCCCTCTTAGTCTCTAAAAGTGTTCAATAATTGGTATCAGAGCCAAGTTCCTCTATAAAAGCTTAACAACTTGAGTAAACTATCTAGGATGGCACATGATAGTTCATACAAGGGTCCTAGGTTTGATGGGACTAATTACTCCTATAAAATTAGAATGGAAGTACACATAAAATCTCTTGGGTTTGGTGTGTGGAAATTAGTTAAAAGTGTTTATACTACTCATACCACTCCTCTTATAGATCCAACTAAAATCAGAAAAAAGATGCAATCCCATAATTAGCAAAAGAAGGTAAATGAAAAGGTTTGGAAAGAAGACTATGAAAAGAAGGATGGTACTACACTTGTGAACTCTACACAATATTATAAGACAAACTGAGATAGAACATTATCTTGGGGGGAGATTTCACTTGTAGAGTCTTTTTTCCTCTTGAAAATAAAAAGGTGAATATTTTAGCATGAAAGAAGATTTAAATCATGTCAATCTTTGTGCAGATCTACAATGCATAAATGGACCTTCATTCAAGTTCCCAATGAAGTTATATGGTTTGTGAAGGTTGGTACACTTTTTTTTATTGATTCCATTCCAATTTTTTGTACCACACATAAAGATAAAGTCTCAAAAGAATAAGGCATTCACGATGCATTCTCTTTGGTAAGGTCAAGGAATTTTACTCTGCTCCTCTCTACAGAAAAGGGTTCTATCTTGTGGTCCATGAGTTAAATTAATCAAGGTTTGAAAGTATTTAATCCAATATTTCAAGTCTTTATACTTGTTGAAGTGAAATATATTAGTGAAAAAGTTATGAATTGACATAGTGAAGAAACATTGAAGGTTCTTAAATTCTTTAGAAATAAATTTTTTGTCCATATAGAATTGGGGACATGTTTAGTGCATGAAATCTTGATGTATGAAATGATTTGGTGTTCCGCAAAGCTCTATATGGTCTCAAGCAAGCTCCCAGAGCTTGGTATGCTATATTGGATAAGTATATACTTTAGTGAGGATTCAAGAAAGGTAATGCAAATATTAATCTATACATTAAGGTTCAGGAAGACAATTTGCTGATTGTGGTTGTATATTTTCATGACATCATCTTTGGTGGAGATGATGATATGTGTAAAAAAATTGCAGAAGAGATGTATAAAGAATTTGAGATGTCAATGATCAGTGAGTTATCCTTCCTTGTTTGTAAATTATTCAGCAAGAGGGTGGCATCTTTATTTCTCAAGCTAAATATGTAAAGGAAATGTTGAAGAAGTTTATGATGGAATATTCCAAACCAGCAGGTACTCCTATGGTGATAGGCTATCAAGTAAGAAAATTTTTCGAGTCTCCAAAAGTGTATCAAACTCTATATAATTCCATGAGTGGAGGTTTTTTGTATTTAATTGCTTCTAGACCGAACATCATGTATGTGATATGTTTGGTTTCTAGATTTCAAGCCAATCCTAAGAAATCCATGAGAAAGCTATGAAAAGAATCTTAAGATACTTGAAGGCTACTCCAGATTATGGCCTATGGTACAAAAATGATCAAAATTTATCTTTGAGTGCCTATACTGATGTTGATTGGGTAGGTTGTTTTGATTACTAGAGAAGTACAAGTGGAGTTGCATTATTTTTGGGAGATAGATCGGTCTCATGATTTATTAAAAAGTAGGACTCAATGTCTTTATCCATAGTAGAAGTGGGATATATTGTTGCAGCATCTTGTTGTACTTAGGTGATTTGGATGAATCGAAATTTGAAGGATGTGAAGTTGGTTTATGATGAGCATACTCCTATACTATGTGGAAATACAAGTTCAATTAACATTTCCAAGAATTTAGTAATATACTCAAGAACTAAACACATCTCAATCTGGTACCACTTTCTAATAGAGAAGGTTACAAAAAATCAAATTCATAATGGAGTATGTGCCTACCAAGGACCAGATTGTAGATATTTTCACTGAGGAATTTTCAAAGGATACTTTTGAGTATATTTGGCTGAAGTTAGGGGTTATTTCCCCTCCTTGTTCTAACTAGATGCATAAATGGTGCATCTATCTAGGGGGAGAAATTCATGGAATATCCTTTACTCCTTGATTATGAGTGCTACCTCTTAGGGGGAGATAGTAGAAAGGGGGGGTCTTGAAGATGCTATGAATTTAAAGAAGTTTTGGTACTAGTCAAAGGGCGAGTATGTGTTACTACTTCAATCGAAGATCTTTAGCCCTTTGTCCCTAAAAAGAATGTCATGTTGCTTTGTGTAGAAGTGTATGGACCTTTTTCCTTGATGTCAAAGGGGGAGAGTGAGAAGTGTGTGTTGCCATCAATGCCAAAGGGGGGATTGTTGGCATTTGTTGTCATTGATTTCAACACTAAGGAGATTGTTGGTAGTTTTTGTCAATGATATCAACACTAATTATTGTTTTTCATTGATGTCAACACTTGAGAAGTAAGTTGTTAGTCCTCACTACTGATTATCATTGTTATATTTAGTTTGGGATACCATTGGTGATGAAGTTTGTGGTTGTATTTCATGCCTTATCAAATAAGAATTACCAAAGTTCATGGTTAGATGTCATGCCTTATCAAAGAATAATTATTAAATTTTATGGTTGGATGTCATGCCTTATCTAAGAAGAGTTTTTGAACTTCATATAATGCATTATTAGTGTCACCAGAGTTGATTTCACAATGATATATTCAAATGAGGATTAGAAGCATGGCTGATAGTGGAGAGATATTTTTTAAGGTCTATAGTATGTCTTATGCTCTCCCCTATTGTTCTTGATGAAGTATACATGTTGCTAAAAGGAATTTCTAGCCTCTGCAAGTTGTTTAAGTGTTTCTGATTTAGGAAGATGTAGTGAATTTTTCTCTGGAGTGTGTCATAAAAAAATGTATGTTTTGACATTTTTACACTCATTTGGGTCTTTCTTATGGATGTTGGCCTAGTTTTTCCTAGATTTAATGTTGTAATGTGGTCAACACATTCACATTAGGTCTTGGACCCTCGTGAATCAATAACAATTCTATGATGTGTTACAAAAGTGTTGTGAAGTGTTGTAACACACTTTCACATTTTTCTAGGACCTTTTGTAATATATTTCACTTAAAAAACCTCTTTTTATCACTTACCAAGCCTTATTTCAAAGTGTTGTAATGAGTTGTAACAAACTCTCACACTTTTATAGGATTTTCATCAATAATTACACCTTTTTAATGCTTTAATTAGCCCCATATTACACTTACAGGTCTTATCTAAGTGTCTTTTTTAGAATAAACCCGATAAACATCTTTTAATACATCTTAATTTCTAACACCCACTCAAATTGCCTAAGTGGGACCAAGTCGCCACTTGGGATGACTTAGTCCCATTTGGCTCAAAAATCGAAACAAGTTTGAAATTCTGGTGGGTTATTATTTTCTAAGACCTAAGGTCGGCCTATGATGTGGTATTTTTTGGAATTACAACATAATTGTGTATAGATATAAAGTTTTCCACTCATCTATTGAGAATACGTGTCTCAAACTCACTGAAGTGATCCTGTTTATATCTCTGAGCAACAAAGTTTCTTAATGGTTATGATTATGTCTTTACCGTTGTACCACAAGTGACCTTTTACTGAGGTGTGGTAGCGGGGTTACCGCCATACCACAAGAGCTTGCAACCTGCTCCGCAGTAGCACGGTAGAATTTCCATACTGCTGGGATGATCAGATCGGGTCATAGTAGAATGGTGAACCTCTCCATCTGGTGGTTGTAAAGCTTATCGCCTTATCCCAGGTGGTCGATGGGTAAGGAGTGGTGACGCGGTAAAAGTTTGCAGTTTGTTTGACAGTCTACCACCCTACCATTGATGGCTTGGAATGAAAAAGCGGTAGAGGGGTGTGTTACCACCAAACTGTTGGAGGCTATCAGATGGTCAGCGGGTGTGTGGGGCGAGTACCGCCATACTATAGAGGCTTGCGAGCTAATGAGTGGTTACCGCCACACTGCGGGAATTGTCATCCTGCCCAGTGGTAGCGAGGTAAACCGCCACACCGTGGGGACTATTTGACTAGCAAGCGGTAGTGTGGTATGAAGAGGAAGAACGCGAACATGTTGATTTTTGTGGTGTTTTTCGATAAGTGGTTGTTTTCTAACTTGGATAGAGGTCGTTTGAATGCTTGGGAAGTTTCGACGGTTGGTCTGTATAGGGGAAGTTCGAACGAAACTGACTGTACAGAGAATGAATTGATCATGGAAATTACTATACATTGTAACATATGGAATAGTAATGGGTTGTATAGTTCAACAGATGAGTGATCATAGTTTTGTGAGTTTTCATTGTATGTTGAATGAGAGCATTGTAACAGTGTAATTCGATAAAAAGTTGATAAGGGAAATGTTGTTGTTGTAAAATTGTCAACTGAAAAGAGAGTCTATAACTTGTATGTGTTTTGATTACTAAAATACAAGTGGTATTTCTTTGGTGTGGTGGTTTTTTCTCCCGTAAGGGTTTTCCCACGTAAATCTAGTGTCAATTGTGTTATGTGTTCATCTCTTAGTTTTGTTATTTCTTTCATATGCGTCTGAATGAACTGTAATTGTAAATATTAAAAAAGCATATCTCTCTTCTCCTCTGAGTCTTGTCATTAGGAAAAATTATTCTCCAATCGATTTTTCCCTAACAAGTGGTATCAAAGCTTGGCCAGTTGTTTTATCCTTGTGGGTAGGTTGATTTTTTGTGTCAATTTTTGTTTAGTGGGATTTTTGTAGAAGTCTTGAATTTTTCTAATTACATATTAAGATGGCAATGACAAGTACATCTGGAAGGATTGAAATTCAGAAATTAAATGGCAACAATTTTGAGTTGTGGAAACTTAAAATGGAAGACTTGTTGGTGGATCGTGATCTTTGGATTGTTGTGTTTGGAACGAAACCTACAGGCATGAAGCAAGAATATTGGGACCTCACAGATAGAAAAGAAAAAGGGTTGATAAGAATCTATTTGGAAGACTCTGTTCTGAACATTCTTGAAGAGAAGACTTTATCTTTGTTGTGGAAGAAGATTGGAGATATTTATCAGGGTAAATCCTTGGTAAATAAATTGTTCTTAAGGAAGAAGTTATACTCTTTGAAAATGCAAGAGAGGGCGTCTATGGCTAATCATCTGAATACATTTAACATGTTGATTGCTCAGTTAACATCTATAGGTGTGAAGATTTATGATGAATATCGTTGTATGCTATTTTTATGTTATTTTCCAGATTCTTGAGATCACTTGGGGATGTGATTGGGAGCACGACAACCACTTTCAAGATGGAAGATGTGGTTGTGTATTTGTTATCATAAGAGATGATAAGGAAATCTTCTAATATGGTGAAGGAGGCTCTTATTGTTCAAGGAAGATCAAAAGAAAAAGCCAAGAAGGACAAAAAGTCCAAATCAAAATTAGAAGGGAGATCAAAGTCTCCTGGCAAGAATTCCAATGTGAAGTTTTGGAATTGTGGGCAGCCTGGTCATGTCTAAAAGGATTGTAATGAGGAAAAAAAGAAGTGGAAGAGGAATTCTTTTGATAATGATTCTTCTCAAAGTGATGCAGACGCCTTTATTGCAGCCTTGGCAACTCAGGCACCAGATGATGTCTAGCTGATTGATTCTAGAGCATATTTCCATATGACATCTCATAGAGATTGATTTACAATTTATGAAGAATGCGATGGTGGAAAGGTGTATCTCACAAGTGATTCATCTCTGGAGATAGTTGGTCATGGAAGAATTAAGGGAATTGATGGTGTAATGCATATACCAGGTCTGGCTTAAAATTAACCTTTTGTAAGCAAGTTGAACGATGTTGGAGTGCAAGTCTTGTTCTCAAGAAATGGTTGTAAATGACTAGAGGCTCGATGGTGTTGGCTAGGGGTGCCCGAATTGGTACTCTATACAAGTTGGACCCACTGGTTGTTCAATGCAATAGTGTCTCTTTAAAGTCACAAAAGGTTGTTCATGAAGAGAAGAATGAAAATGTTCCTATTGGAGAAAATTCCTTGGAAATTAAACATCCTACAGAAAAGACTATTCTCTGTAATCAGAGGATCAGTCACATTGGTGAGAAAGGTTTAAAAGCCTTGAAAAATAAAATCATGGTTGAGGGGCTTGATGATTGTAACCTTGAGTTTGAATTCTGTGAAAATTGTATATATGGTAAACATCATCGTGTTTCATTTTACTCTAGTCCTTTTAAATCTTCTGGTGTTTTGGATTATATTCATTCTGATGTGTGTGGTCCAGTGGATGTTATTTTGTTATTGAATTCTAAGTATTATTTTTCTTTCATTGATGATTGTTCGAGAAGGGCATTTTTGTATTTCTTAAAATGTAAATCAAAAGTGTTCAGTCATTTTAAGGAATTTAAAAACCTTGTGGAAAATCAAACTGGAAGAAAAATAAAGTGTCTAAGGACTGACAATGGCAGTGAGTTTTTT
>CM021105.1:480828398-480889562 GCA_007115665.2 Sequoiadendron giganteum | reverse complement strand
GCACTTCGAGATATGCTCTGTGTTACCATGTAAATTTAGTTGGATCACAGAGGACTCTCAACATTCGTGGATATGTGGATTCTGATTGGGTAGGCGATATTGACAGCAGAAGATCCACCAATGGATATATTTTCATGATGAATGGTGGTGCAGTTAGTTGGATAAGCAAGCGGTAGGCTATAGTCACTTTATCTACTACAGAGGTTGAGTACATGGTAGAAACTCATTCCTATAAGGAATCCATTTGGCTTAGAAGGTTGTGTTCTAATATTGGTTTTGATTTAGGGAAAATTGTTATCTATTCTGGCAGTCAGAGAACTATTTGTCTAGTGAAAATTTTAACTTTTCATGCCATGATGAAACATATTGATGTACAGTATCAATTTGTACAAGATATAGTAGAGGATGGAAAGGTTGGTTTAGATAAGGTGGATACTCTAAAGAATGTTGTTGATGCATTGAAAAATCCATTAAGCATGGACAAGTTCAGATGGTGTGCAAGTTCGATGGTCCTTGGGGTCCAGAATGTTTGATGACTTCAGTTATTGAAGAGGGTTCAATAAGTTCTTTGTCAAGTGGGAGATTGTTGAGGATATATGTCTCAAACTCATTGAAGAGATCCTAGTTATATCTCTAAGCAGAAAAGTTTCTTAATGGTTATGATTATGTCTTTATCGTTGTACCGTGGGTGACCTTTTATTGAGCTATGGTAGTGCAGCTACTGCCATACAATAGGAGCTTCCAACCTACTTCGCGATAGTGCGGTAGAACCGCCATAGCGTTGGGATGATCAGATCAGGTTGCAGTAGCATGGTGAACCTCTTTGTATAGTTTTTGTGTAGCTTAGCACCTTACCGTAGGTGGTCGACGGGTAAGGAGCAGTGACGCGGTGAAAGTTTTCAGTCTGTTTGACAGTCTACCACCCTACTGTTGACGGCTTGGAATGATGGAGCGGTAGAGTGATGTGTTACCTCCAAACCATTGGAGGTTGTTGGATGGTCAGCAGGTGTGTGGGGTGAGTACCGTCATACCACGGAGGTTTGTGAGCTAACGAGCAGTAGTGCAGTTACCGCCACACTGCAGACATTATCATTTTGGCCAGCGGTAGAGAGGTAAACCACCACACCACAGGGACTGTTTGACTAGCAAGTGGTAGTGTGGTATGAAGAGGAAGAATGCGGACATGTTAACTACTATGGTGTATGTTGATTAGTGGTTGTTTTCTGACTTGGAAAGAGGTCGTTTGAACACCTGGGAAGTTTCGACGGTTGGTCTATAGAGGGGAAGTTTGAACTAAACCAACTGTACAAAGAACGAATTGATCATCGAAGTTACTATACATTGTAACGTATGGAATAGTAATGGGTCAGATAGTTTGACAGATGAGTGATCAGATTTTTGTGAATTTTGATTGTATGTTGAATGAGAGCACTGTAACAGTGTAATTCAATAAAAATTTGATGAGGGAAATGTTTCTGCTATAAAATTGTCATCTGAAAAGAGATTCTATAACTTTTATGTGTTTTGATTACTGAAATAAAAGTGGTCTTTCTTCAGTGTGGTGGGTTTTTCTCCCTTAAGGGTTTTCCCACGTAAATCTGGTGTCAATTGTGTTGTGTGTTCATCTCTCAGTTTTTTTATTTCTTTCATATGTGTCTTAATGAACTATAATTATAAATATTAAAAAATAATATCTCTCTTCTCCTCTGATTCTTGGCATTAGGAAAATTTGTTCCGCAATCAATTTTTTCCTAACATCATCTTGGTGCCTTTTATCTTCTATCTTATTCTCTCTCTTGATTCATTCCTCATTCATTCATCATTCATCATTCTTCTCAAGAAAACTAGGGTTTTAGCATTGTAAAGTCATTAAGAAGCATTCAAGGGAAGATTCTTCATTCATTGCTACAAAAATTCAAGATCTATCATCATGCAAAGTTTCTAATTCCTTCATTTCATGTTCATTCTTCATCTTATTTCTTCATTTGGTTTAATTACCTAAATGGGGTTTGACCAAGGAAAACCCCCATTCCCTAACATCCAACATTTCTCCCTCTTTCCTTATGTTTTTACAGATTTAGGCATCTTAAAGGCTTGGAAATCATTAAAGAATAGTTTGAAAAGTTGTTGAAGACATCTCCTTGTTTGCAAATCCAAAATATCCACAAAATTCATTTACAGTGTCGAAAATCATACTTTTAGATTCGAATACCTAAAGGAACAGAAAGTGCAAACTAAGGGCTTCCATTTCCACTTTCAGATTTTTAGAAAATCCAAAGTGTACTAAGTCACCATCAATGGTGACTTAGTCCCACTACACATGTTTTTTAGAGTTTTGGTGTATTGGGATACCCATTTGGCTGAAATGGGCTCCGATGTAGTTTTCTAGATCTGAGACTAGGTCGCCCAGAATGGTGTATGTGTCCCAATAGGCTAAAATTCTAGAATTGATAGCGTTTCTAGTCTTCATTCTAGTCTGCAACACATTTTTAGGTGCACACCTTCTATTTCATAGCTTTTTGTTTAGTTTGGTTTGCATTTCTAGGTCATTTAGTATATGTTTGCATATTGCATTGTGTTCTCAAACATTCTATGTTTTCCAAGTTTACACTTGGTGGTGAACCCCTTTTATCAGCTTTTAGCATTTAGGATCTTCTATTTAGACATATCTCAATCATATTAGCATTAGTCTTGAATGAACCCCCAAGGTTTTGTGGAATACCTTTCTCCTTTTACATGAAAACCCTAGAAGTATAAGAGAGCATCCTTTCCCCAAAAATATGTGGTTCATTTTGGTGAACCCGCTTTTCAAATACCCTCTTTTCTGATTTGGATTTCACCATCATCCTTGAATTAACATTGCATTTCATTTTTCATCAGTTAAGTGGCATTCTAGGGTTTCAAATTTTTCATTAGTGAGAGTGCATATAGGTTGCATTTTTTCATCTTAACTCCTTAAAAAAATTGAAATTCTACATTTTCATCTTAAGTCTGCATCATAAAACATAGAAAATTCTAAAAAAATCCCTAGTAGGACTAATTCACCACCTTGGGAAACTTAGTCCCTTTTCACCCCTAAAATTGTCTTTCACAACACTAGAAACCCTATTTTTTAGCTTTTGTTTATTGTTATTACCTATCTGTGTCAATTGGTTGAATTTCTATCACATGCATTTCATTAGATCTAGCTTAAATTATCTCATTTCATGCATTTCTCATATTCAGTTATGCATCTACAACATCTCCTTTTTAGGTTTTTGCATAATGTAATCAAAAAATTACCTTGTTTCACGTCTGCAAATAGAATTTAAACATTTTACTTTAGGTCATTGCATTGCACTTTCTTTACTTTTTTAGGATACCATGTTTACTTACAAAAGATGTGGCTTTGATTTGCTTACAAATGGATTGCATAAATACAACATCCCCTCTTATGAGTTCAATTTAGATTACAACAATGAGTTCATTAAGAAACATGTTAATGATAAAACCATTGACACAATACTTAACATTACATTACCCATTGGTGAGAATGGTAGTATAGACAATCATAAGAATCATACTTTCTCTTCTCCCAATACCTCTCCTATTAGTGACAAAGGTATCTTGGTGAAAGAAGATACAGGCATTGAGGGTCTTGATTGTCCCTCTCCTCATCCTCCTTTGGAAGACATTCAACAACAAGAAGATGAGATCATCAAAAAAAATATTGACATCACCTTACCTAGTCTCTATAACCATGCCAATCAAAATTGTCTATCTCCTAATACCCCTCCTCGATGCAAAGAGGATAGGTTGGTATTAGAAGATACACCCCTTAAGAGTCATAAGACTCTTGACTCCCCCTTCCCTAATGCTCCTACCATTTGGGAAAATCTCTTTGCAAATCATAGTGGTCCTTCTCTTGATGCCTCCCCTCCTTGCAATCAAACTCCTTTACAAAATTTTGAACATATTATAAGCTCACCTACTAGGGGAAATTCTATGGCACAAGAGAATGAGACCTTAAAACACAAGAACAATTGCATAGAATATTCTCCTAATCATCCCACTATTAATAATCCCATCATTGATCATTCTCTTACTTGTGATGAAGTTATTTTGGAACAACCAACCCTTGAATGTCAAGAACATGTGGTTTGTAGTTCTCCTACAAACTCTCCTCCTAGGAAGCATATCATGATGCAAGACAAGGATAACATTGATAATAATGATATAGTGTCCTTAGCAGAAGCTGATGTGAAAACATTAGACTCTCTTTCACCAAGTTACATTAATATTATTCAACCTCAACTCATCCTTTACCCCCCTTCAAACAAACCTCCTACTCAAAAAAACCCGAACTCATCCTCTACCCCACCTAAGAACAATATTTTGCAGCAACTAATTCATAATACTATTGCTCATACATATCACACTAGGAACAATCCATGACCACAACAACCAACCTCGACACCATTACCTTTGTCCAATCCCATATTTCCTCATGATCCTCAATTAAATTCACACATTAGGGAGTATGATATTATTGAACAACTCAAGAATACTCCTGCAAAGATATCCCTATGGGACTTAATTCAAAATTCACCTAGCTATCACACTATGCTTCAAATGGCCTTACAACAAGTTCCCATCTCTTCTAATGTGCAACCAAATGACATAGCAGCCCTAATTCAAGGATTTAATGTTGTCATTTTTTTCCACTAAAGTTAACTCCCCCCTTTGAAAGTGCAAAAACAAAATGAAGCTTTCATAATCATATCTCAATACAAAAGAAAAGGGATAAACCAAACCCTTGTTGACAATGGCTCAAGGGTTAATGTGTGTAGTGTGACCCTTCTGGATAGGCTTGGTGTTGATAAATCAAACATTCAACCTATCTATTTATCTATCAATGGATTTGACAATATAGGAAAGAAACTGCTTGGTGTGATTACTTTTCCTATTACAGTCGGAATGGACGCATTACAAACACTAGTCCATGTTATGCCTCATGATATTTCATATAATATTATTTTAGGCAGGCCATGGATTCATGTAATGAATGGGTTGCCTTCCACTCTTCATCGTAAAAAGAAGTACATCTACAGCAACAAAGTGTACACACTTGATTTTGATCCTAAGCCTTATAGTATCTTACAACTAGAGAAAAATAAAGAGAATCCTTTCATAGCATTAACACCAACCACCCAAGTAGAACCCATGCAGGAACAAAAAAAATGTAGATGACCTAAACCCTTCACAACGATATCAATCGATTATTTGGGATCGTTGAATTTCAAACCAACATTCATGGGTGAGCACAAGATTCTAAATAGAGATTCAAATAAGGAACACAAACAAGCAGTCATGATAATACAAAATTTGTAAGACCTTCAAAGGCATCCACCTCAACCACTTTCGAACACAATACAACAAATTACACAACAAACCTTGATGAACTTAATTATGAGCAACCGCTAGATCCAAAAGCAATGAAAAATATTTATGGAAAAGGTGATGAGCTTATGAAACAACTTAGCTATAGTTGAAAAGGATGCGGTGCTTGAGAACAAGGTATCCATTTCCCCATCAATCCTAAAATGCAAGAAACAACTAATGGTCTTGGTTATTCTCCTTTGATATAAATAAACAAACCTCCATTCAATATCAACACCATCACAAACCATCCTTCTAAGATGACTTTAACATTAGTGCATCCTAAAATAATAGACCTTAGTGGTCTCAAAAGTGATCCTTTTCAACACTTTAAACACACAAATAAATCTTAATTTAATGTTAATGCCATCTCATAAAATACTAGTGATTTGAATTTTACACACTCCTCTAATGGGGCGTGCAAAATCTCATAATCTATGGACCCTTACATAGGTATGACATCTTGTACTAAGAAAGACACATCTTTTTCACAAGATAGAATAACACCTTATGCTAGTTGTTAACCTTTCATGAACATAGAAGAGCAAGCTTGGTATGTGGATTACATTTCTTAAGTTGACTTGCTTGTGACATACTATCTTTTTCATGGAACCACTTCATTTGGAAACATATGACTTAGCATAGGGCTTTCCAAATAAGCTCTCTTGTCTTCTTCTACTTTAAAGAAATTGTTCATAGTAATGGTGTTAGTAACCGCTTTAAAGTGGGGGCATACATAAACACTCACATTTCATTGTATGATTTTCTTTTTCTTGCAATTTCCTCTCTTGGAAGCATTAGATACAATGTTCCCTAGGATGAGACATTGCACTTGTCCTCTCTTGGAAACAAGATGAGACCATTTTCACTTTTCCTCTCTTGGATACATTAAGCATGATGTTCTCTAAGATGAGACCTCAGATGAACAAATCAAAATCCCCTTTAACAAAATCTTTACATGACATTCAAAAACATTTTCATTATTGCACCTTATTAAAGTTATGAGGAGGTATAACTTTGGTATGGTTGAGTAGAAAGCCCATTCTGATGCATGAATTTTCCCATAGCCAATTGTGTGTGTGTGAGTGCATACCAACCATGAGTGTATGTTTCTCACCTTCTTGGATTTCTCACCCAATAGATAGCCAAGAGTTCCATCACCTTAGAGTGAGTATGTATTTTTTGGAAAAATAGCCTAGATCTAATCCACAACCTGTTGGATAAATGGTCAAAGCTTGATCCACCATTTTACTTTTTTTCTTCTCTTCCCTCTTGTTATTTCCATTTCATGATCGCATATCTTGTTTTGTTGCAAATCATTCACCTTGTGTGTGTCCTTTTGCACTTAATTTGGTTTGACTTAGGATCTTGGATCCTGGGGGCTTGACCACCTTCTTTGATCTTTTTCATCCTTTTCCATCCAGATTGGTACAATTAGACCCCTCTTGAATGTATACTTTAGTGTAAGTTTGAAGCAAGTTCATCCTCCCACTAAAATGGGGGCTAAATGTATCAGAAAAAAATGTATTTCTGGACATTTTTACGCTCATTTGGGTCATTTTTGTGGATGTTGGCCTAGTTTTGCCTAGATTTAATGTTGTAATGTGGTCAACACATTCACATTAGGTCTTGGACCCTTGTGAATCAGAAAGAATTCTATTGTGTCTTAAAAAAGTGTTGTGAAGTGTTGTAACACACTTTCACACTTTTCTTGGACCTTTCTAATATATTTCACTTAAAAAACCTATTTTTATCACTTACCAAGCCTTATTTCAAAGTGGTGTAAGCAGTTGTAACAAACTCTCACACTTTTCTAGGCTTATCATCAATAACTACACCTTTTTATGCTTTAATTGGCCCTATTTTATACTTACATGCCTTATTTAAGTGTATTTTTTAGAATGAACATAATAAACACAATTTAATACATCTTAATTCGACACCAACTTAAATTTCCTAAGTGGGACCAAGTCGCCACTTGGGGCGATAGTCCTATTTGGCTCAAAAATCAAAACAAGTTTGAAATTCTGAGGGGTTATTATTTTCTAAGACCTAAGGTTGTCCTGTGATGTGGTATTTTTGAGAATTAGGGCATAATTGTGTATAAATATAAGTTTGTCCACTCATCTTGGGGCCTTCTATCTTCTATCTTCTTCTCTCTCATGATTCATTCATCATTCATTCATCATTGATCGTTCTTCTCAAGCAACCTAGGGTTTTAGCATTGTAAAGTCATCAAGAAGCATTCAAGGGAAGATTTTTCATTCATTACTATAGAAATTCAAGATATATCATCATGGAAAGTTTATAATTCCTTAATTTCATGTTCATTCTTCATATTATTTCTTCATTTGGTTTAATTACCTAAAAGAGGTTTGACCAAGGCAAACCCCCATGCCCGAACATCCAACATTTCTCCCTCTTTCCTTGTGTTTTTGCAAATTTAGGAATCTTGAAGGCTTGGAAATCATTGAAGAATAGGTTGCAAAGTTGTTGAAAACATCTCCTTGTTTGCAAAGCCAAAATATCCACAAAAAGTCACTTATAGTGTCAAAAATTAGAGTTTCAGATCTAGATACCTAAAGGAATAGAAAGTGCAAACTAAGGGCTTCCACTTCCACTTTTGGATTTTCAGAAAAGCCAAAGTGGACTAAGTCACTATCAATGGTTACTTAGTCCCACTACACATATTTTTCAAAAAAAAAATTGGATTTGGATACCTATTTGGCTGAAACAAACTTTGGTGTAGTTTTCCAGATCTGGGACTAGGTTGCCTAGAATGGCATAAGTGTCCCAGTAGGCTAAAATTCCAGAATCAACAACAATTCCAATCTTTATTCTAGTCTGCAACACATTTCTAGGTGCACACCTTCTATTTCATATCTTTCTATTTAGTTTGGTTTGTATTTCTAGGTCATTTAGTATATGTTTGCATATCACATTGTGTTCTCAAACATTCTATGTTTTCCAAGTTTACACTTGGTGGTGAACCCCTTTTATCAAATTTCAACATTTAGGACCTTTTATTTAGACATATCTCAATCATAGTAGCATTAGTCTTGAATGAACTCCCAAGTTTTTGTGGAATACCTTTCTCCTTTTAGGTGAAAAACCCTAGAAGTGTAAGAGAGCATCCTTTCCCCAAAAATATGTGGTTCATGGAGAAAAATTTACATTCCTCCATGTTGATTCTTTGGTCTTGTGATTTGGTATTCAATGGCAGTGTTTTGTGGATGTTGCACTCCTATCTTCTCAGGTCACTTGTTTTGTTGAGGAGATCTTTGTGAATTACTAAAGGTCGGTAGTGTTATTGGTTGTCTAGATTCGTGAATGCACTCCCAATTTTTGTGCAATGTCTTAGTTCCAATCTTGTGTGTTGAAGTGGTCAACAAGTTGATATGCTAATTTTCTATCTCATGATTAAGCATTCTATATTTCTAAAATATAGTTTTATCTTCTTTTTTTATCTTTGGTGGTCGTTGGTGGCATGACACTATGAAATAATTATATGGAAGTGTTGTTGGATGTTCAAGAAACATTCCCATGTGATCCACATGTTGCTAATTGGCCGCTTTGGTGCTGTATTATTTCTTGAGTTGGCTTTCTAGGTTATTTGTGGATATGTGGTCGACAGGGCTTGTTCCCTTTCTTGTGCCATGTTCTCAGGAGGTTGCGCTAGCAATGTAAAATTTATTGTGATAGATCTTGGTCTTGACCTATATTGCTTAGGTTTGCATCATGTTAATTTAATAAGTAGTATTTTTATGGGCCAACTTGTTATGTGATCCAATGTTTCATCCACACATTTCCTTAATGCTGACTTAGGTTGATGTGTACCTACATTGAAATAATTTTGGATCACACTAAAATAAGTTCAAATATTACTTTTGATCCTCTCCATTTCTTGATAGGACCATATTATGTTTTGTTGATTGATTAGTTGATTTCATTGTTTATCCATTTCCTAGTCGACCTAATTGAAGTTTTGAATTGTTGTGGTGGATATAAATGCAAGATAATTTTAGATGCAACAAGATGGAGAAGCGTACAAGTGTTAAAAATGGTTCAAGTGAATTTTATTAAATATCCAATACTGATAGTGCTAAAGTGTGTGAAATGAATGATCATTTGTGCTATAATGCCTCAGTCAACAAAGTATTGTGTTGGAAATCATTTTAATGAACTCTCTAAGTTATATTGTATCCTACTCTGAGATAGTGAATCACATTAGGTCCTTGTATCTTTCTCCTAAAGTCATGTTGTCTTCTCTGGAAGTCCTTTGTATCTTTCTCTAAGGTAGTGAGCCTTCTTGTAAGTCTTTCTTGTAGTGAGCCTTATATTGTGAGTTAACTCTCACCTTGGTTTTTCCCTCATTAGGTCTTCCATGTAAATCTTGTGTTTTCCTTGTACATGTGTGTGTTCTCTATTTCTCATTGTTGTCAATTTGTTTAAAATTAGAATCACTATATCTTTCATTGTTCATGAAGTGCTAAGGTTGATAATGATTCAAAGTGCTATATCATTCTTTTTTACTATTCTACTTAAAGGTTTCTTGATATGGTAAATAAGGTTGCCTTGTGTTGAAAGACATAAGTTTCAAAAGGAATTAAGTTTTGATAAGAATGATTCACCCCCATCTCAGTCTTTAGAAGTGTTCAACAATTGGTATTAGAGCCAAGTTCCTCTATATAAGCTTAATAGCTTGAGGAAAAGATCTGGGATGGCACATGATGGTTCATACAAGGATCCTAGGTTTGATGGGACTAATTACTCGTTACGTAAAATAAGAATGGAAGGACACCTAAACTCTATTGGGTTTGGCGTCTAGTAATCACTCAAAATTGGGTATATTGCTCCTACCACTCCTCTTATAAACTAAGCTGAAATCAGACTATATGATTACAATGCCAAAGCCAAGAATGCTATCTTGTGTGTGTTGGATTATTCAAAACTTTTGAAGGTGATGAATTGTAGTTTTTTAAAGATGCTTTGGAAAATCTCAGTTGCATCTATGAAGGAGACATTAAAGTGAAGCAAGCTAACGTTTAGATCTTTAAAAGTAGATTTAAAACTATAAATATGAGTGAAGATGAATACATTGTAAGTTATATGCTCTAGATACGACAAGGTGTCTCCAGCATTTCCGGACTTGTTAGAGAAATGAAAGTGTGAAATTGTAAAAAGGGTTTTGAGATCTATCCCAAAATATTACAATCACAAAGTATCTACCATTGAAGAGTCAAAGGACTTATATCAGTATTCAGATAATGAAATGTTTGGTACTCTTACTTCCTGTTAAATGAGATATTTTGATAAATATGTTCTAAAGAAGGAAGTTGCATTGAAAGCCAACCAAAATATTGAAGAAGAAGTTGTTGATCAAAATGATGATCTTGATGAGGTTGAAGAAAACTTTGTGAGAAGATTGAAGAAAGACATTGACAAGTGCAAAGGTAAGTTGTTATTCAAGTGTTTCAATTGTGGAAGAGTTGGTCATTTTGCATCTAGATGTCCCTATAAAGAATTTGTTGATGATACCAAAAGAGAGAAAATCAAAAGAGGATTCTATTCTAAGGAGAGTAGCTACTCCTTTGAAGATGAGGAGAATAATTCAAATGATGAAACTCTCTTTATGGTTTTCAATACTATTGACAGAAAGTGTAATATTGAGAAATGCAAGGTTTTTGGTTCCTTGGGCGATGAAGATATGTTTTTCTCTGGTTCGAACCTAGAATCTATGGAATCTGAATGTTGGTACTTCAATTCACATGATTGGGGAATAGACTTTGAAGGAAAAATCTAGTCTTTTCTAGAAGACTTGAATGAAGCAAGGGGAAAAAATCAAAAATATGAAATATTTCTTGCAAAATCAAAGGAAGAAAATGGATAATTAAAAATATCAGTTGAAGAAGGCAAAAATTTTGAAATCAAACTAAAAGAATGAAAATATATGATCTCTTATTTGATAATAAGGGTTGAAGAAGGAAAGAGGACTGAATATTGCTTGAATTTCAAGCTCAATGATTAAATTTTTGAATGTTTAAATCTTGAGGAGGAGATTTTCACTCTAAGGAATGCCCGAAAAAGAGAAAAGGTAAATTTTGAAAAAGGAGAGAATTTTGATCCTGAGGATAGCACCAAAACATTTGAAAGGCCTGAAACAAAGGATGAAAAAGTGTACAATGAAGAATCTAAAAGGAATGGCTCTAGAGATGCAAAGATTGTTAAAAAAGGAAAGAAAGAAAGTGGATCCAATATTGACCAGAAGAAAAAAGGATTTAGAAGTCCTCCATCTACAAAATAGCATACTCCTTCCAAGTTCAATCAATCCTCTCAAGGTTACTAATTTTCCTACAATATTTTTGGACATAAGGTTGTTGATTGTAGAGTTAGAAGAAGGAATGATAAGATGGGTAGAAGATCATTTATGCCTAAAATAAATAATACTATTTTATTTCATGGATATTACTATGCTTGCAACAACTACTACAATAATATAGGACATAAAGAAAAATATTGTAAAAGTGGCTTTAAGAAGCCACTAGTTCAAAAAAAGGTTGAATGCCATAATCAACAAAAGAAGGGAAATGAAAAGGTCTAAAAAGAAGACCATGAAAATAAGGATGATACTACACTTTTGCACTCTACATAAGATTCTAAGAAAAACTAAGATAGAGTATTATCTTAAGGGGAGATTTCACTTGCAGAATCGTTTTTCCCCCTGAAAAGAAAAAGGTGTTGAAGATTTCAGCATGAAAGAAGATTTGAGTTAGATTAGTCAGTGTGCAGATTTGTTGTGCATAGATGGACCTTCATTGAAGTTCTCATTGAAGGTAGATTATGTGTGAATGTTTCTACAGTTTGTCTAATTTATGTCATTCTAGTTTGGTATATTCCACATAAATATAAATTCTTAGAAGAATACGACATTCACAGTTCATTCTCTTTGGTGAGGTCAAGGTATTTTGTTTTGCTCCTCTCCATAGAAAAGGGCTTTGTAGATTGCAATCCACAAGTTAAGTTAATCAAGGTGTGAAGTTATTATATCCAAGCTTTCAAGTATTTATAATTGTTGAAGTAAAATATATTAGTGATCTAGATTTTTGAAGTGGCAGAGTGAAGAAATCTTGAAGGTTTTGAAATTCTTCTAGAAGAAAATTTTTGTCCATACACATTTGTGGACACATTCAATGCATGAAATCTTGATGTATGAGATGATTTGGTGTTTTGAAAAGCTCTATATGATCTCAAGCAAGCTCCTAGAGCTTGGTATGCTAGATTGGATAAGTATCTACTTTAGCAAGCATTCAAGAAAGGTAATGCAGATAATAATTTGTACATTAAGGTTTAGGAAGATAAGTTGTTGCTTGTGGTTGTATATGTTGATGACATCATCATTGGTGGAGATGATGATATGTGTAAAAAAATTGTAGAAGAGATGTAGAAATAATTTGAGATGCCAATGATTGGTGAGTTATCCTTCTTCCTTTCTTTTCAAATTATTCAACAAGAGGGTGGTGTTGTGCACTTTTTGCACACATGCCCCATTAAAAGTAGGGACCCTCTTTTTGCTCTTTTTCTTTCGTTCTTTGTGTTTTTCCCCTTTAGTTTTGAGGATTTGGTTGCCTTAACATGTTCCTAGGTGGTTATCCTACTCATGCAAATGCCCCTTCAGGAAAGCACTTTGAAAATTTTGCATTCTAGGACCCATCTCGGGTTTCTCTCTATTTTTGGGAAATTTCCCGTGGGGCGGAATTCCCCGAACACCTTGGAAATCCGACAGAGGCTGCTTTGTATCATTTCCAAAAATTTTGGAACTTCGTGGAATTCCGCTTGGATTGGATTTTCTCAAGATTTTGTCGTGCCTTCGAATCCCCAGGTTTGTTGTCTTGTCGAAGCATTTATGCACCCTGTACGGTCTTGCAATTTTCCTTTATTGAGTTTATTTGCATTTTATGAGGAGTTTTATGTCATTTGCCTTATTGTGATATTTGAGAAGTTTGATTTTGGATTGTTGCTACTAGATTGTGCATTTTAGCTTGTGGTTGAGGGTTGCAGTCGAGCTTTCTCGTGTTCGCTTGCATTCTGCCTTGATTTTATGGGTCTCTTGTCGGCTGTTGCTACCTCGATTTCTTTGTCCTCATGGTATGTGCATGCTACCCTCCCTTTTGATAGATGAATTGAATCTTCTTTAACGCTTGTGTGGGTATATTCTTTGTGTCGGGATATAGGTGTGGTATGGTCTGGTAGCTGTGCTAGGGTTTCCCATTGTTGGCTTGATGCCCTTCCTCATGGCTTATGCCTCCTCTCATTCTGCATGGTTGTAATTTGATCAGGTTAACTATTGCTTTTCCTCCATATATTTTAATGTTGAGCTTCCCTATTCTGAGCTCTGGTTTAACTTGAGACTCCTCGACCTGTGATGAAACCACGTCCTGGGAGGAGTACGACTTGTCGCTATCATCCAATTTGATAATCGCCTTATCACTAGCTGAGTCATGTGAGGAATAGTGGAATGAAGACAATGAATTGAGATCCAAGTTGTATTGTCATGGCATTTTTCTAGGGTTTCCTTTGTTGAGATCCTCCCTCTCATTGGTTGGATCTTATTTTGATCGATTTGAACCTAGATTGTTCATCTTGCATTATAATCGATTTGAATTCTAGGAGAAATCCCCAACTTCCTAATCATTTTATTGGTCTACACAAAATCTTGACGAAGTCAAGTATTTTGTATTTTCAAACACCTCATGGATTTCCTTTGCTTCCGAATTTCCCCGGTTTTTCCATCGCTTTGTCAATTTCCCAAAATATGCTTGAAATGTGAAAATTACATTGACTTTCCAAAATTTCATGCCTTTGGGATTTTCCTGGACTTTCTTAGTCCCTTCATTTCCTCGGAATTTGTAAATTGTTGTCATTTTCATGGATTTTCATCCAAGGCGAAATTCCCTGAAATCTTGTTGAAAATGGAGAATTAAGAGAATGTATGAAAGTTTGGTTGATGATTCTGCATCTCATGATTGATTTGACTTGTTTTAAGATGTATCATGTAGTTTCTTGGTTAATATGATTGATCAAATGATGGATTGTAAGTTTCTTTGTGGTTGTTTCACTGGATTTCATCTAGTCCAGAATTCCCCAGAATTCCTCCCTAGCCCGAATTCCACGAGAAGGCTAAAAACCCGAACTTTACAATAAGTGATTCTTTTGGGTTTTTTGTGGGATTTTGCTTATTACTGGATTTTTTTAAGGAATGGGCATGTCATTTGTGATGTATTTAATTAAATTATATGCTATGATGGATCTTTATTTTGGTGTTTGCATTGTATGCAGGTAGAACCAAGTCAGGTTATTGCTAGGCAAAGCAAGGGTAAGGTAATGGATCCAAATGTTGAGGGTTCTGCTATCTTTGAGGCGAAAAGGATTAAAATGGACATAAAGAGAAGAATCCCAGAAAGCAAGTTGACTTCCATTTGGTCGAGGATCACAGATAAAAATTTTGGAATGTGGGATTATGAGGAATTCAAGGCAAGGATGGCAGCATAGAACCTCCCTTTGTTGGCCAGAAGAATATTAGAATCAAGATTAGCACATGCGGCTAGATTCCCTCCTACAATTCAATGTTATGAGTTGGTGCTTGAATGTGCCAGATATTCTGACAGGGGTACATAGAGGATAGTTGGTCCTCAAGGAAGAATTGTGGCTAATCTCAACCTTGTGTCCATTGCTCAGACCTTTGACATGCCTGATAGGTCTCATGTGGTGGGTTTTGATATGGATGTATCAAAGAAGTATTATGATCAAAATTTTATCAATTCCCAACAGGTCATCAATTCTTGGTTGGAGAAACCTAAGTCTCACTTCTCCAAGTTACCCAAGCAGCTAGTCAGACTCAAGTTCATGAAGGAATACTATGATGTCATCACACTTCTCAATAGGGTAGTGGGATTGAAAAGTGTAGGAGTATTTGAAAACTAGATGTTCCATGTTATTGTAAGGATGGAGCAAGGTATTGACTACCATTGGGTAGGCATTATACGTGAAATGATTCATGAAAAAATGTTCAATGTCCTACAGAAAAAGACCTTCACAATGACCTCCTACTTGGTTTATGCACTTGCAAGGTTCCATCCATATAAAGGGTTAAGGACAAGGGGTGTGTTTGGGTAGGATGTAATTTATGAAGTATACCCACAATTACACTTGGGTGGCACAAGTTATAGGAGGGTGAATGGTGCAGAGCATGTTCGGATCTCAAACAAGGCTAAGGAATTAATTAAGAGGTTTGGAGCTTGGTTTATCCAGTTGCCCACCTTTTCATACATCATAATTGATGGTTGTCAGAGGGCTCCATACAGACTCCCTAGATATCCCATGGATCATGTTGTACTTTTGGAGGTCACAAGACAGATCTGTTAATTTGATGTAATTGTGAAGAAGGAGAAGCACAAGATTGGATTTGGTGGTGATTTCCCTTTGAGGATAGGCAGTGGTGAGGCATGTCCTTCTATTAACTCAGCCCACACTTCTGAAGAAGAGATGAGTACCCTAGGTCTTCCTTTCCATTCTAAGAGATCGAGGTTTGACATAACTGGTGAAGCACAGAAGAAGGCCAGTAGGGAATATAGTTACAAGGATGACATAGAGGATTACTGGGATAACATCGGTGATGAGTTTGAAGTCAGAAAGAAGAATTTATCCAAGCTACCAGTGAACTTAATCCAGCTATACAACATAAAGGCCATTCCAGATCAGGTTGAGGAAGATGGAAATTTGATTCAAGGCCATAATTTTGAAGCTGTGAAGGATAAGCCAATTGGAGAAGTGGATTGGGTGGAGGAGGAGAAGACAGAATTAGAACAAATCATGACTTTGGTAATCAAGTACACTAAGTTATGGCTCAAGTACAAGATGTTGGAGTTGCAGAGTGAGGGTGTGCAGTGCACCTATGATTTAATGGGAGACATGGAGTCTCACTCCGCTTGTGAGGAATCACCTGAACAAAACCCCAAAGTTAAAACCAAGGTGGGCTCTCCTTTCAAGATTAAAATTAAAGATGTTCAGGTAGAGGAGGTAGGAGAGGCAAGCAAGCAAAGAAAGCCTATAGCCAAGAAGAGGAAGCATGTCTCAAAGAAGAAAAAAGCTAAAAAGGATGAAGAAGAGAAAGAAGAAAGGGATGCCAATGTCCCCTTGCCCAAGAAAAGGAGAATTGTGAGGTTGTCACAGAAAGAGAAGGAAACCTCTAAGGCAGGTGAAGAAGTTGACCCTCCAGTGGTAGAAGTTGAAAGCTTAGGAGAGAAGACACGGGTATATACTAGAAGATCAAGGACTCCATCTCCCAAGGATGGTACACTAAAGGGAGGTGTTCTTGTGACTGCTCCTATCACTGAGCATGAGGATATCCCTCCTTCTCATGAGACTGGCAATGTGCCAAATGAACCAAAATATGTTGAGGATCCCCAAGATCAGGGAGAGGAAGAATTCCAGGAGGGAGAACTCTACAGTGCATGGAGAAAGTCTTGCAGTCTCCTCTGGTGGCTTATGAGGATTCACCTGTAGGGGATGGAGAGGATAGACCTCCTCAGAAGGAGGAAATTCTAGCTAAGATTCCCTCACTAGTGCATGAAAGAGGGGAGCACGACAAAGGAAAAGAGGATTCAATTGAGGAAATCCCTGTGAAGCAAAGTGTGGAGGAGAATGTGCCCAAGGTTCAATAAGATGCGGTGGAGCAGGGTAATGTATAGATAGATCCTACAGTCCCAGGATGGTTGGACAAGGATTTCAAGAATAAACAAATTGCAGTGGATGATACTCTTCCCAATTGGGATGAATTATTGGCGAATATAGGAAAGGGAAAAGTAAAGAAGAGAGCCAGGAATATTTATAGGATTGAAAGGGATGAGGTGAATAATAGAGTAGTCCACATTGCTACTCCTGCTCCTGATAAGAATAAGGATGATGTGACTGGTGGTGATTACAGTGTTTAAACTGTCAACCTAGGGCATGCTTCGATGGAACAAGATATTGAAGAATATGTGGGTTCTAGTGTTGTAATCCTTGGAAGATTAAGGGAAGAGGTGCAGACTAAGAAAGAATTGAAGAAGGAAAATGATAAACTTAAGAGATATCTACAAGAGTTGACAAAACCCTTGCAATCCATCAGCTCTTCATCATTTGTTGTTGGCTTCCTGCCACAAGAAACAATCACTGAGTTAGAAAAGATGGAGGTCACTACCCATGTTAAAACAGGTTGGTTATAGGGAGTGCAAACTCAGGGGGATAGTGCCATCAAGGACATTCTTTCAGCCCTTGGGGATGTTATGAGATTGATAGACTGGTTGAAGAATGTGTTATCCCGAGACAAGAAGGATATGGATCTTTTTCTACAAAAGACTAGAACCATCATGGGCTACACCGAAGAGAAGTTGGTAGATGATGGAATTCTTCCTTCTTCCAAAGTAATAGAACCCTAGGAATGGTTTGAGGTTTTGCAAATAAGGAAAAGGATTTTGAGGAAGGTGCATAAGCAGGGGAAACAGATTGAGGATGCCTTGAATGAAATTTATAATAGATGCATCTCCTTCTTTGATGTTATGATAGGGAGAAATAATTTTGTACTGAAACATCTGAGCCTGGAACAGTTGAGAAAATGGTGGTGAGAGGTGTATTCTCCAATCAAGGGTGACCAGATCACCGAACATCTGTTGGAAGATGTAGCCACATACATTGTAGTAATTGATAAATACAGGACCATGAAGGTGGACTGGGATAAGGTGGTAAAACAATCAAGAGAGGAGATTAAGTCCATTGAAAGGAGAATCAAGGTGTTGATTATGCCACCTATTGCCAACTTGGAGAGAATATTTTTGATGATACAAGATAGGGTGAATCAAGATAAAGACAAAAGGGAAGGTAGTTAATGCAACGCTTCATCGATATTTGTGCTTCCCTATTATTCCTCTTCTTCCTTCGCATGCATTGGACTGGGTTATTTTGGAGATCCCAGGCCGACCTGGATAAAATTGGTACATTTAATGCACATTTCATATTATTTCGAATTCCTATTGGCCGACATGTTTTTGGTTGTTTATTATGGTAAGTCTAATTTGGCTAACATGTCTTGGGGGTTTTCTATAAATTTGGAATTCTGCCTCATTTATTAGGGTTAGAAAGAGTTGGAAATTTTTTATTAGAGTGAATCATAATATATAGTAAGAGTTAGAGCTATAATTTAGTCTTATTTTCGAGCAAGTTCTATAACAGAAGATTGGAATTGTTGCTACTTTGGGTGATTTAATACAAGTAAAGAAATTGTGATTTGGTGCCTTTCTTGTGCTGAGTTTTATCTAGCATGGTTCCTGATATTCTATCTTTAAGATTTCTTAAGTTTATTTGATATGCTAGGTTTGATGTTAGATGATTTAACGATGTTTATGGTTTGATGTTTGAAGTGTTTTCAGCGATCCTTAGTCCATACTTTTTGCAGCT
Organism: Sequoiadendron giganteum; assembly: GCA_007115665.2. Classification (NCBI taxonomy): domain Eukaryota; kingdom Viridiplantae; phylum Streptophyta; class Pinopsida; order Cupressales; family Cupressaceae; genus Sequoiadendron; species Sequoiadendron giganteum. The sequence goes on along the minus strand of CM021105.1, from coordinate 480,870,653 downwards.
AGCTGACTTTTAGTTTCTTTGCAAAGTTATCTTTGACTTCAAATTGTGCTTAGTTCGATTGTGGATGTTTGTTCATTTCAATTGTAATAGGGTTGTTTGAATGAATATTCATGATCAATCTAAAAATATTTAACTCCTTAAAAGATTGCACTATTTTTGTAAGATTACAGATTTATCTGGGTCGAATAGGAATTAGTTTTTGAGGGATTGGTCCATTTCGAGCATTTTATCATTTGTATTTTTTATCTTAGAATTATAATTAATCTTAGAAATCTCTTTAAAACCCTTTGTATTTTTATATTTCTTTTATTACCTAGGTTAGATTTACCCAAGATCTGAGATATCATCATATTACTAGATCTGATAAATTCAATTCCAGTATTTTCTTGTAGTAAGGTCCCTTTGTGATTACCAGCATTTTCACATTTTATCAGAGTTGTTTTGTTGCATTGTTAAGACCTAACATTAGAGACCTTGGGGTTATCTCTTTGTTCATAGAGATTTAACTTTCAAGAGAGATAGGATATCATATTCTATCTAAGTTGTTGTTGTGCAAAAAACACCATCAACAGGTGGCATCTTTATTTATTAAGTCAAATATGTAAAGGAGATATTAAATAAAATTGGGATGGAATATTTTAAACCAGTAGTAATCCTATGGTGATAGGCTATCACTTAGGTAAATTTGATCAATCTCCATAAGTTGATCAAAATCTCTATAGGTCTATTATTGGAGGTTTGTTGTATTTAACTTCTTCTAGACTAGATATCATGCATGCGGTACATTTGGTTGCAAAATTTCAAGCCAATCCTAAGTAATCTCATTAGAAAGCTTTAAAAAGAATCTTCAGATACTTGAAGGGTACTTTGGATTACCTATGTTACAAAAAGGATCAAAATTTATCTCTGAGTACTTATATTGATGTTGATTGGGTAGGTTGTATTGATGACCAGAGGAGTACAAATGGAACTACATTATTTTTGGGAAATAGATTGGTCTCATGGTTTAGTAAAAAGAAGGATTTATTGTCATTGTCCATAGCAGAAGTAGAATATATTGCTGCAGCATACTTTTGTACTCAAGTGCTTTGGATGAAGTAGACTTTGAAGGATGTGAAGATGGTTTATGATGAACCTATTCCTATACTATGTGACAATACAAGTGAAATTAAAATTTCCAAGAATCTAGTAATGCACTCAAGAACTAAACACATCTCAATCTGGTACCCTTTTTAAGAGAGAAGGTTGTAGAACATCAAATTTAGAATGTAATATGTTCCTACCAAGGACCAAATTATAGATATTTTTACTAAGGCACTTTCAAAGGATAATTTTGAGTATATGCAATATAAGTTAGGGGCTATTTTCCCTCCTTGTTTTAACAAGATGCATAAATGGTGCATCTGTATAGGGAGATAAATTCATGTCATATCCTTTACTCTTGGATTATGAGTGTTACCTCTCAAGGGGAGATGGTAGAAAGGGGGGTCTTGAAGATGTTATATAGTTGAAGAAGTTGTGGTAATAGTAAAAAGGGGGGTATGTTCTCCTACTTCAATGGAATATCTTTAGCCCTTTTTCCCTAAAAATAATGTCTTGTTGCTTTGTGAAAAAGTGTATGGCCCTTTTTCCTTGATGTCAAAGGGGGAGAGTGAGCAGTGTGTGTTGCCATCAATACCAAAGGGGGAGATTGATGGCAGTTATTTTCATTGATTTTAACACTAAGGAGACTATTTTTAGTTGTTTTAAATTATGTCAATATTGATTATTGGTTTTCATTGATGTTAGTACTTGAGAAGTAAGTTTTTAGTCCTTTCTATTGGTCATCATTGTTATATTCAGTTTGGGCTATCATTGGTCATGAAGTCCATGGTTGTATGTTATTCCTTATCAAAGAAGAATTGTTGAAGTTCATGGTTAGATGTCATTCCTTATCAGATAAGAATTTTTTAACTTCATGTTTGGATGGCATGCCTTATCAAATAAAATTTGTTCAAGCTCATATAATGCATTAATATTGGTAGCAGAGTTGATTTCATAATGATATATTCAAATCAGGATTAGAAGCATGATTAATAGTTGAGAGATTTTTTTGAAGTTCTATAGTATTTTTTATGCTCTCTCCTAGGTAATGTTCCTAATGAAGTATGTGTTGTTGAAAGGAAGTTCTCACATTTTCAAGTTGTTTAAGTGTTTATGGTTTAGAAAGATGTAGTTAATTCTATTTGGGAGAATGCTCTACATTCCTCTATTGTTGATGCTTTGGTCTTGTGGTTTGGTATTTAATTTTAGTGTTCTTTGGATGTTGCACTCCTATATTTTTAGGTCACTTGTGTTTTTGAGGAGATATTTATGAATTATTGAAGGTTAGTAGTATATTTTATTGTCCATATTGGTTTGGGAAATGCTATACATTTCTCTACATTGGTGTCTTTGCTCCTATGGATTGGTGAATTTTCTCTCAATGTTTGTGTAGTGTCTTCGTTCGAATATCATGTGTTGAAGTGGTCTACAAGCTAATATATTAATGTTATATCTTATGATTAAGCATTTTATGTTTTTGGAATATAGGTTTATGTTCCTCTTTCATTTGTGGTGGTTTTAGGTGGCATGAAAGTATGAAATAAGTCTATGAAAGTGTTATTGGATATTCAAGGAACATCCCCATGTGATCCACATGTTTCTAATTGGCCACTTTGGTATCACATTGTGTATTAAGTTGGATTTTTAGGTTACTTGTGAATATCTGGACGACAAGGCTTGTTCCTTTGCTAGCACCATGTTCTTGGGTGTCTATGCCAATAATGGAAGATGTATTGTGATAGATTTTGGTCCTGACCTATCCTTATTTGGAACACATGTCATGTTAATTCAATATTAATTATGTTTATAGGCCAACTGCTTATGTGCTTTAACATTTCATCCACATGTTTCCTTGATCCTGGCATAGGTTGATTTGTGCCTACACATGTAAATGGTTTTGGATAACATTGAAAGAAATTCTAAGAGTTTTTTTGGTCCTCTTTATCTTTTGGATAGGATCGCATTATGCTTTGGTGGTCAGCCAGTTGATTTTATTTTTTATTTGTTTCCTAGTTCACCTAATTAAAGTTTTGAAGTGTTATGATGGTAATTTATATGCAAGAATAATTTCATATGCAAAAAGATGGAGAATTATGCCAGTATGAAGAAGGTTTTGTGTGAATTGTATTGAATATACAATAGTGATAGTGCTAAAGTGCATGAAAGGAAAGATCAATTATTCTATAATTTCTCAGTCAATAGAGTGTTGTGTTGGAAATCATTGTAATTCTCTCTAAATCATATTGTATCCTACTTTGAGATAGTGAATCTCATCAAGTCCCTATATCTTTCTCCTAAAGTCATGTTGTCTTCACTTCAGTAAGACCTTTGTATCTTTCTCCAAGGAAGTGAGCCTTCTTGTAAGTCCTTTTGGCAGTTAGCCTTATATTGTGAGTTAACTCTCACCCCAATTTTTCCCTCATTAGGTTTTCCATGGAAATTTTGCGTTCTCCTTGTGCATGTGTGTTTTCTCTATTTCTCATTGTTTTTTATCTAATTAAAAGTAGAATTTGTATATCTTTCATTGTTCATGAAGTGATGAAGTTGCTAAGGATTCAAATTGCTATATCATTCTTTAATAATATTCTACTTAAAGGTTTATGATCTAGTAAAGAAGGTTGTCTGTGTTGAAATATTTAAGTTCTAAAAGGGATTAAGTTTTGATAAGACTAGTTCACCTCCACTCTCAATATTTGGAAATGTTCAACAACCACCATCTCAAGAAATAACTCCTCTCATCCTCCAACATGCCACCTATGGAAGAAAAGGAACATGTCAAGGTGAAGATACACCAATTCAAAGAACACAAGCATCAAGTCCAAGTGATAAAAAAGGCTCCAAGCTATTGCAAAGGTCAAAACCCACATGATTGAAAATAGTATTCACAACACATGCTAATAAATCTAACCATTCATAACTCATAGGAATCAACAACATTAGTAAACTCATACCAACATATCTACAACCCATAAACCACAATCAAGCTTCTTTTATCAAACCTATTAATGAAGAACATACATATTCAAGAACTCCCTCTACATGGGTAATATCAAATTAGAAAATGATGAAGTCATATCAATTCTACCAATAAATACTATACCCAGGTGTGATAAATGATAAAAACATTAAGTATCAAGAAAAATCACAATGATCAAAACACGAAACACAAATAGCTACATACTCTCTCGCAACATGTCACAACAATCCTCCCAAATCATAAAAACATGAACCTCTAGGAAGGAACCATCAAACAAAAATAAAATATGTAAATCATAACAAGTCCTTCTACTAACACCTCAAATGTCAAGTATGATATCCTTCAAACCCCAAATGAAAATCCTTAACAATACCCAACCACTCAATCTCATAGATCAAATGCAACATATAAATCATGTGTAATACCAAAATGGATGTAAGCCTCTCTAACCAAGGAAGATCAAAAACAAAATATCCATTCCCAAATTAGGAAATCAACCCAATAAACACCTCCTAAAACTCCTCATCAATGGATAATAATATAAATATAATCATATGCACAAGGATATAACAATGCTAAAAATCCCTCAAAATGAATCCTCTAGAACCAACTATCCATAACTCAAGATTCATATCTATAAAATATAAAGCAATAAAAATCATTCTAAACAATCCTCAAATGAGTCTCCAAAAATCACACCATAGATGAAAACTCATTCCCATGAGTAAACAAAGAAAAAACCTAACACATCTAAAGAAACAATGGGAAAATACCTTTAAGATGATAAACCACCAAATACACCAAGATTGGGGAATGAGAATGATCTTACAAGATAACCAAGTCATCATGAATCACTCCAAGAATAATCTCCTCTATAGGTCCATCATGAACTCACATCAAAATTTAGGTGAAGGATCCTTGATCTTCCTATTTAAACCTCTAAAGAGTAATCATCTCAAGTAAATGTCTCTAATCACAAGAGAACTCCAACTTCACCGAAGTCTCCATGTATCCATTAGCACCTCCAACCAATAAATTAATGCTAAGCTCTAAATGTAACACTATGAAGTTCCCAAATAAATGACCAATGTACTTAAATACCAAGAGAACAAACAAGATCAATATCAAAGCTACAACCATAGAATCAAAAACCCAACATGACATCATGATCTAATCACATCCTCTTAGGATATCATACATAACAATGCATACATATTGGTCTCAAGAGAACCTATATCATGTCAAACCTATAAGCTAACATCAAGAGTAAACCATGACATAATAACAAAACACTCTAATCCCAAGAATCAACATCTTCAATCATTTGAAGATAACCATCTCCAAATAGTGAGGCTATAACTATGAAATAACTCTTCTACAGAAAAAGGATCTAAGAGCTCCTCCAAGATATCAACAAACACTAAATAAGATCAGCCATAACCAATGATGAATACACATCACTACCAAAAACTCCCATTGAACTATGATACCGAGCTACACATGGAATCATGAAAACCATCTCCTTAATGAAGTTCATCTAGGTTCACACATGCAACTAAAATGCTAATAATACCAAGTAGAGCCAAAATATCCAAGCCAAGAAGATACAACCACCATCGAAACATCAAGAATAAATCCTACACTGCCAAATCATCATTTTCAAAAGCTCCCATTGAAATGTGTAAACAATGAATGTTACAAAGCTATCATGACATTGTGATAAAACCACATGCTAAAAGTCCCAAAAATTGAAAATCATGGAAATCTAATCATCCATCCTCTTATCTCAAAATAATAAACCAATGCGTAAATGAACAAAAACAAGGCCAACTATTAAATTTTGTATCAACACTAAAACAATCTCATGAATATAGACATTTCACACTGATTCATCCCACTACAACCCAATAGACTATACACACCTACAAGCCATATAACTTTTAGATCCAAAAAACTAAAATATGTAAACACACCATCACATTAGTAACCTAAAAAATAAGATATCAAATAAGATAATAATGTAGAAAACAAGACTCAATAACCAAATCAATCACATATTTGATTCACCAAATATGACCACAAATGAGTAACCATAGTCAAGAAACTAAACAAGCAACCAAGAGATAAGAACAACCTTCTAACACAAAACCATATCACCACTAAACAACCACATGCATGATCATGTCATACCAATTCTCAAATATACCTACATATCCATGACACCATAATCATCACCAAAACAATACCTACACTCAGCTATCACCCACATGAGACTCCTAGTCTTCACATGTGTCAAATCATGTCCTCAAAACCTAAGACAATTTTTGTACCTATCACCATCAAATTCTAACTCTGAAAACACCTATAAAACCTATACCGAGAAGCACCAAACTGATAATCAATTGTACCATCATAATTATGATTTAAAAACATGTTCTTCCTCAAGGTTTTTCCTCTTGAATCATCTAAATGCTCATATAATCACACCTTGAATCTCAGGCACCTACAAGTGATCAAACAAGTATAATCCTCTCCCTGCACCACAAAATGAAAATCTACCTGATTCACTATGTTGTACATTGTACATTCTCTCCAACGCCTATTTGAAATAAAAATATGATTTCGTATGCAATTTAAGAGAAAATTTGTGTACAAGAGAACGTTTTTATTCTAGGCCCCAAAAAATGATATAAATAGCAAAATCATGGAGCCAAACCTATACCACTACATAGTTCTCAAAGAGAGATTTATTTTTACTATTGGAAATCAAAATATGACATCCTAGATGAAAGTATATCGATTTAAAATAAGTCATCTAATCTAGCTAGGTAGTGGTAGGGGGATGGCCCCTAAGAAATGCCATTAGTGGCACACCGCTAGCGCATGAGCGGCCGCTAATGGTGGCTTATTTTAAAAACATTTAATTTTTTAAATTAGTAATGGTTTAAAATTTTGTTTTTTATAGAGGGGGCTCTAGACTATCTCCCACAAATAGGGGTTTAGATCGAGGGCCCTAAGTCTTGTCGCCCTAGTGACAGTTGGTTGGGGAGTACTAGCACTATTGGGGATTGAGTGTCGTGTCTAACCCAATATAGGTTGACAACACTATTCATGGCATCAATGGTTGTATAGGGGGTATGAGGGTTCTATTGATCCCCCACCCCATAAATTTATTTATTTATTCATATTAAATTTCAATAGTTTAAATTTCATATATTTTGATTTGATTTTTTATTTTTTATTTTTGTTTTTTGTAAATTTGACATTTGTATGATCGAGGGGGGTTATAGGGAAAAACAAATATTTTCTCACGATGACCAAAATAGGGAAAATTTTATACGAATCTTTATTTCTCGGCTATACTAGATCTAATGGTGAGGTCTATTTTGTCTCAAGAGATCATATTTACAACTTCATTTACAAAATCCTCATATGAAAGAACAATCCAAGAAACCCTTTTTGAACCCAAACTTCTTAAACCCTAGATCTACAATAAATCCAACAAATCTGCAAACCCCAAAAGCCCAAGTCTACAAAAATAAAACCTGAACATGTATTCCATGCCTTGTAATGCTTCATATCTTTCCTACATTTCCATGGATTCAACTTTACACCGAATCTACTTAAATAATGGTTATAAAAAACCTATTATCTCACACCTCCCATAACCATGAAAGCTATTATACCACTTGTTAGAAAATAATGCATCAGTACCCAGTTCATTTAATTCATTTTCTATAAAACCCCATGAGAGAAAATCATGCAAAAAAGCTTACAGAATAACCAAATGCATAGATCAAATAGAAAATCCACAAGATAACACAAGATATACCCTAGGAAAACCCTAAAGGGAGAAAAACCTAGCCTCCAAAAGCATCCATACTCCTATTATTTAGTAATAAAATAATACATGCACTTATAGAGTTACAATAAATACTTCTAAAAAATCAATCCTCCCTCATGCATCCTCCATGTGTCTAAGCATGAATCCACACATCCCATGCCATGCTTCACATATGCACTCCTTAGAAATACTAAATAATGGCATCCCACTCATACAACCACCCTTAAGCACTAGAACCATGTGCTTTCTTTTATAGATACAAGATCACACAAATACAACCAAGTGGTAAGATAAAACCATGTGCCAAAAAACCATGTGAACACAGACCATTGACCCCTCATTTATTATTGACTACTAATTTTTCACATTATTAAATGTAATGAAGGAAAATAGGTAGGGTCCCAAAATGGAAAAGTAGATCCAAAGAGGGACAAAGGGTCCTCTCTTTCCTCAATTCATTAGGAAATGTGTTGGTGTAAATAAAGTTGTGTACCTAGTTAATTCATTACTAGGGGACTTATTTACATGTTAAGTTTACTCAGGTCCTAGGAAGGAATCTTTCTAGAAGGTGTTATTTGTCATTAGTTTTTATCTTATCCTTTGACTTGTAAGACATGTTAACCTAGGTAGTTGTGATAAGTTGTCTCATGTTATATGATTAAGACACTTGTCATAATCCAATGACATCTTGTGTCTCACCTTGTTTATATAACCAAGGGGTCTCTACTACATTAGAAAACATAAACATTGAATCATAATTGATAAGAATATAGTTTATTATTGTCATATTCATTTTCTCTCCTTATGCTTTACATTTGGCCTCTAAATCTTGGCAGGCTATCTCCATAGCCAATTCTAACATGGTATTAGAGTGGTTTGGGTGCCATTGGATAGCCATTTTCTGAAGATATTTTTGTAACTCTTGAAAAATTTCAAGTATGCTCTTCTCTTGCATTGTATGATGATCTCGAGAATTAGAAAAAATTTATAGAAATACCAGATTTGGAGGGATTCCATTTTTTGGATCTTTATTATAGGTTCAAATCCAAGCTTGTTGGTCCAAATCTAAGCTCACCATTGAGTTTAGAGCTGTTTGAGATAGTCATTTTTCCTTTTATTTCATCCAAATTGGACATATGAGGCCAAATCTATGAGGATTTGAAGCTAAAGAGTGGTTGCCAAATCTAGAAGGTAGCTGCAATTTTAGAGCATTTTGGGTCCAATCTAACCCTTCCATCATGTCCAAAATGGCCAAAAACCCTAAGATTGACTGTCAATTCATCCAAATCAAATAATTTATCTATTGAGGGAAAAAAAAATTACCCAAGGAATCGTACGACCCCCTAGGTCGCACCATAATTACACCGGTATGATTTCAGAAAAAATAATATTTTATTTTGAATAATATTTTTCTAAAAAATTTAGTAAAAAAAATTATTGGGTCAGTTGAATTTTTTAGGAAATATTTATTTGAAAAGGTTTTTAAAAAAATCAAGAGGAAAAAGCCTTTTTTTTAATGGATTATTATTGCAATAACAAGTATTGTAGACTGTACCCTCTATAGGGTATCGCAAGCCTGTGAGGCCACCACATGGCCACAGGCCTATGCAGCCCCACACACCAGTGGCGGTCAAGTTATTAAAATCTAGCATCCTCTTGAACAATAGGGGAATGGGTGCTTTATAACCTAGTTCATAAAACACCATTATTCTCTCATTATCATTCAAGAATGTCCTAGGAACCCAAATTGGACTGACTATCAAACCAAAGGTGAGTCAATTCTCAATAAGGAAGACCTAGGAAGTTGGTTCTTTAGGCTTTGAGGGGTTCACCACCAAGAAAAATCTTGGAAAATACAACTTAACATTCAACTCACAAAACCTAGTAATGCGAGCCAAATAATGAGTGCAAATGATGAAATTAAGCGACAACAAGTTAGGGTATGTGCACCTGGGAAGTCTGAAAATGTGATAAGGATTTTGAAAATGCAAGAATGCTATCAAAATATGCTAGGGAGGACTAAGACACCCTCACTATTTTCTTCATCTCACTGCTATTTTTTGGGGTAGATGTGAAATCTTCGGATGACGGAACAAGATCTGAAAGAATCTCTGCAAAATTTCCTTGGGAGGACTAAGATGCCATTACTACCAACCTAGTCCCATTCTAAATTTATGAAATCTCCAAATGTGATCCTGTGGCTCAATGTCTACACTTCATTCTTCACAGATCTTAGGTCTTGAATCTGGACTATAGGTTAGTTTCTATGAAGATGAGAATATTTCAACTTTGCACTCCAAATGATCTTCAACCTAAATCTACAATCACAAGCATGCAAGAGAGGAAAAAAAATTTGATTATTAGTAAATGGGGGTTTACCTTGGTCAAACCCCTTGTTGGTAATTAAACCTTGGAATTAAATAGAATAATGAAGTTAAATTCAAAATGAACAAAGTTCTATGTTGCAACTCACCAAACCCTTGCCATGGAATCTACAAACTTGTGTGAAATGGCTAGCTTGGATATAGATCTTGAATCAAAGGAATTCTTGATAGATCTTGGCTTGAATTGCTTGCTTAAATCAAACCCTACATCACAAATGTTAGCTCAAAACACACATGATGCAAGAATATCCTTGATATGATACTTGAATCTTGATGATGGCTCCAAATGCTTGATGAATTTCTCTTGAATTCTCTTTTGAACTCAATTATTCTATTAGGAATGCTCTCACAAAAGTATTGGATTCATGGATTATAAAATGAGTGAAATAACCTTGTATTTATACTTATCTATGCTTAATATCCTAAAATTATACCACAATAGGCTGAGAAATGAATTCATTAATTAAAGGAGTCTAAATCCTGCAAAGATTTGAAATTAAATCTCAAAAATAATCTAAGGGGGGACTAAGATGCCCTAAGTGGCGTCTTAGTCCCAAGGTGTGAAACTTGGGGCATAGACTCCAAAAAGGGCCACATTTAAGGTGCCTTTGAAATCAAGGTCCCAAGACCTTTGGGGGACAAAGATGCCCTAGGTGGCATCTTAGTCCCAGTCTGAAAATTAGGAACACACAACTAGGATCATTAAATTATAATTTATCATTTGATGTGTTTTGGGATTAGCCATAAAATATATATAATTTATTAGGCTTGTGGATACAAAATAGGACCAATTAAGACATAAATAGGGATAAATGAAGCAAGGCGGGTCCAAAAAAATCTGAAAATGCAAAGGTATGCATTTTCCTACACTACATTTAGCCCCCACTTTAGTGAGAGAATGAACTTTCTTCAAACTCACACTAAAGTAGCCAACCACACAATCAAGAGGGGTTCAAATGTATAAATGATAGTAAGATAGGATGACAATAACCAAGAGGGTGGCCAAGCCCCCAAGATCAAGATCCTATGACAAATCAACATAGGCACAAAGGAGCACACTTGTGGATATTATATGAAGCCATAACCAAATCACAAACATATACCATCAAAGACAGAAAAAGAAAAATAAGGAAAAATAAAAGTGTAACAAATCAAGCTTTGATTGGTCATCCATCGTGCTATGGACCAAGTCTAGGTTGTTTTCCCAAAAAAATTTACAAGTGGAACGCATTGTCCACTATGCAAACAAAATGTGTTCTCACAAGGGCTAGTGAAGCTAGTTGTCCACTAGATGAGCCCCAAGAGGTACATATCAAAGTCATACCCCCATGACTATGATAAGGACAAAAATAAAAGGCACGCTCACAAGGGCTAGTGAATCTAGTTTTTCACTAGGTGAGTCCTAGGAAACTGTATCAAAGCCATACCTCCATGACTTTAATAAGGTACAAAAATGCATGTACCAAGAAAGAGGGATGCTCGAAGGGATTTTTCTTAGTTCATGCAAGGTCTCTTCTTAGGGAACATTGTGCTTAATGTCTCCAAGAGAGGAAAAGTCAGAGAAATATCACACTCTCAGAGGAAATCAAACCCAATCACACCACCACGAAAAGAATGCATCGCAAGAGGAAAGAAAATCGTACAATGAAACATGAGTGTTGATGTATACCCCCACTTTAAAGCGGTTGATAAAACCATTGTTTTGAGAAATTTATTTAGAGTAGAAGAAGACATGAGAACTTATTCAGAAAGCCCTATGCCAAGTCATATGTTTCCAATAAGCTATATCATGAGAAGGGAATGGGTTACCCCCAAAATGCAAAATTTAGTATTTCATATGCGAGCCAACTTATGGCATGTAATCCAAATCCCAAGATTTCTCTTTTATATACATGGAAGGTGGTTAACTAGCCAAAAGAGACAATGATAAATGGCATACAAGGACAAGACTATGTAACCCCTTTCCCCCACTTAGTGCAAGACAAGGGTGAGCCAATAAGAAACATGCTAAAGTGAAAATCAGTATCAATTAGAGGAATTGGGTACTCCCTCATAAGGAAGAGCACCAAACTCCTTAAGATGTTGAATTTTATCACTTAAAGCATTATATTCATTAGTATAATGACCATGAACTCTATGATATGCACAAAATGAATTCTTGTAGTAAATATTCTTTCATTTTCTTGGAGGGAGGGGTATCAAACGATCTTGGAGGAGTCTCAACAAGATACTTTCTTGAACAAAAGTAGGATATGTTGCTTTTTTTCATGAAAAATAAATCACTTGCTTAGTATTAGCTATCATACCTACACAAGACTCTTTAGATTGTGATATTTTGTTATCTCCTTTATATGAGGGTGTAAAATCTAACGAATTCAAACCATTAGTGTTTTGCATGATGAAATTTATGTTAAGTGGGGATTTCTCTATTTCTTTCAAAGGATAACAATCAAGACCACTAATTTCTGTCAATTTAGGATGCACTAATGTTAAAGTTGGTTTAGAGGAATCTTTTGTGAGAGTTTTGATATTGAGTGAAGGGTTGTTGGATGGTTTTATTTCTATCGAAGGACAATAACCTTGAGACCATGAATTTTTTCTTGTGTGTTAGGCTCTATAGGGACATAGATACCTTGTTCTCTAGAACCACATCCTTTTCCACTATATCCCTGTTGTTTCATAATCTCATAACCTCTTCCATAAAATTTTTTCATTTCTTTAAGATTTGGTGGTTGTTGATAGGTCGTATAATTTGCTTCTTCTATTAAAGTGGTTGAGGTGGATGCTTTCGAAGGGTTGTCCAAATTTTTTGTTGACACTACCACATTTTATTTTCCCTTATTTGAATCTTTGTTTATGATCTCGTATTCTCCCATGAATGTTGGTTCAAAGTATAAAGAACCCCAATCATATTTTAATAGCTTCGTGACTTCATCAATATGTTTTTCTTTGTTTGTTTGTTGTGTGGGATCCACTTGTGTTTTTGGTGTTAATGTTTTCAAAGGATTTGTAAGGAAAGAAAAGGTGTGAAAATTCCTTCATAATGCTAATTCTAAGAGGAATAGTGTAGACTATAGGTTCAAAAACAATTACAGTTCATTAAAATTGCACATTACTAGAAACACGATAGAAAATTAAAGCATACATAGAATTGGACACCAATATTTAACGTGGAAAACCCTTATGGAAGAAAAACCAACCACACCAAGAAAAATACTTTGTATTATAGTAAATGATAATTACATACAAAGTTGTAGTTCCCCTTTGTAGATATCAATTTCACAGCAGCAACATTTCCCTGATCAACCTTGTACAAATCAAATCCTGATTACAGTTCTATGACTCACTATTACAATGCTTATATAGCATATAATGAAGAACACAAACTATCAAAATGTTTAGAACCTACCACTATTACAATGCATTGCAATATATATCCAACAACCATGGTCAATTTGATCTTTGTACAAACAGTTCGGTTCAATTTCCTCTACTGAGCAACTATCAATCTTACCAATTGAGGAAAAATCACCACCAACCCAACACAATCCTCCAATGACCATCGTACAACTAAACAAGTCAACCAAGTCAACGTTTGTTCAACCACGGTCCACCTTTGATTCCATCAATATGACCAACACTATCGATGAGAGGCTATAAAGTCACATCAATATCCCATGTCTCCCGGACATCCCAAAAGAACCATCATGACCACGTCCATCACCAAGAGTCTCCCCAATTTCAACCAAACAACCTTATCGGCAAGATAGCAAGCATCGGAGCTAGTCTAAAATATTTCACCGAGGTCCCAAGTCATCATGATGGTCTTTATTTCAAATGAATTTTGAAAAACCTCATCGGCAAGAGTCACACTGATGTTCAACTAGAACGGACTCATCAGCAAAACAACGTGCTTCAAAAGAAGCTCAAAATGTCTCATCGAACTTCCATGTCTCCTCGATGACCCAAGTTGGATGACATTTCCTTGGATCAACAAGAGTCACACCAACATTCAATAGCCATTGACTAGACCACCAACGTTGGTATAACATTCTCAGGTCCAATAGAAGGCCAATGTTACCCTGATGCCACTAAGATTGGTAAGACTCCCCGATGGAACTTCTCGGCTAGAATTCTAACATCATTCTGAGTTCAGGAAACTCACACTGACAATTCATGTCACACCGACAGCTGTCGTCGACAAGACCGACCACATGTCTCACGTATCTAACCACTTCATGCCTTTAGAGATAAACTACCTATCGAAAAGACATCCCAAGTGTCTCACCGATTTTGTTCTTTCCAAAAGGTTCAGGTCATAATATTGAGGCACATGCTTCCAAAAAACTCCCTCTTGACAAAGATCTTTTGATGCCTCTAGAGCATTTAGAAACTACTGAGATTCATGGGCTCCAAGGCCCATCAAACTAGCACACCACCTGTACTTTTTTGTGCTCACTAGTTTTTTCAAGGCATCTACAACATTTTCCAGAGTATCCACTTTTTCTAAACAAACATTTCCATCCTCCACCATATCTTGTACAAATTGATACTCCACATCAATATATTTCGTCCTAGCATGGAAACTTGGATTTTTTGCCAAACAAATAGTACTCTGACTGTCACAACAAATTGTAATTTTCCCTGCACTGAACCCAATATCAAAACACAAATGTCTAACACAAATATCTTCTTCACAGGTGTGAGATGTTGCCATGTACTTTACTTCAATAGTGGATAAAGCGACTATAGCCTGCCACTTGCTCATCCAACTAACTACACCACCATTTAACATAAAAATATATCCACTGGTGGACCTTTTGTTGTCAATGTCCCCTGCCCAACCAGAATTCAAATAACCACAAATTTTGAGTGATCTTTGTTAACTAACAAAGTTTCCATGATAGCACAAAGCATACTATGATGTACCTTTTAAATATCTAAATACTCCTTTCACAGCATCCCAATATGGCCTTCCTAGATTTTCCATAAACTGGCTAAGTACTCCCACTACTTGGGCAATGTCTAGCCTTGCACAGACCATTGCATACATTAAACTTCCAACTGCACTTGTATAAGGCATTCTGGTCATGTCCTCCATCTCAGTAGGAGATTTTGGAAAATCTTTAATAGATAGATTCGTTCCCTGCAAAACTGGAACAACTAGCTGCTTGCAATCGTTCATACCAAACCTCTCCATAATAGTGTTAATATACTTACTCTGGCTAAGCCAAATATTTTTTCTTTTTCTATCCCTGGCTATCTCCATCCCAAGAATAAACCTTGTTGCACCAAGATCCTTCATTTCAACTTTGTAGACAACTGATATTTTAGATCAGAAATCATAAAATTACTATTCCCTCTAAACAACATATCATCAACATAGAGGGAAATAATAAGAATACGATCATTTTCAGTTTTGAATACACACAATTATTTGATTTTGATCTTACGAATCCCAACAACAAAACAAATGTGTCAAGTATCTGGTACCACATTCTAGGTGACTATTTCAAACCATGCAGAGATTTATTTAACTTGCAAACCAAATTTTCTTTACCTTTTTCAACAAAATGCTCAGGCTCGAACATATAGATTTCTTCAAGATCACCATGAAGAAAAGTTGTATTCACATCCATCTGCTAAATATCCATGTCATATGCTACTATAAGTGACAAAATAAATCTAATAGATGTTAGCTTGGCTACAGGAGAAAATATTTCTCCATAATCAATTCCCTCTACCTGGGAATATCCCTTCGCAACCAACCTTGCTTTATATTTTTCAACAATGTCATCCAGACTGATTTTCTTTTCAAATACCCATTTACAACCAACAGATTTCCTACCTTCAAGCAAGGGCACCAAACTCCAAGTTTCATTCTTCTCTAATGATTCCATTTCTTCCTTCATGGCTTCCAACCAAGAGTTTGAGTCAGGTATTCCAATTGCCTCTTTTACAATCCTAGTCTCATCAATGCTCATAATTAAAGCATAGGCATATGTAGAATCTAACATAGAGAATCCATACCTATCAGGTTGCTTCTTCTCATGTGCAAACCTCCTCACAGGCTGAGGTTGTAGTTGTGGTTCTTCTTCAGAACTCTCAAAGCTGCTCGAACTCTCCCTAGATTCAGGTACACTATCAATTTGTTGTTCCTCTTTTTTTCGGTGTTAGAGGAATTTCAACAACATCATTCTCCTCCTTAACTTCTTTCATCCCTGACTGTAGATCCACTATAGAAGGTTTCAACTCACAAATAATAACACTTTTGTTGTATACAAATTTTTTAGTCACAGGATTCCAAAGCTTGTATCCTTTCACACCAATGTCGTAGCCAATGAATATACACTTAACAGTTGTGGTCATAAATTTAGATCTCTTCTTGTTCAGCACATAAACATATGCTTCACAATCAAAGACACAAACATCTCTCAAGGAGGGCTTATGACCAGACCACACTTCCAAAGGCATTTTATGAAAAAGTGCTAATGAAGGAGACTAATTCAATAAGTAACATGTTATAGCCACAACCTCAGCCCAAAACTTCTGCTCTAGACCAGCATTGCTCAACATACTTCTTTCCTTCTCCATCAACATCTTGTTCAACCTTTCAACAAATCCATTTTGCTACGGGGTGTAAGGTGTTCTTTTATGCCTTTTAATTCCATCGTCTTTACAATACCTTTCAAAATATGTAGAGAAAAATTCACCACCATTATCTATCCTCAAGCATTTAATTTTTCTTCTAGTATGATTTTCAACCAAGTTCTTAAACTCTTTAAACCGACTGAACACTTCTGATTTATTTTTCAAAAAATATACAAATTCCCTTCTCGAATAATCATCAATGAAAGATACATAGTATTTTGACTTTGAAAATGAAGGAACATTTAATAGACCAAAAACATCAGAGTGAATATAATCTAGAACACTAGAAGATTTGTGAGGACTAGAGTAAAAAGAAACACGATGATGTTTTCCATATATACAATGTTTACAAAATTCAAATTCCAGGTTACAATCATCAAGCCCCTCAACTAGGTTTTTATTTTTCAATCCTTTTAAACCTTTGTCACCAATTTGACTGAGCCTTTGATACCAGAGAAAAGTCTTCTCCACTAGAATTTTAACTTCCAAAGAGTTTGCACTAACAGGAATATTTTCCTCCTCTTCATGAACAATGTTTTGAGACTTTGCAAAGACACTGTTACATTGAACAACAAGTACTTCCAGCTTGTATAGAGTACCAATTCGAGCACCCCTTGTGAGCACTATGGAGCCTCTAGTCATTTTGTAGCCATTGCTTGAGATTTAGAGACTTGCACTCTAACATCATTCAGCTTGCTTATAGAAATTAAATTATAAGCCAAACCTGGTATATGCATTATGCCATCATTCCTTTAATTCTTCAGTTAGGGAGTTGAATTTTGACTCTTCTACAGCCAACTATTTCCAGAGATTTCATGTGGAAAGATGCTCCAGAATCAATCAGCCAAACATCATCTAATGCTCGAGTTTCCAAGGTTGCAATGAAGGCATTTGCATCGCTCTTAGAAGAACCATTATCTGAAGAGTTCTTCTTCTTTCTCCTCTTTACAATCCTTTCAGACATGACCAGGCTACCCATAGTCCCTACACTTCACCTTGGACTTCTTTCTAGGAGACTTTGATCTCCCTTCTAATTTTTATTTGGACTTCTTATCCTTCTTCTTCTTACCTTTTTCTTTTGATCTACCACAAATAGCAAGATCCTTCATTTCCATTTTAGAAGACTTCCTTCTCATCTTTGCTGATAAAAAAAAATCAACCAAATCTTCCATCTTGAAAGTGGTTGTCTTACTCCCTATAGCCATTACTAAATGATCCCAAGAGTCAGGCAAAGAACATAATAGAAGCGTACAGCGATCTTTGTCATCAATTTTCACTCATAGAAGTTAACTGAGAAATCAACGTGTTAAATGTATTCAAGTGATCAGAAACACACTCCTTCCTCCATCTTCAAGGAATATAGCTTCTTCCTTAGAAATAACTTATTCACCAAGGACTTTCCCTGATAAATATCTCCCAGTTTCTTCCATAAAGAAGATGCAGTCTTCTCTTCATGAAAATTTAGAAGGGCAGAGTCTACCAAACAAAACCTTATTAGCCCCTTTGTTTTTAAATCTTCCAGATCTCATTCTTCTTACTTCATTCCAAAAGGTTTCACTCCAAACACAGCAACCCAAAGAGCATGATACACTAACATATCTTCCATTTTAAGCTTCCATATCTCAAAATTACTACCATTGAACTTTTCAATTTCTACTCGTCTAGATGTGCTTGCCATTTTAATTTGCAATTTCAATTACCAGACTTCTACAATACTCCCACTTTAGAATTGACACAAAAAACCAACCCTACCCACAAAGATAACACAACTGGCCAAGATATGATACCACTTTTAAGGAAAGAAAAGGTGCGGAAACGCCTTCCTAATGCTAATTCTAAGAGGAATAGTGCAGACTATAGTTTCAAAAACAATTACAGTCCATTAAAATTGCACATTACTTGAAACATAATAGACAATTAAAGCATACATAGAATTGGACACCAGTATTTAACATGGAAAAACCCTTATGGGAGAAAAACTCACCACACCAAGAAAAACACTTTGTATTACAATAAATTACAATCACATACAAAGTTGTAGTTCCCCTTTGCAAATATCAATTTCATGGCAGAAAAATTTCCATGATCAACCTTGTACAAATAAAATCCTTATTAAAATTCTATGACTCACTATTACAATGCTTATACAGCATACAATGAAGAAAACAAACTATCAAAATTTTCAAAACCTACCACTGTTACAACACATTGCAATATATATCCAACAGCCATGGTCAATTCGATCTCTGTACAAATGGTTCGATTCAGTTTCCTATATAGAGAAATTTTCAATCTTACCAATCAGGGAACGGTCATCACCAACTCAACATAGTCCTCCAATGACCATTGTACAACTTAGTAGGTCAACCAAGTCAGCGTTCATTCAACCATGGTCCACCTTTGAGTCCATCGATATGACCAACACTATCGATGAGAGGCTGGAAAGTCACATCGATATCACATGTCTCCTCGACATCCCAAAAGAACCATCATGACCATGTGCATCACCAAGAGTCTCCCCGATGTCAACCAAACACCCTTATCGGCAAGACAACAAGCATCGGAGATAGTCTAAAATTTTTCACCGAGGTCCCAAGTCATCTCGATGACCTTTAGTTCAAATTAAATTCAAAATACCTCATTGCCAGGAGTCACATCGATGTTCAACTAGAACAGACTCATTGGAAAAATAATGTTCTTCGAAAGAAGTTAAAAATGTCTCATTGAACTTCCATGTCTCCCCGATGACCCAAGCTGGATGACCTTTCCTTAGATCAGCAAGAGTCACACCAACATTCAATAGCCATCAGCAAGACCACCAAAGTCGGTATAACATTCTCAAGTCCAACTGAAGGCCAATGTCACCCTGATGCCACTAAGATCAATATGACTCTCCTCGATGGAACTTCTCGGCTAGACTTTTAACATCGTTTTGAGTTCAAGAAACTCACACTGATAGTTCAAGTCACATTGACAACTTCCATCGGCAAGACCAACCACATGTCACACCGATCTAAACACTTCGAGCCTTTAGAGATAAATTTCCTATCAGAAAGACATCCCAAGTGTCTCACTGATTTTTCTCTTTAAGGAGGTTCAAGTCAGAAGATTGAGGCACATGTTTCCAACAAGATTTTCCTTGCCTTTCTCAATGTTCAAACAATTGTTATGGTCAGGGTCAGCTTCAAGTGTGTACACTTTGTTGTTTTAAATGTACTTAATTTTATGATGAAGAGTAGAGGGCACCCCATTCATTGTATGAATCCATGGTCTTCCTAAAAGGAGATTGTATGAAAGATCATGAGGAATAACATGGATCGGTATTTCTAATGTGGCCTTTCTAGTTGTAATAGGAAAAGTGATCACACCAAGTAGTTGTTTTCTGACATTATCAAATCCCTTAATAGATAAAGAGTCGAGTTGGATTTTTTATTTATCGACACCAAGCCTATCCAAAAGGGTCACACTACACACATTAAGGGTGTAGCCATTAACAAAAATGGATCACTTTATCCCTATCCTTTTATATCGATATATTATTATGAAAGCTTCGTGTTGTTTTTGCACTTCCAAAGGGGGGAGTTCACTTTGGTGGAAAATAATGTAAGAATTTATTCCTTGAATCAAGGCTGTTATGTCATTCAAGTTTTCATTAGAGGGAACCACAAATTGTTACAAGTTTGTTTGAAGCATACTGTGACAATTAGGTTAATTCTAAATTAGGTCCCATAAGGATATCTTTGCAGGAGTATTCTTTATTTTTTCAACAAGATCATACTCCATCCCACTATGTGAGGTTAAACGAGGAAGTTGTTTGTCTTGGTTGCGGATTTTTCCTAGTGTTGTATGTATGAGAAATGGTATTGTAACTTGATTGTTGTGGAACATTGTTCTTAGGTAGTTCGAGGATAAGGATGGGTTTGTTTTGAATTTTTTTTTTTGAGAAGGTGGATAAATGATAAGTTTAGGCTCAGGAGAGTACTCCAAGGGGTATCTAATGTGCATAACCTCAGAAGAATTATCCTTATTTTCATGATCTCTTAGAGAAGAGGAGTCTAATGTTACTTCATCATCTTCATCTAAAGAATTATTATTGTCAATTTTCTCATTTTCTTTCACAGTTATATCTTCCCTAGTAGGAGAGTTTTTAGGAGAACTACAAACCAAATGTTCTTGACATTTAATGATTGGTTCTTCTAATATGGCTTCATCGCACATAAGGGAGTTATCAATGGTTGAATTGTCTTGTTCATCAAGGATTTTGTTGTCTTGTTCCATATTTTTTTCCCTAGGGGAAGAGAGACACATAATATTTGCATGACCTTCATCTATTGAATTTTATGACATCAAAGTATCCTCTTCACAACTAAGAGAGATACTAGGAGAAGAACAAATGTGACTGTCAAGATTGTCTAAATTTTCACTCCTTTGTCCTATAATATTCTCCAAAGTAAGGGAAGAAACATAAAGAGGGTTGTCATAAATCTTAAAGGTTTCATTATCTAACACCAACATATTATCATCACTATCACAAGAGGTGAACATGTTGGGAGATGAATGTAGAGTAGTTGATTTTTTAATGGTTATGTGGTCGTCATGATTACCTATGGTTGCTTCTTCTTTTTCATCAATGTCTTCCCTAATAAGAGAGGTAGAAAAATAGAAACAACTAGGATTCTAAAAACTCTCATTGATTGATTCTTCTAGCACCAAAATATCTTCTTCACAAATAAGAGAGATATTAGGAGAAGAACGAATACGATCATTAGGATTTTCCAATGTTGTATTCTCTTTCACTAAAACACTCTCATAGGGAGGGGATATGAATTTTTTCTTAGTGTTCCTAGAAAGGTAAGGTGCTAACATTGTTTGACCAAAAATGAAAAGAAATTTTAACCATCTCATGCAATTCTTTAATAATGTAAACAATGTATATCCCAAGATGCAAAACACTTTTATCCAATGTATGCAAAACTTTAAGAATGCAAACAATGTATATCCAAAAATGAAAAGAACTTTAATCAAACTTAAGAAAAGTTTTATGAATGTAAACATTGTATATGCAAAAGTGAGAAGTACTTTTATCCATATTATATAAAGTTTTAGAAATGTGAGCATTTTCAGATCAAATGATGCTTGTAATTGAAATTATTTCAAAATACACTTGAAATGAAAGAAATTGGAATAACAGTAATTCTACAAACTGTAATGGAAAACTAAAAGGAGAAAACAGAAGGATACAAAGCATATTTAAACCCTAAAAATTTCAACATAAAACTCAACAAGGACTAAGATGCCAGCAAGGGTGTCTTGGTCCTATTGAAGGAATTTTGAGGTTCTAGGAACTAGAATAGACAACAAACAACACAGAGAGGGTTCTAAGCAAGAAACCCATAGAGGGACTAAGATGCTAGGAAGGGTGTTCTAGTCCCAATAAGGTTTTTTTTTCTAGAAAAATAGAAAATTCTGAGTTGGTAACAATGTTCCTAGGTTTCCTACCCAAAAACCTAATGTTGAGAAATAGAAAAGTGTGAAAATTAATGCAAGAAAAAGTAACTAATGACAAGAAATTGGATGCAAAGTTGAATGCATTTTTTTTTTAATTTTCAATGCAATAACAATGTTCCTAAATGAAATTAGGATTATTAACAATGCACTTTTTAGTTTTTCAATGAGATAATATGATTCCAGAAAGAAAAATAGCAACCTATATGCACTTTAACTAATGCAAATATGAGAAACCCTAGATGCACTTTCACTAATTCAAGATGCAATGAAAGAATGAATGCAACCTAGATCTAGGATTTCAATGGACTCCAAATTAGAAAATGAATGCTCTAAAATGTCAGGTTCACCAAAATGAACAATAGGGGAATGGGTGCTTTATAACCTAGGTCATATAACACCACTATTCTCCCATATCATTCAATAATGTCCTAGGAATACAAATTGGATTAGCTATCAAATCAAATGTGAGTCAATTCTCAACAAGGAAGACCTAGGAAGGGGTTCTTTAGGCTTTGAGGGGTTCACCACCAAGCAAAATATTGGAAAAGACAACATAACATTCAAGTCACAAAACCTAGTAATGCAAGCAAAATAATGAGTGCAAATGATGAAATTAAGCAACAAAAAGTTAGGGTATGTGTGTTGGACTCAAGGGAACACTGAGAAGGGGGGGTGAATAAGTGTTCAATAGATCTTAAACTTCATCAATCCAAAACTTGATACCATTTTATCATTGCATTAAAGAAAAGACGTATGCATTCAAATTAAACTTTCATAACACCATAACACATATTTTTGTGTGGAAACCCTGTTAGGGGAAAAACCATGGTGGAGGTTAATCCACAATTTGAGTACTCAAATATAATTGTTTACAAAAAGAATGTACTTGCATTCAGGCACACTATCTAGAGCTCACTACTCAAAATAAAGGCTCGCTGCCATACAAAATTTAGATTAAAACCATCTGAAGGGTGAAATGAGATAGCAGCATATAACTATTCCAAATTATAGTTTCGATGAAGCTCATAGATCTGATTCTAGATCTGCTTTATGATTCTACACCTCTCTCTACTTTGTTCTGCTCTTTCCTACTCTTTACATCATTTATAATCAAGTTCACACTATTGCACTACTAAATCTCACAATTCGCACTTCTAAATACATACACACACTTATCCACACTCTAATATGATAAAACCAATCTCTTATATATATCCGCAATCAAGGATTTATTCATCCATCAGTCGTCTTTATAAAATATTAAGTTACCTTCAACTTGTTGGCCAAATCCATCACTAAATCATTATGTGCATCCTCCATAGTCAAATAAGACAAAGAGAGGATCCAAATAATACTTAATCAAGCATAGAGACTTATAATTAATTATATCTTATACATCCACAATTATTATCTTTGTCGGGTCGGCCTTCTAGAACAGATAGTCAACAAAGTAGTTCACCGGATCTTCTAAACTACGTACCAGTGAGTGTGCATCAAAACTAAGATACTGAAAGCATCAAAAAATCTCCCTCAAAGATCCACAACCTAAAATATCTATTTGGTAAGGTGTTTAGATAAACTTTTATGCTTGTTAGTTGGATGCCCTGTTCTTTATTTTGCACATTCGGATAGGTTGGTTGGGTTGCCATCAATGAAAACACTTTCAAGCCATATGCTAACGATATCTCCAGCCATATGCCAACAATATCCCCCTTTGGCATTGATAGCAACACTTAGTGAAAAATGACTAAGTGTCAGAATCATTGTAGGTATACTGCCAAACTTTTCACTGCACTTTCTCCCCTTTAGGGCATTTTTCACTTCATTCTCTCCCCCTTTGACATCAATGAAAAAGCATGGATTCCATATGCAAAAATGAAAAAAGTGATATTGACAAGATAGAGACAAAACATGTGTTCAAAACCTCAAGGCTTCAAAATTTTAACACATATATGCCTACAGTTCTTCTCCTTTGATCAAAATTTCAAAAACTTGAAAACAATTAACTACTACCTTTAGAAGATTATCTTATGTGTTTTCTTCACTTCTAGAAGGAGATTCTTCCAACCATATATTTTAATTCCCATATAATGATCAAGCTATTATTTTTGGAAGTCTTGTTTATAATCTCAATGAGAGATTCAGGAATTGTAATTGCTTCTTCCAGTTTCTAGCCATTCTTCAATATTTCCATCAGCTGCTCCAACCTACATTCAGTTAGATCTTTTACCTTCCAAAAATTATCCACAAGAACATTCTTGGAGAGTTGAATTTTTGTGTGTTATGACTGTAACTCCTAGATTCTTTTCCTGATGATGACATCCGGGTCCTGAGATATGTCAAAGCTTTTTCCAATGTCATTCACTTTTGTTTCAATCTGATCCAACTTCTCTTTGTAATTGTTGACTACATGGGGCCAATGGATAAAATAGTTGTAGATGCATGTGGCTAAGTTTATGCATTTCCTTAACTCATTCATTTTCTTCTTCAATTTGTAAAGAGATAGTCTGAATTGTTCCTTCAAGTGAGAGACAACTTCACCTTCTTCTTTTCCTTTTCCTCAGAGCTCATTGATTCTTTTCTGCACTCGATCATTTCTTCAGGTAGAATATCCTTCAAAATTTCCAATATTATCTTACAGTTCTCATTATGAGCATTTAGAACTTCCAAAATCGAGCCCTGATTGTATGATGGTCTGACTGACCATAAATTTGCAATTTTTTGCATACCACCTACACCTTGAATAAGTTGTTGTAGCTTTTATTTTGTTAGATCTTCTTCTTCCTCACTACCTTTTTCTTGTTCAAATTCATTTTTCAGTGGATTCTCAGTTTCTTCATCAGATTCTCCATTCGAAATGTCCACAATTTCTTTTCCTTTTCCTTTTCCCTCAATCCTTGGAACTTTTCTTTTCAGAGGGTTGTATTCAACAATTTCCTTTCCTCTTTTATGTCCTTTATCAATGCTACCGGAAGAGGAACCAACTTCCATTGTTCTTAGCGGGGGAGAAATATTGACTGATCCACACTTTTCAAGCACATTCTTAAAGAAATTTTAAAATTCCAAATCCCAATTAAACAAACTCTTAGAATAAGAGTATATCTAATTGCATTCCGGTTTGTTTGATTTCCATACTGCATTATCGATTTTCGGAAAGCAATTCAAGAAATACATTACCACACATATAATTAAAGTGCAAAACTTGAATGGATAACCTAATTCCTTTATCAATTGAACAATCTCCATGAGTGGATCCTTTAATAACCCGCATAGGTCAAAGTCCTGACCTTCAATTATCATTTTATGAGCAATGTACACTACGCCAGCCGATGTAGCTCCTTCTCAATTTTTGTAGAAGAATTTATATGTTATTCCATGTGCAATATACTTCGTAACAAGATTATTGATTGTTGCAATCATCAAAGCTCTCTAATCTCATATTATTTCGAATAGGGTTTCGACCTCTTTGTTCCAACTAGATTTCTTCTTGGGAACATCTCCGACTTTGCAAAATCCAGTTAAGTTCTCAATTGCCTCTTTTGAAATGGTGTAAGGTTTGTCCAAAGTTAAGACATCATCATGTAATCTACTTAATATGAATCTCACAAATTTCGCATTCTCAAAGTACGGAAACTCACTCCACAAATCCAAATTTCCATGCTTAGCTTTGCCCAATTGCTTTAATTCATCAAGAAGTAACAAATTCCTCATAGACCTAATCTTTGTACTGTTATATTCATCTAGAGTGATCGAGCCTTTTATTTTTTCTATTTTTCCTTTTCGTGTTTAGGGTTTGCAACCACTCACTAAATTGTATGAAGATTTCTAGAATAATTTTAAATACCTGATAGATCTCAAGATTTGTCGATGAATTGATTATACTACTTTGCAATTCACCTATTGAGTGCTCTCCTTCTTCTCTTCTTCGATGCAAAGTGACAAATGATGGCTCTGAATAGACTTTTATAGATCACACATGTGCAATAAATGCATTTGTCCTAAGTTTTTCGGAGACTCTGTTTTCCCAAACGGTGAAAGGAAAATCTTTTGTGGACCTATGAACTGTCTAAGTTCTCTTTTCTAAAGTTATTCAAAACTTATGTACACCATAAGTGCACCTTCTTGACTATTTTCTTTGTTCCGTTATGATCCATAGTTAGGGGAGGAAGGGTTTTCTTTGAAAGACTCCCCCTAGGCCAGTGGCTTGAAATCAATTACCGAAAGAGTTACCGGAGGTAGGTTCTGATATGGAACCATTTCCAACATCAGAATAATTTTTCCTTACCCATGTCTTCTTCATCTAATCTCTGATTTCATCTGTAGTTACTTTTTCTTTCCCTTTATCATTTTTCTCTATATTTTTGCCTTTGTATATTGGACCTCTTCTGTCTACATTTTTGTTTCTGCAAAATTTTACAATATGACCATACTTGTTGTAGTTGTAACACACAATGCTTTATTTTGCTGACCAATCATTCTAATGACTTCTTCTAGATCTACAATGATTAGCAATATGCCCAAATTTCCCACATGTATAGCATTCAACCTTTCTTCTAGCAACAAGGTAACTTGATACATTTTTGCACCCAATTGATTTATGACTAAACTTTTTACAATTGAAACGCTAACCAGAGAATGATGAGACTTTTGGATTCATATTACTTCTACACTAAGCAATCATATGATTGAACTTTATGGGAAAAACAATACCCATTAAACTTTTGTTCATTAGGTTGTCTTACCAGATATCTTCCATTTTTGTTATTTCCAAAGTTCTTTTGTTTGGAAATTTCTCCCTTTTCATATCCAAGACCTCTCTTATCATTTCCACTCTTTTTTCCTTGAGTCGGCTCATCAATTTTTACTGAACTGATCTTAAAATTTTCTTTGTATTCATTTTCAATGACAAGATCATTTCTAAGAGTAGCAATTTGCTTACCAAGTTCTTCTTTATTGTTTTTGGTTATTTGAAGTATACTTTCCAACTGAGTGAATTCACTTTTTATTTTGCTACATTCATCAGATTTCTCTTTAAAATTTTGAGCAAGATCTTCCTCATTTCTTTTCCTTTCTTCAATTTCTTTAGTCATCTTCATTGTCGTAGATTCCATCTCATGTTTTAGGTTTGTATTGTCTCTAGTAATATTTTCACCTTCTTCGATTATCTCCTTCAAGGTTTGATTCAAGTGAGAATCATCCATGTTTTCACTTTCCTTTTTTTTTATTTGATCACAAATATCTTTCCTCTTCACCCTGGATTTAACTATCTGATCCTTCAATGACTGGATGAATTTCTCAGCATCTCTCATTTTTGCCTTCAATTCTTGAATTTCTTCTTTAGACTGATCAAGGTCATCAAGTGCTACCATAAGCTATTATTGAAGACTACCACAGTCCATCACATTCCAAGATCCACCTCAAGCTACAAAACTTCTTTAGAGGAACTAGCTCTGATACCAATTGTTGGACTCAAGGGAACACTGAGAGGGGGGGTGAATTAGTGTTCAGTAGATCTTAAACTTCATCAATCTAAAACTTGAAACCATTTTATCATTGCATTAAAGAAAAGATGTATGCATTCAAAGTAAACATTCATAACACCATAATACACAATTTTTTGTGTGGAAACCCTGTTAGGGGGAAAACCACAGTGGAGGTTAATCCACAATTTGAGTACTCGAATATATTTTTTTACAAAGGGAATGCACTTGCATTCAGGCACTCTACTCAAAAGAAAGGCTCACTACCATACAAAATTTAGATTAAAACCATCTAAAGGGTGAATTGAGATAGTATCATCTAACTATACCAAATTAAAATTCTGGTGAAGCTCATATATCTGATTCTAGATATGCTTTCAGATTCTACACCTCACTCTGCTCTGTTCTACTCTTTTCTACTCTTCACATCATTTATAATCAAGTTCACACTACTGCACTGTTGAATCTCGCAATTCGCACTTCTACATACATACACACACTTATCCACACTCTAATATGATAAAACCAATCTCTTATATATATCTGCAATCAAGGATTTATTCATCCATCAGTCAGCTTTATAAAATATTAAGCTACCTTCAACTTGTCGGCCAGATCCATCACTAAATCATTATGTGCATCCTCCCTAGTCGGCTAAGACAAAGAGAGGACACAAATAATACTTAATCGAGCATAGAGACTTATAATTAATTATATCGGTATACACCTAAAATTGGTCTGGAGCATCCGATTAATTAAATACACATTATTTGATTAATTATTCTATTTCCTCTACTGTTTAAATAAATAGAAATATTTATTTAATATAGTTCACATTCAAATTCATCTTAATTAAATAAACAAAATTAAATACTTTGTTTTATTTAATTATCAAATCCCTATTTCAATCTATCACATCATTCTCAAATAAAGACAAAACACTTTATTTATTAATTACCATATTCCTCTGATTAATTTAATAAACGACTATCCTATAGTTTGTTTTATTAAATTATTTATCTCCCTTTCCTAATTTAAATAAATCAAAATATTTGAATTAAGCATAAAGGAATATTCCAATCTACATTCTCTCAAAAATGAATTAGATTTTCTATGTCTAATCTATGTCTAAATTTGTCACAATTAATGCTTTGAAACTTCACGGGAAGTTTTGGAGACAAATTGGAGACAAATTTGGAATTTGATCTCTCAATCCTCTTCCATCAATTTTTCTTCTTCTCTTGCCTGGTGTTTTCATGGGTAGAGACAATCTCCATCTTTCTCTCAATCTCCTCCATCTCTCACCATTCAATCCTCCAGATTGAATCCAAGCCTCTCAAAGCTTTCCCTGTACATTTCTACAGCCAGGAAATTTATAAATACAAGCCTCATTGAACCAAGAAAAGGATCCAGATAATTAGGCTTTTGCACCCTTACTCTGCAAGAATCCAGGCATCAAGTATCAAGCATCAACTATCAAACAATTCAACAATCAAGCTTCACAACAATGGATGCCTCTTGGAGCTACATTTATCTGTTTCACATCAATATCATGCTAGTTTAATTGATTTATCATTTAGCATTACATTATCATCATCTCGTTCTTCAGATAGTCATTTTAACAGTCTTATAGGCCTACACAATCTGAGAGCAATTTAGATTTAATAAATCTTTCGAGATAGAGAGCAATAGGACGCTTTCAATTGATTACTTTGTTGAATTGATTCAATTTGTTTAATCATTGATATAATGTCCTATTAAGAAGTGTATTTATGTTAGTTACCTCATTCCACACTTACAATTTGGTGCCCACTGTGGGGCATTAACCCCAATTTTATCAAAATTACAATTTGGCTGGAAAGTGTTACGTAGGTTTTACAACGTGATTTATTTTAGCACTTTCTTTAACAGGCCTGCCGTAGTGGGAAAAAGTACTCACCCTATGGGAACAACCTAAGTGGGAACAACCAAAGCCAGGTTATCCAACCCACTATAATAAAAATGCAATTTGTTGATGAAAGTCCAAATTGATGGTAGTAGGCAAGATAACCATCCCCAAAATCTTTGTTCTAAAGATTGGGAGGTCTCCTGAGGGAGTTTATCTATTTGCCACATCAAACGGAACCCTATCTACCAACCATAGAGTAGTTTCTCACCGAGTCAGTATCCATACATTGTCATACTCACGGTGCAAGGGGAGGGAAGAATCTGCCCCCAACACACTCACCATATAATTACCAAGGATTGTTTTCTCAAGGGATTTGGTATCTACATCCGTCACTTTGAGTACGCGCCTAGCAACAACAAAAACATGGGCGCCCTCTAGGGGGTGACACTGCTATGTGAGTTAACGTAATTGCAAGATGTGGGTTGTGAGTATAATGATGACCTACTTGTCCTTAAGTGTGAGTCTATTTGATTTGTTTACAATTGTTAAAACAACCCATCAAAATCAATAAAGATCATTCATGATTTTTGAAGATACACAATCTTTTCAGTTTTAAAACACTTATTCAAAATTGCTTGCCGTGTTTTCACAAATTCATTTAAATCAAATTTAAAGATCATCCTGAAAACATCAAGTCAAAACAATCAGAAAACTCTATGCTTAGAAAGTGGAAGTCCACCATGTTTCTCAAAAGGAAAATCAAAGTCTCAAAACCTAAGAAACCTGATGGTTATAAATTGAGAAGACAATGTTTTCTATATCAAAATCGGAAACTCTTGTTAGAACATAGAACATTCATCCACCTTTATCATGATTTTGCTAGGGGTCACACATTAGATTTTGCAGTAGAACCACTCTTTTCACGAGCCTTTTTCCAAAGAAGAGCTCTCACTCAGTTTCACAATCACAGTCAGGGCATTCATCGTGCTTTTCTTCCACAGTCCCTAATACAGTATGCCACAAGGCCAGATCAACTTTTATAGTAGAGAGTCTTTAAAGTCATGTTTTTAGAAGCTCTAGAAAAACCTGTTTCAGCACTTCTGGTCACTATTTTAGCGCTTCTGGTAAAATAGCGCTTTCAGGCACTGTTTTAGCGCTTACAATCTCTATTTCAACGCTTCTGGTAAAGTAGTGCTTCCATCAAATTCTGTAGCGCTTTTATGCATTGTTTTAGCACTTTTGTCAAGTAGCGCTTCCATCAATTTTTGTAGTGCTTTTATGCACTATTTCGGTGCTTCAGGTAAAATAGCATTTCTGGTCTCTGTTTAAGCGCTTCTAGTCTCTATTCTAGCGCTTCTGTGAAATAGCACTTCTGTACTCTGTTTTAGCGCTTCTAAAATAGAGAGTTCAAAAATCTTACCAATCAGTCTGTCTGTCTTTTATCCACAATCTTCACCAGAACACAAGTTTCTGTTCATTAGAATCACTGTCCAAAGACCAAAGTCAGAAAGGTTTATACAAATTTCCAAACTTATCAACTGAAACAAGATCTTGCAAATTATAAGTGTCAAAATCAATTACACAATCAATTACTACACTGAAGTTTAATTATTAGGATAATACATCCTTCATCACAAAACAAAGTATAGTAATTAACTTTTTAAATATTGTCTCAAGCAATAAGATCAATCATCTTATTCAACTTTGTTTAAAAAGGTTCAAATTGACACTATCTCGCACATAAGATCAACATTTTAGAAGAAAGGGCAAAAATTTGTATGCCAATCTTCACTAGGTCCCACAAACAGAGACTCTTAGAACAAGAGCTTGAATCATCTAAAAACATGGCAGAGGAAAATCCTTGAAACACTCTAAACCACAACGACAAAAATGAAATAACTCAAGAGGATATCCAAGTATCTCAACAAGATCCCAAGTTTCACATATTTATGGAAAAAATTTTGGAACAAGACATGGAAAAATATCTTTTAATGTTGGCCGAATCAGGGGCGAAACTTCCAAAAGATTTTAATGTAAACCGTTTGAAAGAAACAACTGAAACAAATGAAATAGAGATACCACTACCAATGCAAACAATAGATCCAGTTGTTGCTTTAAGTTCACAAATGCAATTATTACAACAACAGATACATGACATGACGAAAGGAACTACCAAAATATATGTGATACAAGACATTTGTCCTTATCCTTTTGACGCAACAGTTGGTTTGCTTCCTTTTCCAAGACATTGTCAATTCCCAAAGTACGATAAGTACAATGGACGAACAAATCCAATAGATCATATTCAAGAATTTAAAATGATGAGTCTTGAGTTCATTCAGGAAGAGACTTATTTGATGAGGTTATTCCCAAGAAGTTTGGGAGGTGCATGTATGGAATGGTTCTCAAAACTGCAACCTGGTATCAAAACGTTTGAGGAACTTGTTAACAAGTTTATCTCTCAATATTCATTCAATATCCAAAATGATGTTACTATCAAGGATCTCTACAACTTAAAGCAAAGCAAAGGAGAAACATTATTGTCTTTTTTCCAAAGATGGTGATGACTGTTCGCTAGGTATCCTCGATCTATTCCAGAGGAAGAAAAGATGGAATTATTCATTGAGAACTTGACAGAAGAAATGAGCTATAGGCTAGAATTACAATGTCCACCCACTTTTGAAAAAGTCATAGAAAATGGTCTTAAGATTGAGGAAGCATTAGTGAAATGGGGAGTTATCAAACATTACAATGACAAATCAAATAACTACTCCAATCAACACTCAAGCAATGATAAACCAAAAATTTGGCAGAAGAATCGCAACACAAATGAAACAACAAATGATTCACAAAATGTCAAACCAATTTTCAACTTGACTGCATCTTCTTCAAACAATCAAAACAGTGACCAAAAAGTCCAGTCAAATACCATGCAGAACAACGAACACGCAAAAACACTACCATATCAAAAACCATCAAATCGACGAAGGTTCACACCTTTAGGCCAATCAATGGAATCAACAATGAAGGAACTAGTTACCATAGGCCTTCTCACTGCATGGGAAGCTAGGTTCTAGGATCCAAAAGTCAAACCATCATGGTGGAATGACGCTGATTATTGCAACTATCATGATAACAAGGGTCATAAAACAAATGACTATATGGAATTGAAACATGCAGTACAAGATTTGGTGGACAGCAACAAAGTGTATGTGGAAGGACCTCAAAATAACAACGATCATTCAACCTTCAAAGATCCTTTGCCAAATTATGACAAAGGTGCATCATCGTCAAATAGCAAAGGGAATAATGCCAATCATGTCTATAACACAACAATCCTGTGTCTATCTGAAGTCAAAAATGATCATGCAGTTAGTGATAACATTGATGAAAATGAAACCAACAACATTAGATCTCTGGATTTACTCCCAAGCGTGTAAAACTCTGATAATCAGATAAATGTCTTAAAAATCAGAGAAAATCAAGAACATCAACCAACAAATTTCATGACTCGGGGGAAATCAAAAGTAATATTAAGGGGAATGGGATCCACACATGCGGTTCCGCCTCCATCACATTATGATATTATCAATCAAATGCAAAACACCCCCTGAGAAAATCAAGAACATCAAACAACAAACATCATGACTAGGGGGCAATCCAAGGTAGTATTAAAAGGAGTGGGATCTCAACATGCGATTATGCCTCAATCTCATTATAATATTGTTGATCAATTACAAAACATCCCTACCCAAATCTCAATACTGGAACTCCTTAGGTTGTCACCATCACATAAAGAAGTTCTCGAGCAAGCATTAGTTGCCACAACTATACCAAATAATTTGGATGTTTGTCAATTCCAAGCTATGGTGGGACATCTGACTACCCCTCATTGTCTATCATTCTCTTAATAGGATGATGTCTCATTAAACCACCCACATAACATAGCATTGCATATCGAAGTATGTATCCATAATCATCATGTTAAGAGAGTTCTAATAGACGAGGGAGCTGGTTTGAACATTTGCACCCTCAAATTAGTTTGTGCACTAGGATATTCAGAAGACGCTATTGATGCTCGATGGAAAATGACCATCAAAGCCTATGATGAGGAGGAAAGATCGTCCAAAGGTTTGATTGTATTACCCATTCAAGTGGGACCTGTGATGAAGCATATAGCATGTCAAGTATTAGAAAGAGGATTGACATACAATATACTCTTAGGATGACCCTGGATTCATGAAATGTAGGCCGTACCTTCTACATACCATCAATGCCTGAATTTTCCAACAAACGGACAAGAGGTGACTATAGCTACTGATTATAATCACCCACAACATTGTGACACATTAAGAATATCTCAAGACACTTTTGTCCCTCACAATAGGGAAGCTTCAAGTTCATCATCATCCAAGAACGAACAAAGTCCAAGCATCTCTACCAAGTGGGTGCAAAAGAAAGGTAAAGAAAAGGAAACAAGTCATGATGAAACAAACAATCCGGATACACAAAATTCTCTATCAAACAAATTTCAAAAGCAAGTTCAGTTAACAGATAAAGGAATGGGACAGTACTCAATGGAGCAATTGCTTAACTTATCACAGTTAATGCCATCTCCTAGGAAATATGGTCAACCATCACTAATCAAACCTCCAACATCTGTACCTACCACAGTTCTTCATGAAACATTTGTAAAATTTGGAACCATAGCAAAAGAAATGAACAACAAAGCAATCCTGGATTGGCTATACAAGGATGAAGAAACATCAACATCAGAGACTGATACCAAAAATATTAGCATCAACACAAACAAGTATGGAAAAGGAAAGGCTATTCTTGAAAAGATGGGTTATGAAGGACAAGGACCATTGGGATTAAGAAAGGAGGGAATCTCAGAACCTATCACACCTCTCACTCTCCATACAAAAGAAAAACCAGGACTAGGATACTCTAAAGAAGAGAAGCAGGAGCTAAAAAAGACAGCTATGGAAAATATCCTTCACTTTAGATATGGTTCTGAAACATACTCAAATGAATATGAGTGGGCATTACCTTGTGATCTACTTGTCATTGATATTCCAGTCGATGTGATTCAAAAATATGTACCTACACGTGAGGAGGGCCAAGGCTCTGGGTCTAGACCATTTGTTGAGGGATCACTAAATATCGATGACTCTAGTGAGGATGAACAGAATCTGAGTGAACTAGATGATTTCGAAGAGGGTACCATCATGGATCTCGATATCCCAAATGACAGTTATGATGATATTGTTGTCCTCACCCTTACTTCCATTGACCTAAATCAATCTAATGATACCATGCCATTAATCCATCTGGAACTTATTGATTGGGGACCTACCGAACCATTGACTGTACCAAAATTTGAAAATGATGATGCTATCATGCATTTCCTTTGTCATATCAAACCTGATACAAATGCTATCCATAATACTCATAACAATACGACTCAGCGGGAGGGTGTCAAATCTTCCAGTTGCAAAAATGCAAACAAGCAAAATAGATCTAATGGTGAAAACCATTTTATGGCAGCATTAGATCTAGAAAAAGTAAAAATAAAGAACGCATCCAATGGTGAAAACCTTTTTGAGGCACTAAAGGATGGAAGATTTGACACTCTCCCAGAACACTATCATGAGCGATCATTAGTTCTGGTCAAACCTACACAATCAGTGGACATTGGCATAGAAGAGAGGGCAAAAGTTCTACATCTAGCAAAATCAATGACTGATCAAGAAAGACCAGAATTTATCAAATTCTTTAAAGCAAGAAGCATCAACTTCGCTTGGTCATACTCTGATATGCCAGGCTTAGATCCAAATCTGCTTATGCACCATTTGTCTTTGCCCACAGGAATCAAGCCTACTAAGAAAAAATTAAGGAAAATGTATCCTCACATCGCATTAATGGTAAAAGCAGAATTAAAGAAATTATTGGATGCTAAATTCATAAGGTCTATAGATTATGTTAAGTGGATATCAAACATAGTACCTATTTCAAAGCCAGACAACAGCATCAAAATCTGCACAGATTTCAAGGATCTCAATAAAGCATGTCCGAAGGATGATTTTCCACTACCAAACATAGACATCATTGTGGACTTAACGGCAGGGCATGCCATGATATCAATCATGGATGGCTTCTCTAGATACAATCAAATTAGAATAGCTCCAGAAGATCAGGAGAAGCGGCTTTCACATGTCCATGGGGAACTTTTTGCTAGAATGTCATGCCATTTGGTTTAAAGAATGCAGGAGCAACTTATCAAAGGGCAATGACTACGATCTTCCATGATATGATGCACACTTTCATGGAGGATTATGTGGATGACATCTTGGAAAAATCTACTACAAGGGGAGAACATCTGCATATTCTTGATAAAATCTTCACACGGCTGTAGAAATTTTAATGTCAAATTAAACCCTAGGAAGTGTGTCTTCAGGGTTACATCAGCAAAGCTACTAGGATACATTGTGTCAGCAAAGGGCATTGAGGTGGATCCAGCAAAAGTCAAAGCAATTATGGAGATGCCACCTCCTAGAAACATTAGCCAGCTCAGATCACTACAAGAACGGCTTCAATCAATCCGAAGATTCATCTCCCAGCTGGTAGATAGAAGTCATCCTTTCAATCATCTATTGCATAAACACATAGTTTTCATGTGGGATGAGAAGTGTGAAGCAACATTCAATCATATCAAACAATATCTAATGTCACCACCTATTCTCATGCCACCAACACAGGGAAGACCCCTCATTTTATACATTGCCACAACTAATATCTCATTGGGGGCACTCTTAGCACAAGAGGATCATGAAGGAAAAGAGCATGCTATCTACTACATCAGTAGAACTTTAAATGGCTATGAAATAAACTATACATTCATAGAAAAGTCTTGCTTAGCAGTGGTTTTTTCTACTCAAAAGTTGAGACACTACATGATGGATCATACAATCAGATTAATTGCAAAGATTGATCCTTTGAAGTATCTACTAAGTAAAGTTGCCTTAACATGTAGATTGGAAAAATGGGTCATGCTCCTAAGTGAATTCGACATTCAATATGTCGAGAGAAAGGCAATCAAGGGACAAGCAATTGTTGAACAGCTAGCTGAAGCTCCTCTACCAGATGATCACCCAATGACAATGGAATTTCTAGATACAGACATCATGACAGCAATGCCCCAATAATGGATACTATACTTTGATGGATCATATACACAACAAGGATCAGGAGTAGGGATTTTGTTCATCTCTCCCCAAGGACACAATTCCAAAATCATACAGACTCATGTTTCAATGTACCAATAATGTGGCAGAATATGAAGCATTGATTATAGGGGTCAAGATTGCAATTCAATGGAAAATCACAGTTTTGCAGGTCTATGGGGACTCTCAACTGGTTATTTACCAAGTCAATGATGAATATCAAACCAAAGATGACAAATTGATGCCTTACAAGCAGCAAATAGATAATCTAAAACAATCTTTTGCTAGTATCAAGTTTGATCAAATTCCAAGGGCGGAGAACAAAGCTGCAGATGCTATGGCTATGATCACTTCATGACTACAATTGCCTGAGAAGCGTGTTTGTTATGAGTTTATGGTAGAACAAGTATCATGTCCTTCCCATTATTGATCAAAATTTTCTACCATATGTCATCTAGAAACCACTGAAACCTCCATATATGAAAAAACCTATGCTTATCTGAAAGATGATATCCTGCCTCCTGACCTTTCCAGGAATAAAAAATGCAACTTTATCCATCAATCCACCTGACACAATTTAATCATAGATGTCCTTTATCGTTGAGGTCTTGATGGTACACTACTCCGATGTCTAGAACACAATGAATCTGAAATGGCCCTATGAGAAGTTCACGAGGGTATTTGTGGTACTCACTCGAGTGGAATAACCCTCACCAAGAAACTCCTCCATTTGGGATATTATTGGCCTTGCATGGAGAAAGAATCATATCATTTTGTCAAGAAATGCCAAAAATGTCAGGTTCACAGCAATCTGATTCATGCACCGGCACAAGAACTGCATCCTTTTACATCAACATGGCCTTTCTGTCAATGGGGCCTAGATCTGGTAGGCAAAATACATCCATCTTCATCTAATGGACACAAGTTCATTATCACGGCTATAGAATACTTCACGAAGTGGATAGAGGCAGTCCCTCTTACTACCATCACTGGGAAATAGATCTCCTCATTCATCTTCAACTACATCATTTATCGATATGGAATCCCTCAATCTATAATCACGGATAATGGATGACCATTCAAGAATCAAGATGTTCAAGAGTTATGTGAAAAGTTCCACATCCAACATCATTTTTCAACACCGTACTATCCTCAAGGGAACGGCCAAGCAGAGGCCTCAAACAAAACCATACTCAAAATTCTCAAAAAGACGGTTAACGATGTTGGATGTGATTGGCATGTTCAACTCAATCCTGCACTATGGGCCTACAAAACAAGCATCAGAACACCAACGAGAGCTACACCATTCACTTTGGTATATTGATTAGAAGCCATATTATCCATTGAAGTTGAAATTCCATCTCTTCATGTATCACTCAAAGGTATCATTTCAGATGAAGATTATAGGGTATCTAGATTGCAGGAACTGGAATTGCTAGACGAGTGTCGTCAACAAGTTGTAAATCATCTAACAACTTATCAACAATGGATGTCAAGGAATTACAATCACAGGGTAAAACCAAGGGTCTTTTAGGTTGGTGACTTGGTACTAAAGGAAAACCCTAGGAATCAGTAGGACAGGGAGAAGAAAGGAAAATTTGAGCCTAACTGGCTTGGTTTGTTTGTCATCATATCAGTGTATGGATCAGGGGCATATCAGTTATCAACATCAGAAGGGGATCTGTTTGATGAACCTATCAACAATATTCATCTCAGAAAATTCTATGCTTAAAATCCTTAGTGCACGGGGCAAAAATCTAAAAAATTGTTTCGTTGGTGAAAACCTAGCAAACAGGCATCTTGGCAAACGCAAAAATACAAAAAAATTAGAAAATACAAGAAAATAAAGAAAAAGAGAAAAATGAGAAAAATACAAAAAAACTCAAAGAGTGTAATCAAAGCATATGGTGAAAACTTGGAAACAGGCGTCGTATGTGATTCTATGATTAGCTTTCCCATCTATTATGAACATATCAGGATCATTAGTTTGGCAAGCCAGTACCATTCCATATTATGTTAGTCATCTTGCCATCATTGCATCCATTATCAATATCATGTCACATGGTCAACATATCACTCCATAGCTTGGGGGCAACATCTGGATATCATTAGGGGAAATTAAAATGTATCAATTGCATCCGGTGATAGAGAATCAAAACCAAAGATCAAAACGCAATTTCAATCATTATTAGAAGAATCAGCCATCCTTATCAAAAATTCAAAAACATGTCAAATAGGAAACTCTGAAAAGGAAAAATCCAAAAAATAGGTCTATGTCAGTCGAACTATGTGGTCTCTGCGTATGTAACGTAGGCAAGTCTAATCTTAAATCAGCCCCTGAGACCCCTAAGATAGGTTGGTAGGTTAGGTCTTTGGTCAAAAATCTTGAAAATCTAAAAACATGTCAAAATCAGGATGGATGATCTAAAATCTGATAAATGAATGAAACACTCTAAGTGAACAATGGATAAATTATACTTTTTGATTATCATTTCTTTAGAGTGACTCAATGATGTATTGAACTAGAGGAACAAGGAAAAAGAATGATTTTTTTATTGTCTGTTGTATGTGCGATAATCATATAAATGTGTGAATTGTCGGGGGATGTGCTATGCAAATGTATCACCGATAACATTCAGAATTCACACACTCAAATGATAATCTTTGCCTGTTTACGCAATGAATGCTCAGGTCATCTCGGTTCAAATTATACCTCGATGCTTTTGTTTGATTGCAATATCAAAAATCATGAAAGAAGTACTCAGGTCATCATTGGATTAACACAACCATCGACGCTTGTATTAATTTCAACATTCAATAAAAGCTCTATGATGATACCAAGCACAAAAAGACTATAAAATGACATTTGTTTTGCATATCATTGCATGATTAAATTAGATTGCATTCATCATCATTCATTATCTGCAGAGTTTTTGTTGCATAAAGGACTCCAATCAATGATTATCTAATCTACAAAAGAGATTGAGTATACTTGACATAAAATCATCAAAAACATATAGCATCATCATTTGCATCATTATCTCATCATTAAAATTTTCATCATCCATACACATTTTGCATCATAATAGACATTCATTTATCAAATACATCGTGCATTTACATCATCACTTTCATCACATCTTTTATCATCTACATCATAAAACATCATTACATCATCATTAAAATTATGTTATAGATACAATCATGTATCCATACATTTAAAAATAATAAAATCACATCATTACACCCATCAAAGTGCATCCATCATAAGATCATTTCCATATAAATCATCATTTAGAATCCATACATCACATCATATATCCACATATCATTTATCCATCCATAACATACATCATTGCATCATTACATTAAAATAAAACATCATTAACATCATCACATTTAGAATAAACTCATCACATAGAAATCATGAAGCCATCATCATAATCATATCAAATGCATCTCATATATATCAAAATGTGTCAAGTATACAATGACGTCGAACATAAAATACACCATCATACAAAGAGGTACATCATAAAATACATCAGTGAGGATCACAAATAGCCTCTATGACCTGCTACCGCCAGAATGAGTAGGCCCAACAGGACCTGTACCACCACCACCCCCAGATGGACCTGGATCTCTCGAATCTCTATGTGGAGGCTATGTCACCCCCTCATTGACTGTCCGTGTGTGAGTTTGCCCAGATCTCGATGTGGCATAACTGACTCGATGCTCGGCAGGCACTGCATCATGATACCGGCCTCGGTAAAACTCTACCTCTCGGGTAGCCCGCAAAACCTCTGTCATATAATCACCTATAGAGGTGCCATCAGCCACTCTCTAGAGGGTATTGGCTCTCTCCTGTGCCCTCTCGACAATCTGTCATGCACTATCTCTCTCGGATGTCAGGGTATCAACCTGCGTCTGTGTGGCGGCTAACTACCCCTGTATCTGTGCCAAGGCCTATGCGTGAGTCTGTGCCTGTGCCTACATTTGGGTCTGAGTCTGCACAAGCATGCCCCGAGCCTATACCAACTGCCCCTGCAGTGTCTAAACCTGTGCCTGCAAAGTCTAGACCTGTGCCTGAAGCCCAGCCATCTGTCCTGCTGCCCTATTGCTGGCACTGTCACTACCTGCCTCTTACGAGGCCTACTGGAAGAGGGTGCACTATGAATATCTGGACCTGGCCCTCTATATCCTCCACTCCCACCATCACTATCCCCACTGCTACTGCTATCCTCACTGTCTAAACTACTTCTCCCTAAGCTCTCATCTACTGGGATATCACCCTCTACCCTGACGACATCCTCTGCCTCATTCTCCTCTACTAGAAATGGTGCGGGCTCATCAGGAATAGTGAGGTGAGGAGGGGGAACAAAATCCAAAAATGCCATGTACTCCTTTGTCACGGGTGTGACCACAATATCTCTCCACATGTCCCAAGCAGATGGCTGTAATGCTCTGTATCCCTCTACAAGGACATCATAGGATAGCGTGGGACCCTAATCTAGAATATCCATGTGTCGCTGTGCATAGTGAGCTACCCCTATGGCATACACTGAACTATGCCATACTCTCTGTAAACCCAACGGAGCAAAAATCTCTCAAGTAAAAAAGGAGTCCGGCCAATGAGATACATAGAATCGCACAAAAAGCCCAATACTACACCATCCTCCTCCCACTCCTCACAGTCAAGGTAGGGGCGCCATATCACTGTCTCCGTGTCATCAAACACTCCTCTCCAATGCTCTAATTTTCCCATCCGAGCCTATATAAATCGACCACTATATCGGAAAACATAGGGCCTGCCAGCTGATCTGTCTATAATGGGAAACGACCAACAAATAGCAAAATGCTCCCAAATCCATATCGGTAACAGGGTCGCCCCTGCGTGCACCTAAGTACACAATGGAATGAAGATCATGATAGAGATGTGCTAACATGCACATCCCCCACGCATATCTAGTACCATGTACAAACATACTCTCCAATGTCCTGCCCCACCCAATGAGGAATCCCTTTGACCTACGATCAGGGCAAAGGAATCCTCCAATAAATCCAGCTAGCACTACTAGTAGTGTCGCATAAGAGTCTATGATCCTCCACCATCGAACACTAAGACCCTCAATATCCTGATCCTGAAATACTCGACAGAGAGCATCTCTGCTACTAGTCCCATGAGAGTCATATGTAACTATTTCCCCCATGAAC
>CM021105.1:480794199-480828298 GCA_007115665.2 Sequoiadendron giganteum | reverse complement strand
CTCTATAATACTCAGCCTCTCGGGCCGCCCGCAAAACCTCTCTCATATAATCACCTATAGAGGTGCCATCAGAAACTCTTTGTAGGGTCTTGGCTCTCTCTTGTACCCTCTCGGCAATCTACTAAGCACTGTCTCGCTCGGCTGTCAGGGTATCAACCTACATCTGCATGGAGGCTAACTACCCCTGTACCTATGCTAAGGCCTATGCATGAGTCTATGCCTATGCCTGCATCTGGGTCTGAATCTACACAACCATGCCCCGTGCCTGTACCAACTGCCCCTGCAGTGTCTAAACCTGTGCCTGCAAAGTCTGGACCTGTGCCTGGAGCCCAGCTATCTATCTTTGCTGCCCAACTGCTGGCACTGTCACTACCTACCTCTTATGAGGCCTACTGGAAGAAGGTGCACTGTGAATGTCTGGACCTAGCCCTCTGTATCCTCCACTCCCGCCATCACTGTCCCCACTGCTACTGCTATCCTCACTGTCTAAACTACTGCTCTCTAAGCTCTCATCTGCTGGGATATCACCCTCACCACCAGCAACATCCTCTGCCACATCCTCCTCTACTAGTAAAGGTGTTGGCTCATCGGGGATAGTAATACGAGGATGAGGGACCAAGGCCAAGAATGCTGCATAATCCTCTATGACAGCTGCCTCTAATATGTCTCTCTGCATGTCCCATGGAGATGGTTGTAATGCTCTGTATCCCTCTACAATGACATCATAAGATAGCGTGGGACCCCAATCCGGAATATCCATCTGTCGTCGTGCATAGTGGGCTACTCCCTGTGGCATGCACTGAATAATGCCATACTGTCTGTAAACCCAACGGAGTAAG
Organism: Sequoiadendron giganteum; assembly: GCA_007115665.2. NCBI lineage: Eukaryota > Viridiplantae > Streptophyta > Pinopsida > Cupressales > Cupressaceae > Sequoiadendron > Sequoiadendron giganteum. The sequence goes on along the minus strand of CM021105.1, from coordinate 480,827,459 downwards.
AATCTCTTGAGAATAAAAGGAGTCCGGCCAATGAGGTACATAGAATCACACAAAAACCCCAACACTGCACCATCCTCCTCCCACTCCTCATAGTCAAGATAGGGGCACCATATCACTGTCTCTATATCATCAAAAACTCGCCTCCAGTGCTCTAACTTGCCCATACGGGCCTGTGTGAATCGACCACTATATCGGAAAACATAGGGCCTGCCAGCTAGTCTGCCTGCAATGGGAAATGGCCGACAAATAGCAAAGTGCTCCCAAACCCATATCTGTAACAGAGTCACCCCTGCGAATATACTACGTGCACCTAGGTACACAATGGAATGAAGATCATGGTAAAGATGTGCTAACATGCACATCCCCCACGCATATCTGGTACCATGTACCAACATGCTCTCTAATGTCCTGCCCTAGCCAATGAGGAATCCCTTTGACTTGCGATCAGGGCAAAGGAATCCTCCAATAAATTCATCTAGCACTGCTGGTAGTGTCGCATAAGAGTCTGCGATCCTCCGCCATCGAACGCTCGAACCCTCTATGTCCTGATCCTAAAAGACTCTATGGAGAGTGTCTCTGCTACTGGTCCCATGTGAATCATATGTCACAATCTCCCCCATGAAAGGAATGTGCAATATACACCACACATCCTCTGGTGTGACTGTCATCTCACTGGTGCGTAGGTGAAAGGTGTTGTGGTCACTATGCCACCTCTCAGCCAGTGCAGTCAACAAACCCCGATTAATCCTAATCTGGGGCATATCAAGTAAACTTGTAAGGCCACACTAGCCTATCACCTGGAGCTCATTCGGTGTCAAATGTGGTATCAAATCAGTCATCTGCCGAAATCTCTCTCGCATCTGGAGAGTACCCAGATCCTCCTATCATCATAACAAATAAATCTACAATCAGTGAACTATGTCAAGGAATCAAAGGTCATTCTACTATCAGCCTATTCCAAAAGCTTTGGTATGAATTTTCGATCAAAATTCATAGGCGAACATCCAACCTCACCTATCATCAGGTTTATCAAAACATTATCTAGATCTCGCCTATCATGAGATTTATCAAATATTGAATCAAACCTCACCTATCATGAGGTTCATCAAACCATTATCTAGATCTCACCTATCATGAGATTTATTAGATATTGAATCATTTCCTTGCCTATCATGAGGATCATCAATAAATGGGGTTTTCTTCTCGCCTATCATGAGAGTTAGTCTTATTTAAATCATCAAATCCAACATCAAAAATGTGGATTGTCAATCATACCAATCAGAAGAATGGACATGATCGGAATTGACATAATCAAAGTTCACTAAGTCAAAATCTTCAATTTTGATATGGAAGCGCTAAAACAGTCATCCAAAGTGCTAAATCCCAAAAGTGCTACTCTATCACCTAAAAGCGCTAAAATAGGCTTCCGAAGCGCTAAAAAACTCAAAGCGCTACTTTTCTGCATCAAAGCACTAAAACAGGCCATCTAAGCACCACTTTACCAGAAGTGCTAGAACAGACCTTAAAAGCACTACTCCACTGACTCAAAGTGCCGAAAATCTCAAAGTGCTAAAATCCAGCTTCAAAGCGCTAAAAGACACCTAGACACGCCTAGGACCTAAAAAGCATAAAAAACAAAAGTGCATGAATTATGAGGAGGTCGAGAGGTACATACCGAAGGTCCATACGCAAGCAGCTGTCTGTGGCATCGAACGCGCTCGAATTGGTGAGTGTGGTAGGGGATAGGCATCTCGCTCCAACTAGTAGAAAAGTCTTTATCACTAAGATTTTTGAACCCAAAAAGCAAATAATGAATTGAAAATGACCTTTTAGCACTATTTATAATTTTTGAAAGGTATTTTTGGTGGATTTTTATTACATTTTGATTAATTTTATCTATGAAATTAATTAAAACTCATTCGAGGGCTCTATTTCTTCATCATTTTGTCAAAAGATAAATTATTTCATCATCGAAACATCATAAAATCATCAAAAAATCATAAATTTTTGAAAAAAATTCTAAAAATCATCATATTATTAATTTATCTCCTGAGGGGGCATATCATTATCAAATCATCTGAAAATTATGTCTGGGGCACACGAAATTATTATCATCTGAAAATCATGTCTAGGGCATACGGAATTATTTTTTTGAAATCATCAATCCTGGCAGTAGCAGCAAAAATATTCTTCGAACCGATGAGTAAACACATCACTTCGAAGAGGGGAAAAATGTATACACCTAAAATTGGTTTGGAGCATCTGATTAATTAAATACACATTATTTGATTAATTATTCTATTTTCTCTACTGTTTAAATAAATAGAAATATTTATTTAATATAGTTCACATTCAAATTCATCTTAATTAAATAAACAAAATTAAATACTTTTTTCGATTTAATTATCAAATCCCTATTTCAATCTATCACATCATTCTCAAATAAAGACAAAACACTTTATTTATTAATTACCATATTCCTTTGATTAATATAATAAACGACTATCCTATAGTTTTTTTTATTAAATTATTTATCTCCCTTTCCTAATTTAAATAAATCAAAATATTTGAATTAAGCATAAAGGAATATTCCAATCTACATTCTCTCAAAAATGAATTAGATTTCCTATGTCTAATCTATGTCTAAATTTGTCACAATTAATGCTTTGAAACTTCACGGGAAGTTTTGGAGACAAATTGGAGACAAATTTGGAATTTGATCTCTCAATCCTCTTCCATCAATTTTTCTTCTTCTCTTGCCTGGTGTTTTCATGGGTAGAGACAATCTCCATCTTTCTCTCAATCTCCTCCATCTCTCACCATTCAATCCTCCAGATTGAATCCAAGCCTCTCAAAGCTTTCCCTATACATTTCTACAGCCAGGAAAATTATAAATACAAGCCTCATTGAACCAAGAAAAGGATCCAAATAATCAAGCTTTTGCACCCTTACTCTACAGGAATCTAGGCATCAAGTATCAAGCATCAACTATCAAACAATTCAACAATCAAGCTTCACAACAATGGCTGCCTCTTGGAGCTGCATTTATCTGTTTCACATCAATATCATGCTAGTTTAATTGATTTATCATTTAGCATTATATTATCATCATCTCGTTCTTCAAATAGTCATTTTAACCGTCTTATATGCTTACACAATCTGAGAGCAATTTAGATTTAATAAATCTTTGGAGATAGAGAGCAATAGGACACTTTCAATTGATTACTTTGTTGAATTGATTCAATTTGTTTAATCATTGATATAATGTCGTATTAAGAAGTATATTTATGTTATTTACCTCATTCCACACTTACAATATCTTATACATCTGCAATTATTATCTTTGTCTGGTCAGCCTTCTAGCACAGATAGTCAACAAATTAGTTCACCGGATCTTCTAGACTACGTACTAGTGAGTGGGCATCAAAACCAAGATATTGCGAGTATCAAAAAATCTCCCTCAAAGATCCACAACCTAGAATATATGTCTGGTAAGGTGTTTAGATCAAATTTTATGGGGTGATCCCACAATAGTGGTTTACAATTTTTGGCCAAACTGGACACTGGAATTATTATTTTTAACTAAATCTTCACATTCGGGCACCTATAACGACTAAACCGTGAGGAATTTCAAGATGATGCAAATGAGAGTCTCATCAAATTTTGTCTGTAGATTCTAAATTTTTTTTTTTCAAAATTTGTGGAATAATATTGCACTTCTTTTTCCATCTCCCACAAGAACTGGTTTTTTTCATAAAACAACATTTTTAAAAAGTGACGCTCACCATATACAACATAACTGTTTTTGTATGATGTTAAAATTCTAATTTTTTTGAATTTAGATTTGTAACTATGATATCTAGCACTTTCATTTGGTCTCATAGTTTTTTATTGAATATTTTTCCTTAAAAGAGTTTCGAAGTCAAACCAATTGCAATTCAGACATAGGCGGACTGTATACAACATAACTTTTTTTTGTATATATCGAAATTGAATTTTATTCTTTTTAGTAGATCAAGGAAATCAATACCCAGCATGAACATATTTTTTAAATAATTATTTTGATAATTTTCTATTTTTCAACATGTGCAAAACAAAGAGCTTGATTTTCGGTGAAAAACCTATGTTTAATAAAACTTAAAAAACACATACATGATAAAACCAAAACATATTAAAATTATATTCATGGGATAGCTCATTTCGAGGACTACCATAATCATTTGAAATAAATTTTAAATGAATTCATTTGATCCCCTAAACGGTAAATCGAAAGTGATTTTTTATTAGCATTTTGATAGTTGTAAAGGAGACTCATTTATAGGTATGGTTTAAAACTAGCAAGGTTCTAGCCAAGGGGGTTTGATCTGAGGTGGTTTGATCAAACCCTCTTCAATTGGAATCCTTAAAATGGAACTTTTAAAGGCTTAAATCATTATATTTTCTAAAAATATGCAATTTCAGCAAAAATCAGTTCCTCTCAGAAATTGTAAACTAGCTTTGTGGGATCACCCTATGCCTATTAGCCGGATGCCCTTTTCTTTATTCTACTGTGCCGGTAGGAACCAAAATTATACTGCACATTCGAATAGGTTGGTTGGGTTTCCATCAATGACAACAATTTCAAGCCATTTGCTAATGATCTCTCTAGCCATATGCCAACAATGTGTACCTGGGAATTCTGGAAATGTGATAAGGATTCTAGAAATGCAAGAATGTTGTCAAAATATGCCATGGAGGACTAATACACCCTCAATGTTTTCTTAGTCTCGTTGTTTTTCAGGGAAAATGTGAAATCTTTGAATGATGGAATTGGATTTGAAAGAATCTCTGCAAAATTCCCTTGGGAGGACTAAGACGCCCTTGATATTAACTTAGTCCCATTTTGAATTTTTGAAATCTTTGAATGTGATCCTGAGGCTCAATTTTTGCACTTCCTTCTTCTTAGATCTTAGGTCTTGAATCTAGCCTGTAGGTGAGTTTTTGTGAAGATGACAACATTTCAACTTTGTACTCCAAATTATCTTCAAGTCTTCAACCTAGATCTGCAATCACAAACATGCAAGAGAGGAAAAACTTGTTGATTGTTAGTAAATGGGAGTTTTGCTTGGTCAAACCCCTTGTTGGTAATTAAACCCTGGAATGAAATAGACTAAAGAAGGGAAATGATGAATGAACAAAGTGTTATGTTGCAACTCTCCAAACCCTTGTTATGGAATCTACAAACTTGTGTTAAATGGCTAGCTTGGGTATAGATCTTGAATCAAAGGAATGCTTGATAGATCTTGGTCTAAATTGCTTACTTGAATCAAAACCCTACATCACAAATGTTATCTCAAAAGCACACATGATGCAAGAATATCCTTGATATGATGCTTGAATCTTGATGATGGCTCCAAATGCTTGATGAATTGATCTTGAATGATCTTGTGAACTCAATTATGCTATTAGGAATTCTCTCACAAAATTCTTGGATTCTTGGATGATAAAATGAGTGTAAGAACCTTGTATTTATACTTATCTATGCTTAATTTCTAGAAATTGCATCACAACAAGCCGACATATGAATTAATTATTTAAAGGAGGCTAAATCCCACCAAGATTTGAAATTAAACCTTGGAAATAACCTAAGGGGGACTAAGATGCCCCAGGTGGTGTCTTAGTCCCAAGGCTTGAAACTTGGGGCACAAACTCCAAAAAGGGGCCTATTTAAGGTGTCTTTAAACTTAGGGTCCCAAAACCTTTCGGGGAAAAACATGACCTAGGTGGTGTCTTAGTCCCGATCTAAAAATCAGGGACACATAGCCATAATCATTAAATTATCATTTATCCTTTGATGTTTTTTGGGATTAGCCATAAAAAGATATAAGTTATTAGGCTTATGGATGCAAAATAGGACCAATTATGACTTAAATAGGGATAAATAAATCAAGGTTGGCCTAAACAAGTGTGAAAATGAAAAGGTATGCATTTTCCTACACTACACCTCTTATTAAAACCGATGTACAACACATATATCTAACAGATAAATTAAATATTGACCGACTTCATTTTCAATCATAATTGATAAAAGAAATCGACATCATAAAAGAATCTGACCATCCAAGATTGCTCGACGACCTATGGAATATATCAACAAAAGAAGAGGAATATTTTGTTCGGTCAATGATTCCAGTGACCCCATGATGGTCAAACGAACGTCAAAATTAATGCAATAATATTGGCATCTTCAAAGAATATTCCTACATGATGAGAAAGAGGCCGTCAATTTTAACTTCACAATTTGTTGATATCAACATTTTTTAAAAAAATTGCCCCCTCTCAAATGAGCTTTTTTATTTTTCAATTCAACTTTGGAGGCCCATAACTCGGTCATTTTGACTCCTTTTTTCAAGAATTTTTTTTACTTGGGCTAATTTTCCCTGCTCTTCATAGTGGTGCAATTATTTTTTTGTTTTGGTGTATGGTTTTCCTAGAAATTGCAGATTCTCACAAGTGTTGTTACTTCATCCTCATTTTGGGAACTTTGGGAGTTCATATTTTGCTCCTACGGTAACACTTTTGGGTGCAATTTTTCTTGAAAGTACTTTGACTTTTCGTGTAATTTTTAGTGGTATGGTCAGATTGATCTCATTTTGTACCAAAAATTGTACTTGATTTTCTGGCCTATTTTGGAATTTTTAAGCACTAATATCAAGTCTAGCTTGTTTTTTTTGGTATCTAACAACTATAAATGCACTAAATATAAAGTGCCAATCATATATTGTTTGGGGGTTTTCTTGATTGAGTGATTTAGGGGGGTCTCTTAGTGCATTCTTTTGACCTACTTTCTTGTGCTCTCTTGTTTTCATGGATCATTCTAAGGCTCCTTTTCTCATATCATATAATTATTCATCATGACATCAAAATGCATGGAGTATTCTAATGATTGAAGGTCACTCTCTATGTGTTGAAAATGGTACCTAAACCTAGAAATGTAGATAAAAAGATAAAATGGATGATTAAGCATACCAAAGCTCTTTTATGTCTTTGTATACTAACTTCTTAAAATTTATTTTTTTTAATTGAAACAAGTAAAAATTTCCATGAAGCTTGGGATAAATTGAAAACATTGTATGGTACTACAAATGAAGTAAGAGGCTATCAAATCAATAATGAAGTAATGAGACTTGATCCTAAGAACTTTGACAACATACAAGACTACATCACTAAGGTTAATGATCTAAGAGAGCAATGTAAATCATGTGGAATTGATAAGAATAACATTCAGTTGGTCTACAATACAATAAAAAAACTTGGTATTGATTGTGCTTCTTTTGTTTCTAGCTTTCATACTCATAGATTAACTATGGGGTCTACATATAGTACATCTTCATTTGCATCATTTTTTGAGATGTTGATACATGAGAAACAAAATATTATCTCAATGGGTCTCATAAGGACTTCTAAGTCTCAAAAATTGTTGGTTAGTCAGGTGAAAGAATCAGAATTAGATAAGAAATAGAAGAAAGCAAAGAATAATCCACATTTAGATCAAGAAAATAAAAAATTCTCCTCTAAAGGAGAATCATCTAAGAAGGAGAGGCCTACTTGTGCATGTTGCAAGAAGGATAGACATGAAGAACACTATTGTTATAAGAAGGATATAGATGAGTTGAAACATCTTCTCAAAAATAATCACATTGATTTTCCTTCTAAAATGTTTGAATCACCTCCTCTTCCTCCTGCTTCAAAATAGTCAAATAAGGACAAAGGTCAAGCTTCTACATCATGAAATAAAGGATAAGCTCTTTGTTCCTTTTCAAGTCATGGATCAAGGAGATGGCTTCTAGATTCAGGAGCATCTCATCATATGGCATCTTTGCAATCTATATTCTCTTCGTTTTAGTCTTGTACTATGTCTCCTATGTTAATGGGAAATAATACATACATGAGTGTAATTGGGAAGGGATCTATTAGTTTTGGGGACAACACTTTTTAGGATATTTTGTGTGTTCCTTATTTAATGAACAATATTCTTTCCATATATTAGATTACACATGGTGGAGATGGGAGGCCTATGGATTTCACACCTGATTCAATAATCATTCATGACTTGGAGAGTAGAGATATAATTTCTACTGGATTGTTTGATCATTCATCTCAATTGTATACCTTTTCAAATTTTTCTTTTGATGATGACATTATTCCTTTGGCTTTTGATCACAATTCTAGTATGAACCATGATTCAGAGGAAACATTTAGATTTTTGAACTTGGTAGCTCTCACATTAGATCTAGTTCTTGATTCATGAATTTCATCTCCTCCATCTACTGTTGTAGTTGATGATGCTTGTGATTCCACAGTTTTGGTTCCTTGTGATTCAATGTAGCAGGATATTCATTGTCTTCAAAAAAATGCTAATTTGGATTTTTTGACAAGTATTTCGAACTTGTTTGTGGAGTCTCATATTACATATTTTAGAGACATAATTGATGGCATTCATCTTCTCGATGATGGAGAATATTCTTCTTTAGTTATTGCAAGGGAACACTTTGACCCTCTTGTTTGTTCTCTTCATGATCATTCTTTACACTTTGACATAGTTGTGGATAATTTTGGATAACATTTGGAGGAGGCTACTTTATCTTTAGAGGGGATATCATTTTCTTTGGATGATGTTCTACATTCATCTCTACTAGATTTTGGATTGTCCTCTTCAATAGTGTGGCCTAGAATGCCTGTTTGGAATGTGTCAACTTTTGGTATCAACATGGAAACACTTGAGCATGCTTCAGAGACATCATACACCATCCATCTTCCTGACATCCTACATACATCCATGGTTTTGTTTCTTCCTAAGGGGAAGAATTTCATTCAACGCTTTTGGATCATCTTTAGCATTTAATGTCGAGCTTTTGTACCTAGTTAAATAATTACTAGGGGACTTATTTACATGTTAAGTTTACTTAAGTCCTAGGAAGGAATCTTTCTAGAAGGTGTTAGTTGTAATTAGTTATTATCATATCTTTTTACTTCTAACACATGTGAACCTAGGTAGTTTTGATAACTTGTCAGTTATTATATGATTAAGACACTTGTCATAATCCTATGACATCTTGTATCTCAACTTGGCTATATAACCAAGGGGTATATACTACATTAGCAAACATCAACATTGAATCATAATTGATAAGAATATAGTTTATTCTTTTCATATTCATTTTCTTTATTTGTACTTTCCATTTGGCCTCTAGATCTTGGCAGGCTATCTCTATAGCCAATTCTAACAAAATGAGATCCACACAATGAAATTGCAATCAACCTCAAGGAGAGTCAAATCAAGGTGTGAATCTGAAAATTTCCCTTTTATGCTAGGATGGGGGTATGAGTCAAATATCACTTTGGGGAGAAATATTAAAAATAGAAAATTAACTCCAAATTGTGATCTATAAAGTGCATTTAGGAGATTTAACATAAACGGAAGGAACCAACAAACTTTAGGGAGAATTTGGAAGGGATGAATGTTGTGTACCTTTTGATAAAAATTCTTTTCTGAAGCTCACTCAAGACTCATTCTCCCTATGGCGAATGGGTCCTAGCTAGGGCTCTCTGAAATCTATTTATGGGTTCTCTTATGTCATGTCTACACTCCCAGATTCTTGATTTTCACTATTGGATAGCCGAAAATAAATCCTATAGAAGAGTTTCTGTGAAATGACAACTTTGATTGCAAATTGGACAACTTTGTAACTTCATTTTTTCTCTCCAAAGAATCTTCCACCTAAATCCTACAAACATAAACACAAGAGGAGAAAAATGTTGTTTTTGGTGATGGGGGTTTTGCCTTGGTCAAGTTTCGTTTGAGTATTTAAAATTTTTAATGAAATCAAATAGCATGAAGGAAATGATGAATGAACAAACAATGTTACCACTCACCAAACCTTGATTAAACCTTAGAATTAAAATCTACAACTTGCATGAAGTGGCCTCAATAGATGTGAATTTTCATCATGAAACCTGATTTGAACTAATGCCTTGAATACTTGAATAGATCTTGAACTCTACATCATCATATTAGCTCAAACAACATGCATGATGCAATAAATATTTGACATGATAATGGAATCTTGATTGCTGCAATAATCTTCAATAATTTTTCCCTTGAATGTATTGAAAATGCTCTTGAAGTGCTCTTTGACTCATAAATTTTCTATCATAAAATTGTTAGGTGAAACATACTAAAATGACCTCTTATTTATACATATGTTAAGATTAATTCCTAAAATTCAAATAATGCAAGCCTACATCTAAATATGAATTTGAAACAATTGAAATGTCACCAAAAACATAGCTTAAATTTAGGTCCTAGGTGTAAGCGATAGGGCGAATGAGTCCTAGGTCACTTACCTTGGACACAAATTGCTCAATGTTAAACATTATGTTATGGAATTTATGAATTTTGAGTTTCATCCCTCAAAAATTACAATTAATTAGGCTTGGATTTGAATTAAAGGGGCCAATTAAGGCAAATTAACCTCAATTAATTAATAAAGCCCCAGATTAGTGTGAAAGTGTAAAGGTACACCTTACAACACCAAAAATAAGGAACAATTAAGTCCATTTTAATTAATAGGGCCCTAAACTTAATGTGAATATGTAAAATACATATCACAACACTAAATTAAGGCATCATTAAGCTCATTTTATCTTTAATTATTTATTCCCAAATTGTGAAAAAGGGGTACTTTTTCCTACACTACATTCAATATTTTCCCCAAATATTAAATTATTATCATATGTATCCCATATAGAAAATTTAATAACCCAATGTTACAATAAACTTACAAGTGGCCCCAAATAATTACCTAGAGTGGCTAAACACACCTCCTAGGTGCACCACAACTAAATAATTATTTAATTACAAAATTATAATAAATCAATTTATCCAATGGTGTACAACACTAAATCTTAACAAATACAAATACCCTTAGTAAGAACCATATATCCTCTTATCATCTTTCACCCTCTACTAGAAAAAATAACCTACACATTTGCATCATTTAGTTTACTTACAAAATAGGGGTATGCAATACACCATTTATCTCCTTCAATTTTTCATTAGGAAATCGAATTAGGACTTTACCATGGCCAAAAATATTTAGATGAGAATAATATCCTAAGTACAACTTCTTACCATCATATTATTCATATTTCGTAAACCTACCTCAATGTGAGGTTAGGTGGAAAGAGGCACCAAATTGTATTATCCATGCACCTTATAATGCATGAGTAGACAAGGAAATGATGAAAGATTTGCCTTCATCCTAGGAGTATCTATCGCAGTCATCATTAGAATCTACCTTATAGTATTTTCTTAGATGTCAATTTTTTCCACAATTCCAAAATTTCAACTTGAACTTACCAGGAGATTTAGATGTAGACTTATCTTTCTCCTTGTACTTATTCTAATAATTTTATTTTGATCTTCCCTGAACCACTAGGTCCTTCTTAATTAACTCAAAACTCTTCCTTCTCATTTCTTATGAAAGTAAATATGCATTTACACTTCATCCATCTTGAAATTGGTGGTCAATATGTAGCAATAAAATGATAATTAGATCCATGAGGTAAAACCATGACATAGTGGCATGAAAATTATCTCTCAATCAAATATACATTATAATGTGTCATAAAACACACCATAACTTGGTCAATATGTGAAACTCTCATTTGCAACTCTTTTATGCATCCAAAAACTTTTTACATTTCCTATGTACAATTTTAGAGGTCATAACTTTTGATCTAGTGAGCTAATTGGGATATGTTTTAAAAATATTGTACTCAAATATATATACACAATAATCACCCTCATAGGTGGTGGTGAGAAATATAAAAATAAATAATTTGACCAAAAACCCCTATATCCCCAAAATTAAGTTTTATCATTTTGTATCTGAAAATCATATTTTTTGTAATCTTGATATTATGAGAAAGGTTGAGACACCTTTCCCAATAAATTGAGATAGGTTATTATTTTTAGACACAAAATCTTATTTTATGAATGAACATAATATTTCTAGCTACTATAGATTCCAATAAATACACCATCAAAGTTTGATACTTTTTTTTCCTTTAATGATATCAGATTTCCACAATCCATATTGTATAGTGCAAAGACTTCTAGATTTGATTGTGTCTAGATGGAAAAAACTAGACACAATCAAATCCAAAAGTCTTTGCACTATACTTTTTTTCCTCTTAGGTCTCTTAAGAGACTTTGCTAGATCACTATAGTGCAAAAAGGTCAAGATGATTTAGAAAAAAAATGAGGCCTACACTATCATTCCCTCACCAAACCCAACATAATCACACCATAAATTTTGGTCCCATGAGGGATAAAAAGAAAATTATGGTTCTTGGCACCCTTGCACTCACTGAAAAAGAGGTATTCTAGAAGAATACATTTATTTTTTAAATGATCAAAATATTCAAATTAGAGGGAAATAAATACAGGGTACTATATTTAGACATGATTTTTCAATTGTATGCATAAATAGAACATTCTTAGCTACCATGGATTTTAAGAAATACACTATCAAATTTTGAGACTTTTTCTCTCTTAGGTCTCTTAAGATGCATTACCAAATTATTGTAACCCATAAGGATGAGAAGGATTTGTTGATAAAATTATTCTTTCAATATAATTCCTATTATCAATCTAATGTGTTCACACCCTCGATTTTTTAATATGAGGAATATAAAAAAAAATAGCACTTAACATCCTTATAGTAAGTGAAAAAGAGGTATTCTACATGAATAATTTATTATTGGCACAGTCAAAATATTTTGAGTTGAGAAAAATTGAGATAGGTTATTATAGTCACATCTAAAATCCACATATAAAAAATAAACAAAAATTCCTAGCTACCATATATTTTGAGAAACACTCTCTGAGATTTTTGCACTTTTTTCTCTTAGGTCTCTCGAGAGAATTTGTTGGACTATTATATCCTAGATTGACCAAGAGGATTTGACGATGAAATGAGGAATACACTAACATTCCCTCACCCACGCTAACATTCCCACACTCTTAATTCAATCCCATGAGGAATGGAAATAAAATTATGGATATTTCCACCCTTACATTATGAAAAAAAGACATTCTAAAATAATGAATTTATTGTTAGTATGTTCAAACCATTCAAATTTTAGGTAAAATTAGATAGGTTATTGTAGTTGGACCCAAAATCCCCCTATATGTGTAAATGAAACTAATTAAATGAAACATTCCTATTTTTTAGGGAAAGTATAGTATAAGAAGTCATTACTAATACCTCTCAACCATAACTAGAGATTGAAAATGTTATTACTAAACAGAAGTAGCTAGAGGCATCAATAAAGATTAAGGAAGGAGAGGCACATCAAGAATAAATAATATCTACTAGTTAATTGATTAATGAAACCCCTATGAGAGAAGATCCAATAGACATAAGTAAGTAGCAACAAGATGAATCCATAGCAGAAGAAGGTTTGGGTCTTTATCAATCTCAACTGAAAACAAGTGAGCAACACTTGGTTGAAGAAAGGTCACCTACAAGGGAGAAACAATTGAGCATAGATATATGAATGAAGGAAATTTTAGCCCAAGGAATAGTTACAAGCATGGTATCCTTTGACCTAAAGAGCATACTTATAAAAAATTAAACTCCCAAGAAAAATAAAAGGGAAAGGACTTTATCAACAATGACAAGATATGCTACAACATCAATGACCTTAAAAACTTTCACTCCGATGGACGAAAATGATAAAGAAGATATGACACCAATGGATTACAAGCTAACCACAATGGATCTAGGGCACTCAAAAAGAGAGAAATAGGTTAGTGAGTTAAAAGATAATATAGATGACTTGGAAACAAGAATGAAGAATGATGAGCTAAAGAAAAACATCAAAGTTCAAGTGGAACAACTACACAACTATATTAGGTAGTTATTTGGACCAAACTAAGATATAAATCAATTTACACCCAATATTTTTTACTCTCCAATGATCAATTCATGACTATGGATAAGATGAAATGTGTGACAAGAGAGGAAAAAAGGGATAAAAATTATGATGGAAAGAGGAGATGAAACAATTAACATTGCTATTGAAAATTGGGTTGAGGTGCTAAAGTTAAAGGATAAAATTAATAAGTTGAGAGATAATTCTATAGAGAGGGTAGAGAAAAATGAAATAGAATTATCTTCATTAATGAAGTAAAAATTAAATAGAAACTTGCTAATAAAAGAGAAAGTTTTGACTTCAACAAGTGTAGAGCAAGTAAATACTTGGTTGGAGTAAATGAGTTTTGAGAAACAACTTTTTTAGGAATACCAAGACTAAGTAGAAGGATTAGGGAAAACAAGTTGGACATTTTTTTCAAATAATATCCTAGTGAGAAAAATGGCACAACCTATGTATGATAATGACAAGGTGGAAAGTGAAGAAGATATGATTAAAAGATATATATATATATATATATGATAATTTGTTGATTGAACCAATAGAAAACTTGAGTGGGGATATAATAAATTGAGTTGTATATGACATGAAAGTAATAGAAGAATATCATAAAAATATCTATGTTGAGAGTTGAAAGAGTGACTTTTATTTTGGAAACATATACTACTCTTAGGCATAATTGGAAGTTAATGCGAGGAGTTCCTAGTAGGTAACCAAGGAATTGATTGATTTTACTAAATTAAATTGAAATAAATAGTTTTTGGGAAAGGAGTTTATCATTGAAAGTGATAAAGATTTCGATTAAATCTGGCATTCGTTTTTCTTTTATGATGAGAATTCTTAATTTGTTGCCATAGCAATCAATTAGATGGATTCACTACCAAAAAATATGGCAACAAATTAAGAATTCTCATCATAAAAGAATAACGAATGGCAGCTTTAATCTAAATCTTTATCACTTTCAATGATAACCTCCTTTCCCAAAAACTACTTATTTCATTTGAATTTAGTAAAATCAATCAATTCCTTGGTTACCTCATAGGTTATTGTAGTTGGACCGAAAATCCCCCTATATGTGTAAATGAAACTATGTAAATGAAACATTCCTATTTTCGAGGGAAAGTATAGTATAAGAAGTCATTACTAATACTTCTCAACCATAACTAGAGATTGAAAATGTGATTACTAAATAGAATTAGCTAGAGGCATCAATAAAGATTAAGGAAGGAGAGGCACATCAAGAATAAAGAATATCTACTAGTTAATTGATTAATGAAACCCCTATGAGAGAAGATCCAATAGACATAAGTAAGTAGCAACAAGATGAATCCATAGCAGAAGAAGGTTTGGGTCTTTATCAATCTCAACTGAAAACAAGTGAGCAACACTTGGTTGAAGAAAGGTCACCTACAAGGGAGAAACAATTGAGCATAGATATATGAATGAAGGAAATTTTAGCCCAAGGAATAGTTACAAGCATGGTATCCTTTGACCTAAAGAGCATAATTATAAAAAAAAAAACTCCCAAGAAAAAAAAATGGAAAGGACTTTATCAACAATGACAAGATATGCTACAACGTCAATGACCTTAAAAAATTTCACTACGATGGTCAAAAATGATAAAGAAGATATTACACCAATGGATTACAAGCTAACCACAATGGATCTAGGGCACTCAAAAAGAGAGAAATAGGTTAGTGAGTTAAAATATAATATAGATGACTTGGCAACAAGAATGAAGAATGATGAGCTAAAGAAAAACATCAAAGTTCAAGTGGAACAACTACACAACTATATTAGGTAGTTATTTGGACCAAACTAAGATATAAATCAATTTACACCCAATATTTTTTACTCTCCAATGATCAAGTCATGACTATGGATAAGATGAAATGTGTACAAGAGAGGAAAAAAGGGATAAAAATTATGATGGAAAAAGGAGATGAAACAATTAACATTGCTATTGAAAATTGGGTTGAGGTGCTAAAGTTAAAGGATAAAATTAATAAGTTGAGAGATAATTCTATAGAGAGGTTAGAGAAAAATGAAATAGAATTATCTTGATTAATGAAGTAAAAATTAAATAGAAACTTGCTAATAAAAGAGAAAGTTTTGACTTCAACAAGTGTAGAGCAAGTAAATACTTGGTTGGAGTAAATGAATTTTGAGAAACAACTTTTTTAGGAATACCAAGACTAAGTAGAGGGATTAAGGAAAAAAAATTGGACATTTTTTTCAAAGAATATCATAGTGAGAAAAATGGCACAACCTATGTATGATGATGACAAGGTGGAAAGTGAAGAAGATATGATTAAAAGATATTTATATATATATATGATAAGTTGTTGATTGAACCAATAGAAAACTTGAGTGGGGATATAATAAATTGAGTTGTATATGACATGAAAGTAATAGAAGAATATCATAAAAATATCTATGTTGAGAGTTGAAAGAGTGGCTTTTATTTTGGAAACATATACTACTCTTAGGCATAATTGAAATTTAATGCAAGGAGTTCCTAGGAGGTAACCAAGGAATTGATTGATTTTACTAAATTCAATTAAAATAAATAGTTTTTGGGAGAGGAGGTTATCATTGAAAGTGATAAAGATTTAGATTAAAGCCGCCATTCATTATTCTTTTATGATGAGAATTCTTAATTTGTTGCCATATTTTTTGGTAGTGAATCCATCTGATTGATTGCTATCAAAATCTAATTAGCCTCATCATGGATTTGTAGTTTTTTGTCAAAGTTTTGTAATCTAATTGCATTTTGGGAAAAAAATTTACCACGTTAGTAGGTTAAAGATATTTTGTAGAAATTTCCTCCCAGATACAAAAGTTTTATAAAGGTACAAACCTAAAAATAATATTTCAAATTCTCATTTTGATGTCAATGTCAACCATGTGTTTTGATGTTATTGTCATTGATTCTTGTGGTTTAATCTTGATCGTTAATAATTGTAACCAATTTTGGATATCCTTGTTCTATAAAAGGACTTGAATAATTCTTAGTTAGGGATTATAAATTGCTAATATTTTGCAAACTTAAGTTGGAGAATTATCAATTTTAAGTTTTTTCATGGTTTCTATTCACATTTAGTGATATTGCTTGCATATTCTTGTATAGGATATTGAATTGAAGATCAATATTTAATATTTTTTAATTTTAAATTTTTTATGACTAAAATTTATCATTTACCTCAAAATATCAAATTACTACATAATTATTTTGTCCATTTTGTCTACTTCTTGGTATGGTAAATTTTCCTTTGAACATTTGAATCGTTTATGTCTAGCTATGAATATTTTTAGTGAAATATAGATTGATTTAGTCTTGATTCATTGTTTTGAGTGAATATTCAGGTGAGATAATTGGAAACTTAGTTTTTTTAGATCCTATATTCTCCTGCATTATATTTTCTATTTTTTATCAAAATCCCTAAGAGAGAGTTTAAATGAGAAAATTTGTGATAAGTAACTTAAACCATGTTGAATATTTCTCAAGTTAAATTCAATAAAATTGTTGGATCATAGTTTTATAATAACTAATCAATTTTAGATCATTTTCTACTAAATTCGTTGAAATGACTATTGAATTTTGAGAGGTTAGATAATTTTAGAATTTTTCTCAGTGCTCAGGTTTTTTTTATTGTTGCTTTTAACTCAACCAAAGATAGGGATTCCATTTTATTTGACCACCGTTGGTCTTAGAAGCAGCATTACCTTTTTCTTAGGCCTTGGCACCTAGCCTTCAACCCTTCTTTTGAATCCTTCAACATTATGCCCGTCTGGGTTCGGCTTCCAAATCTTTCACTTCAATTTTGGATCTAGTCCTATTTCAAATCTATTGGTAATTATTTAGGCTCTTTCTTGAATGTTGAGAAGAAAACTTCAGATTTTTCTCACACTACTTTTGCTTGAATTTTAGTGCACTTGGATCTCTCCAAGGATCTACCTATTAATATAATTCTGAAATTTGATGGTCATTCCTGGACTCGACTATTGGATTATGAAGGGGCAGGTGCATGGAAATGGGTAGCCATTTTGTGGGCAGCTTTCAAAAAAACTTTTGAAAATCCATAACGTGAGCGCAGTATAACGCGCTCGCATTATTGCTTGTTAAAAGTGAAAACCTGTCATTGTTATTTCAACTATTTTTTTCTTGTAGTCACGGCCAAAACTCCCATATTTTCACGCTCACATTCTAGGAGGAGAAATTCAACAAATTTCTTCACCAACAATTTTTATTTCTTCGCAACGATGGCACCACGATGACGAGGAGGTGTGAGAGGTAAGGATTATGTGGTTTTTGTTTTGAATTATTTAGTTTTAGGTTGAATTTGATATATATTTATTTGAATTTTTAGGAGATGCAAATCAACCTGAAAACCATCAATATCCTCAACAGGAAGACCAACCAAATCCTCAAGATCAAAATCAACCACAACAACAACCTCCCCCACCAATCACTCAACCCCCTCCTGGAACTCAACAAAATTTAATGAGTGAAATTGAGAACAACAAAAATAAAATTGAGGATTTGATCAATAGGTTGAGTGATCTAAATGATTCAACCACAGAAAGAATGACTCTAGCAAATTCATTGAAAGATATGTTAAAAATTGTAGATTCAATTAGCAAACAAATAACTGGATGGTAAGATAGGAGCTAGGTGGCTAGGGATTATTATGCAAATAAACTATCATACAAAGATGTAAAGGATTTAAAAATTACAAAAGGTGATTTGTGCTCATTATTCACCGACCCACGCAAAAATCAAAATCTTACCCTCAATGCGAAGAGGTTTCCTATCCATTGGTGCCATCACCAACAGATTAGGGACCAGTTTTATGATAGGTGGTACATGGTCTTCAATTACCCACTGTGCAACAATTTTGAGGTCCCGTAATATTTCCTTAGGAAACTATACAATGAGTTCATATTGAAAAAAATCCCAAATTATTTTGATATGAGAGATTTCCAAGGGAGAGGTGGGGGGTCAGCTCAGGATAGACCTGGTGCACAACTGGATCCTAAGTGACAAGGTAGACAAGATCTCGCTAGGCCACCTCATGAGCACATTTTTATGCCTTTCATCGCAAAGGAAAGTGTTGACATAGAGACATTGCAAGTGATCAGCACTTTGACCCAGAGTGTCATCCATCATACTAGTCCTATTCTATAGTGTCATCCAGGGGAGTCTTCGAGTGGTGGCCTTCGAACAAATGTGTGTCAATCTTGTTCATATGACCCCATCGACACTCAGGAGACTGGTACGCAAGATCCATCTGCAGCTATGGAGATGGAGAGGGCAGCTTTAATTTTGCATGAGGCATATGGCATTGATAGTCAGGTAAAAGTTAGTGCATGTTCATTGAATTTAATTTATCAAATTTTGATTTTGAAATGCAAGATTAACTACAAATATTTTATGATTTTAATAAAATTATAGGGTCACAATGTTGAGATTGGATACACCACCCCCCCACCAACTTATTCCTACAGTACACCTATCACTGGGGTATGTAACTAGTAAATAATTATAAATTTATTGCATGTTAATAGCATTGTTTTACGAATGGTAATTTAATATATGATTTTGGATGTTGAACAGACTAATATTGGAGGTTTTGATGGAACACTTCCTAGTGGTGGTGGATTTACTCAAACCTACACGGAGGTAATATAATAAAGATTTTAACTAATTAATCAAGTACTTAAAATATTTGTGTAGTTTATATGCACATCGTTGATTACGTTGAATAATTTGTTGTTTTATTTTTAGATGTTACAAGCTGAAACACCTACGAATGTGACGAGGGCAATGGAGACTGGTGTGTCATCTGCTATACAATCCTCAAGGGCTCTAACAGGAGAGGTATGAGGAAAATTAGTAAATTTACTGTTACATTTGTTGTTATAGATGTTAGTTAGTGAAAAATCAAACCATTATTGATTCACGTAGTTTAATTTATATTTGTATGGTTTATACAGGGCTTGAGCATGCCTGAGCATGGGTGTGAGAATATTTCCCTCATGGAGAGAGATCATGAGATGGTGGTAAGTGATTATTTTGTCAAATATATCATTTTTTATAATGTAATTTCTATATATTCATGTCTTTACTTCTCATTGTAATAGTTAAAGCTTCACCATGAACTAAAACCTAGGAGGAGGAGCAGGAGCACTCCTCGAGCGCAGCAAAAATGAGTGACAGACCTATCACCATCCGATCGAAAAGGAAAGGGAAAGAATTTATTTTCAGGGCATGGAGAGCAATGACTTTTGATTCCAGAGCCCTTTGTTGTATGCCTACATGGTAGTTTTGTACATATTTTTTATTGGACATATTTGACATTGTATGCCGATATGGGATTCTCATAAGCCTATATGGCTATTTTCTACATATATTTCATACTTATATTGACATATATCAGTGTATGCCTACATGGCTATTTGGTTAATACAAATATCTTTTATCTATGCCTATCCATATTTGCATTCTAAATTGATGGTTCAAAAGATATGAGTTACGTGTATTCAAGTGTATACAACTTACGTGTATACTTTGTGACTTACGTGCATTTGAATGTATACTTTGTGGCTTACGTTTTTTCATGCATATACCTTGTATTCGTGCATATACTTTGTATTAATTCATGTATACTAAGTATTCATGTGTATACTTTTTGAGGCTTACGTGTTTTTGAGTACTTGTGCTTCCCTTATTGACATGTACATGCTTGACTTATTCACGTGTATAATTATTAATTGGTTAGCCCTAGCATTGATCATTGTTGTCCTTCACGATTTCTCTTGAATATTAATTGATTGATGCTAAACAACTTTGTCTAAAAGAAAAAAAAAACTTTTACAATTGGCATTCCATGAAATGATTCATAAAAAATATTCCAATATGTTCTTGATGCATCACTATCGAAATATTTATATGTCTGCTTTTTGCAATATTATTTCTTGTATACGAAATGGACTCGGGAGAAAGAAATTTATAATTTATAATACAAATAAGAAATTGACTCAACATTTTCCTATACCCTTGAATAGGTCTATTTAACAAAGCAACACACTCTCAATCACTCTTCGAATTGCAAAGCACCATTGGTGATGCAGAGTGGCTCAACCAAGTTGTGATTTGACACAACTCTCAAATTCCCAATAAGACTCCAACATTCACTTGACTCAATGATAAGAACTCTCCTATTCCTTTATGATTTTTCACCAAACCACTACCAAAATAAATCCAACTTAGCCCTCTTTCAATCCATGTCATCCTTGGGACCGTACAAGAAAGATGGAGGTCGTACCAAGTACGGGATTAGCAAGTTTGTATCAAAAATCTAAAAAATAGAGAATAGTGTGAATAATTCTTATTAGATCTTCTCCAAAATTTCATCAAAAACATCCATTCGAGCCTCTCAAGGATTTACATACTGTTTTACACCCTTCTCTAAGTGATCCATTCCCTCAACTAACTAAAAACCAACTTTCAAAACAAGAAACCGTTGTATTTCAAATTTGTTGCTTTAAGCAACTTACAAATTTGTAACTTTAGACTCCTCCAACCTAATGAGTACATCTAATGACCTCTAAACCCACAAAAATGGCTTACAAATATCTTTATTACATTGAAAAAACTCCATTTTTTCACAAGCATATACAAATTCACAAATTTTCCTTCAAAGGCTACAAACACAACTTCTAGTGCAAGATTGAAATTTTCACATTTTTTATCACTAGACCCAAAAATCACCCTAAAACATACCTAATGGTCTTAATTGACCTTATTCAAGACAAAGCATGCTCAAAATACCCACAAAAAACTATTGACCAACCTATTCACCGTCAGATAATCACTAAAACCACTGAACTAGACCTTCTTCATCAAATGGAAGAACAAGGTGCTCTACACCAATGATCATACGCTTTTTGTGTGGAATACTCGAACTTCTCAACTGTTGTTTGTATGTTTCTCTTTTCTAGTGTTTTGCATGCCATCATAAGGGATCAAGTCGATTGAATGCAAGTCAGATCAATTCCACATGTTTGGGTGTGAAAGAGGACCATGCCTAGCATAAAACTACCTATTGGGATGCATTGGAGTAGTTAGTTTGGTCACAAATTGCAAAACAAAAGTTGCACCACTTTGCAACTTTGCACAGCTTGAATTTGACACTTTTTCCATTAAGTGAAAATTTGTCACCATGAAAAAACCACTCCAAGATAACCAAAACAAAGAGATTTTTTTGTAGAGGAGCCCAACATGATCTTGTAGGATCAAACAAAAAGTTTCTAAGCATCATGGTATACGAGTAATAGTATGTTGAAGTTTGCAGTCATTTTGCACTTTGGACCCTTGAGGGATCGATCTGGTGGAACGTAGTTCGGAGTGATTCCACGTGTTTCAGTGTGAAAGAGGACCATTCCTAGCGTAAACATACTTATTCAGACGTATTGGAACAATCCGCTTGGTCACACGAGTTCCAGAGTGAAAGTTGCACCACTTTGCAACTTTGCACAACTTGAATTTGACACTTTTTCCATCAAGTGAAAATCCGCCGCCACGAAAAAACCACTCCAAAATAGCCAAAACCGAGAGAGGTTTTGTAGAGGGGCCCAACACAATCCTATTAGATTAGACGGGAATTTCCTAAGCATCACCATATCCGAGTAATAGCATGCTGAAGTTTGCAACCATTTTGCACTTTGGACCCTTAAGGGATTGATCCAGTGGAACGTAGCTCAGAGCGATTTCGTGTGTTTGGGTGCAAAAGAGGACCATTCCTAGCGTAAACATACCTATTCGGACTCATTGGAACAGTCCATTTGGTCACACAAGCTGCAAAATGAAAGTTGCACCACTTTGCAACCTTGCACTGCTTGTATTTGATGCTTTTTCCATCAAGTGAAAATTTGCCACCACGGGAAAACCACTCTGAGATAGCTAGAACCAAAAGATTTTTTTGTAGAGAGGCCCAACATGATACTATAGGATCAGACAAGAAGGTTCTAAGCATCACGGTATCAGATTAATAGCATGTTGAAGTTTGCAGCCATTTTGCACTTTGGACCCTTAAGGGATCGATCCGGTGGAACGTAGCTCGGAGCGATTATGCGTGTTTTGGTGTGAAACAAGACCATTCCTAACATAATAATACCTATTAGGATGTATTGAAGCAATTAGGTTGGTCACACAAGTTGCAGAGCGAAAGTTGCACCACTTTGCAACTTTGCACAGCTTGAATTTGACACTTTTTCCATCAAGTGAAAATCTGCCGCCACGGGAAAACCACTCTGAGATAGCCAAAACCGAGAGAGGTTTTTGTAGAGGGGCCCAACTCAATCCTATAGGATTAGTGAGAACTTTCTAGGCATCATGGTATCTGAGTAATAGCATGTTGAATTTTGCAACCATTTTGCACTTTGGACCCTTAAGGGTTCGATCCGGTGGAACATAGCTCGGAACAATTTTGCGTGTTTCGGTGTGAAAGAGGACCATGCCTAGCATAAAAATACCTATTCATATGCATTGGAATAGTCATCTTGGTCACACAAGTTGTAGAGCGAAAGTTGCACCACTTTGCAACTTTGCACGACTTGAATTTGACACTTTTTCCATCAAGTGAAAATTTGCCGCCATGGCAAAACCACTCCAAGATAGCCGAAACAGAGAGAGGTTTTTGTAGAGGGTCCCAACAGGATCCTGTAGGATTAGACAAAAAAAAATAAGCATCATAGTATCTGAGGAATAGCATGATGAAGTTTGCAGCTATTTTGCACTTTGGACCCTTAAGGGATTAATCTGGTGGAACGTAGCTCGGAGTGATTCCGCATATTTCAATGCAAAAGAGGACCATGCCTAGCATAAAAATACCTATTCAGATGTGTTGGAACAGTCTGCTTGGTCACACAAGTTGCAGAATGAAAGTTGCACCACTTTGCAACTTTGCACTACTTGCATTTGATGCTTTTTCCATCAAGTGAAAATTAGCCGCCACGGGAAAACCACTCCGAGATAGCCAAAACTGAGAGAGGTTTTTATAGTGGGGACCAACACAATCCTGTAAGATCATACAAGAAGTTTCTAAGAATCATAGTGTTCATGTAATAGCATGCTGAAGTTTGCAGCCATTTTGCACTTTGGACCCTTAAGGGATCGATCTAGTGGAACGTAGCTCCAAGCAATTCCGCATGTTTCAGTGTGAAACAAGGCCATTCCTAGCATAAAAATACCTATTCGGATGCGTTGGAGCAGTTATTTTCATCACACGATTTGCAGAGAAAAAGTTGCACCACTTTGCAACTTTGCACAACTTGAATTTGACACTTTTTCCATCAAGTGAAAATTCGCCGCCATGGGAAAACCACTCTGAGATAGCCAATATCGAGAGAGGTTTTTCTAGAGGGACCCAACATGATCCTATAGGATCAAATGATAAATTTCTAAGTGAAAGGAAAAAAAATTTAGGGGGTTTGTGTTGCTATCTTTGTAGATTTTGATGGAAAAGGGCATGAAAAATGAGGTTTCACCCTAGGGTTTGATAAAATATTGCATGTAGAGGTTGGGTGATTGTCTTTTGACTTTTTGTAGGTGATTTTAAGAATTTCTGAGGTGGTGGCATGTTTTGGTAAGGTTTGGAACCATTCCTTTCAATAAACCCTCCTTATACTAGCATAAAATAAGGGTTTTTGTTTGGCATGGTGGAGTGAGTTTGTCTTGAGACAAATTGCAGATTTGAGGGTTTGGATACATGATAATTTCTGTCCCAACAAGTTAAGGGGGTTCTTGAATTTTTAAAGGTATGTTCCTTTGTAAATTAGGCCTAGTTAGCCTAATGAGGACAACGAAGAAGGTCATTTTTGATGCACATGTTCCAAGATAGTCACTATTGATTTTGAAGTATGTGTTGTAACTCAATAATAGCTATCTAGATCAGTCATTTTTTTGTGAAGTCATTTCAGAAGATTTCCTCAAAAAACCACTTGGAGCCATTCTTTTCACTAGAAAATTCATCATAAAACCCTTTAGCAGCAACTCCACCTTTGTTTCTTGAATTCCCCTACACAAATAAACACACACACACCTAAAACATCCTAATTCGACCTTACATACTTTATATCACTTCTCTAATCACCTAATGACCTCTTTGATACTTTGAATACATTACATATGACCTTTACATGACCTTTTTCACATTGTTTACATTTCAAAATTCAAATTTTGCAAATTTTCCTATTGAAGGCATTTACAAAACAAGGTGCTACTGCACCAAACATGAACTCCAAAATTACAATATTTGAGTAAATCTCATTATGTAAGTAAATATCCTTACAATGCCTTAGGTACTTCATTCTCACGGATCTTTTACAATGTCACTCATATATTTGAGATTCTCTTTAAATGTCTACATCATAGGTGCTCATTATGAGGTTAACTTCAAATGAGTAACTTGAGATTCCCTCACTAAGCTTCACATGCTCTTTTATAATGGCTTGAAATCAAAATTAAGATTTGTCAAGATCATCAAAATAAGGATGTTGCATTGCTTTTTGGCTCAGATTCTCTTTGATGGCTCATAAATCAAAATTTTCTGCAACGAGAGATCAATCAATTTTTAGTAGTTTACTTATAAATACGCAAAGTAAAAGAGAAAAAGAAAGAGCATCCAAAATGGAAATGAAATAAAAATATATGGAAGGCACTTACAGATAGGCATGCAGGTCTCACAACTTAGTCACTCTTGGTCATACATCTTTATTGGGAATTCCAACATACCTATTGCACACAACACCTCTCATGAATAGAGTAAGTTGAAATTTCAGATGCTCTTATAATGTCTACATCATAGCTGCTCATGATAAGGTTAACTTCAAATGAATAACTTGAAACTCCTTCACTAAGCTTTGCACACACTTTTGTAATGGCTTAAAATAATGATTGAGATTTGTCAAGATCATCAAAATAAGGATGTTGCATTGCTTTTTTGGCTAACATTCTCTTGGATGGCTCATATATCTGCATTTTTTGCAAGGGGACACCAATCATTGTTTAGTATGTTACTTACAAATAAGCAAATCAAAAGAAGATGATAGTATTGGCATCAAAAAAATTAAAGTGCATACAAATTTAAATTAATAAGAACCAATGTGCATATACTTTCAAATTAATCTAATGAACCATCAGGGTCTGCTCTACTCTTTATTGTATCAAGTGTTGCATCATGGTCAGACTCACGAACCTTCCACAAGGTCTTATTCAAAGGTCTACCCACATATTTGATCAAAAAAACATTGGATGCCATGACAAGGTTCAAGTAATGAATAATCTTACGATGCATGTCAAAGTCCTGAAATAGCCAATGTTTAACACTCGAATGTGCATACCTTCTAAGCCATGTTCCAATAACCACAACTGATCCTGTAGGATATTCGATGTTTTCTCCATCTATAACTAGGGCCTCCAATTTATTTTTGGCCTCAACACAATGACACAAGTAATAGTTTGTTCCCTCTTCATTGTATTCATCTGCAATAACTGCATAAACATGCCCTGCATTGATATGTGCAAAAAATATCTTGAAATTTGTCAACATTACAAATATAGTACAAAGCAAGATAGCAATATGTAATTTCAACAACTAAGCAAGTAGATATATCACCTGGTTGAACTAGATCTGATACGTGGTCAAAGTCGATCGATGATTCCATCTGTGTCAGTTATAATACCATCAGAGGGCGATACGTGTGAAGTGGGCTAAGATAACTTGTCAACCATTTTTCAACCCACTCCCCTGACTCACAATCACTCTAGGCTTGCATTGTACATTAAGAACAAAAGAATGCCTTCTTTCGTGTATCGATACTCCATGAACCTGCATTTGAGCTAAGGAAACAGTGTACCTCACTCGATCCTGTTACTATACAATGGTCTTCATATGGTGCAATGTTAGTATCATCCATCAACCAAAAAAATCTATGAACTAAAGATGTAACTTCATTACCTGGACCCATCGAAGCATTACACCACTCGATGATTGATTTTTCATTTGTCAACTTTGCACTATCTTTATACTTTAACTCTTTTTGTTCTAATGCTCTTTTCACACATGCTCTTGCACCATCATGCTCCCCCTTTCCATGTTCGGCCTCAAAAAAGTTCCACATACATTGAACACCTATAATGACATGCATCCTGCACAACTAGTGGAACATGTGCAAGTTCTTGAACTATGTTTCATAGTTATCAGACCATATTATATGTTGGTCATATTCTATGCCCCTCTGAGCCAAACCACTGTAGAACATCTGGAAGCAACCTTGCACAAACTCTGGAGAATCTATGTGATCATCACTAATGTAAAAGTGGTACTCCCTCAATACCTTCCTTTGGTCATCTGTACTATTAGATGCATGAATGAATTCTATGTGCACAAATATTGAAACTTGTGTGGAGTTGTAATACTGTGATTGCACCTCATGTTGTGGCTGTAGAGTGTAGTTCTCTGTAAATTCAACTATTGATACTATGCTTCCAACTAGAAAGGTGTCCTTGCATAGCTTGAATTATGTGTCCAACCATCAGGCTCTATGGGTATGCATTGCATACTCAGACAGTATATTGTCACAAAACATGGACATAAACTGGTACATTGGAATCTTCTCAATAACCAAATCACATATTTTTTCTTGAGACCCATATTTTGTAGCAGATGCCACTATTTTATACTTCCCTAACTCTACTAGTTTTTGTCCCACCTCATCTATACTTTCCATATGTTGACATATTGGAATACGCTAGAAGCCACCGCAATGCTCGCATGAACCATCCAAGAATGTTGTCCTATAGAATATCTGGCCATCCTCTATTTCACATAAATTTTTTGATAAGAACTCTCTTGAATATTTTGGTGGGGCTTCTATGCCACAATCCTGCAAAAAATCATTAGTATGTAAATCTACATATATAGAATGATAAACATCATAATGGTTACAAAATTCAATATGTAGTCTACAACAACAAGTAGTGCGTGTGTGATTTATCTTGACATAAAAAGGTTTAAGCATTTCAAAAAATCTTAGAGAAATACTAATTTGAGGATAATCATTTTCAAATTTTCTAGTCATATCCAAAAAATGTTTTGGATGTGGCTCACAATTTTGACTACCGATTCTCCTTCTTACCACATCCCTTTGATTCAAAGATGGCCTTGTGTTATTCTTCAAATACTCTTCAATTAGTGTTCTCAAGGCTTTGAAAAATTCTTTATCTTTTGGTGACAGTCTCCTCGAGAATGCCCATAATTCATTTGAATCATTACCCTCAATTCTTTGTTGCCTTTGAATGGCTCTTGATAATTTTTTCCTACTAATTCCCATTTGTTCACTCGTCTTTCTAATGAGATGAGCTCTCTTTGTTTGACAGCTTACCAAAGTCGATGTAATGACATGTCGGGTGACATTACTATCCTTTGAGCATGAGGTCTTACCCACACTCTCATAAGCATCCATTAGATTCTTCACAATAGTGTCTTCACTCGATGCATTCGATGTTGTCAACCCAAGAGTCTTCGTGATGTTCCTATACTTTACACCCCAAATCATTTCAACAAATAGTTGACATCTTGCAATCTCATTTAGCCTTTCAAAGAATCGTTCCCAAATCTATCAGCATATCTTCTACAAGTGCGTGTTAGAGTCTTACCTTCCATATGCTGCAAAATCTCATCATCAATATTAATCAAATACTTTGGTTTTCTACACAAAATTCTACGTGGTGTTCTCTTAGGTACATACATCTCAACTTTAGGAATTTCATCCATATTTAATTGAGGTGGGCTAGATTGTGTACCTTCGATCGAGGGTGGAGAAGAAGACATACCTTAAGGTTCACATGGGGATGATGGCATACCTTCTTCATCAAATCCAAGTGATGATGTACTCTCAACTTAAGATGTGTTGGATGGTTTCCAACAATATTCACTTGAGGTAGATGGTGTCCCTCCATATTCACTTGCAGTAGATGGTGTCTGCCCATATTCACTTGTGCTAGATGGTGTCCCTCCATAGTCGCTTGTGCTTAATGGTGTCCCTTCATATTCACTTATCGTAGAGGGTGTGTCTCCAACTACGATATCTGAATTTGTCTTACGATGATGCTTTCCCATTCATTCCTTTTGTGTTGCCAATTCTCGTTCTCTTTTTGACGGTTGAGGTTCCTCTTCAATTGGCTTGTTTTCGTCAATTGTTTCCAATTTCTTCTTTTCACGATATGCTGCCACCCAAACTCTCTCCTTTTATTTGAAGGTTTTGTTCTCTTCGTATGTTAGTTTCCTCTCTGTCTTTTTCTTCAACATGGCAAATAATTTTATCTGTACCATGGTAATGAGACGAATATTAGTTCCTAAAAAATGTATCCATTCAAGTTAATTGAAAAATATATGTCATTCAAGGCTTCATTTAAATAATACTTACAATCATCCTATAAAAAATTTAACCTAGCATAGACAAATGTGACATGTTTTTTTTTTTCAATCCAAAATGCCTTAAAGAAAAGTGGTAATGTGGCATGCCATGATTTCAAGATAGGCTCAACATGGAAGCATGTACATTTGCAAAAAATTGCATTTTTTGGCAAAGTTGTGAAGAGATAAGTTAGTTGAGACATTAAAAAAATAGTTAGATACGTTGGGGGAGTTGATTTTGAAGGTAAATAAGATAAATATCATGTAAGTTACAATCATATTGAGTGTAATGGCATTGTGAGTGTTTGATAAGTTTGTGGTCCAGGAGCACCTTGACAATCTATGCTTCCATTTTGAAAATTGATTCCATTTTGGGTATCTACATGTTGTAAGAGGGTAATTAAAGATATTTTCCATGTATTTGAATCATTAGGAGGTTTAATTTTTAATTCCTATGTGTATTTTGTAAAGTTGTCACTATTTGCAAAAGTTGCACAAAGACAAAATTGTGAAAAGTTACAAAAACTGTGAAATAAGGGAGGTGAAAGGTCGTATGGGCTTATTTTTTCTTGGAGGAACTTGGATGTTGATAATACATGTATGTAATGCCTTTATAAGGCCTCATGTACATTTGGAAATTTGTTAGTGATTGAATATCTGATTTTGAATGAATAAAAACACTGTTTTTCTGTATTTTCTTCAGAATTTCACTGTTTTAGGCTCTTGTATGAATTTGTACGGGAAGGAATGCTTGTTTGGATGTTTTTAAGTGTTTTCACACTCAATCACCTCCCACATAAAAAAAATTTCATGCATTTTTGTTAACGTTTGAGTCAAATATTACAATTTTTCTCTAAAACTGTCAAACCCTCTGTTAGGGTAAACAATGAACTTGAGAAATTGTGTTTTTCCCATTCTACTTAGTGAAAGTTCTCAATTTTGGTGTACAAACTCCTTGTGGAATTTAATTTCATGTTTCAAAGGTTACCAATCATATGGTGAGGACTAAGGTGTGAAGAAAAGACTTTTTCTTGACTGTGAAACTGTGTTCAGACTAGTAAAATAGGGAATTGTGAAGCTTAGAGATTAGGGTTTATGGAAATGTGTTTGGAAATGAACTTATAATGGACTTATAAGTTTTTTCAAGTAAAATGAAAGTTATTTGATGTATTGTTTATGATTTTTTTGTGTTGGGGGTAGCAAAACCAAAAACCCTTGTTTACACTAAGGCTTAGTTAGGCTTATTCTCAGACTGAAACAACTAGTTTACAAGCATTTGCTCTGAAGGACTTAATATTCATCTTGTAATATGTTTTGTATGAGTGAAATGGGTGTCCAAAATTAGTATCACAGTCTAAATTGTGTGCATGGTTTGGGAGATACATGTGACAATTTGCAAATGCTTGGCTACTAGTAATGTGGACAGACAACAAAGGAACTGAGTTTGTGTGTAAGGGCAGAATTCTGAAAGGTTTCATTTTTTTTGTACTAACTCAAAAAAATATTTCTTAAGCAAATAATGGTTTTTTTGTGCCTTAATAATTATAGTTTTTGTTTCTAAACAATGGTGCCATTATGGAAAATTTAAGACAACTTGTGAATGACATAATCATTGGTTGATGTTTTGAGGAACCTAGCTGATTGTAATCAGTCATTTTCAATATTTTCAAGGTGTTTTGAAGGTCCAACCTATAACCACCTATTAACTACCAACCTATAACCACCTGTTAACTACCAAGACCTTCATTTGTCTTAAAAATTGCTAACATTGACAACTTTTGCTAGATAATAAACATTATGCAACTTTGTTGTCCAAGACACCTAAGACCACTCAAAAACCTTAATCTCAACCCTAATACAACTTCTAGACTCTTGTCTTTCACTTCCATTTACAATTTGAATAATTTTCCTTCAAAGATTATATGGCAAAATTGACAATTTTCTAAAGCAAGAGTGCATACTTGCACATTTGATCACCAAACTCACAAAATCCCTAAATACATGAAATATTGGTCTATTTAGACCTTATTTTCAATAAAATCTATGAAAAATAATCTAAAACCTCTTTAACTCACCCATAGACCTTAGACATATTGTCACCAAAGTAGATTTTGAAACATGGTTGTAGGTGCCCCTGCACCACAGGTTTCAAATACTACAAGGGGAAGCATGGTCAAAGGATGAATTTTGGTGAGATATTTGGAATGTGTATTTGGTTTATTTCAATCAATAAAAAATTTATTATAGTGTTTTGGATTTTTGGATAAAGGTTGGTAGCTGCCTTTCATGATTTGTTGTTATTTTGCCATGTAAGTTGTAGCATTGAGTTCTTGAATTAGTGAATCATGAACGAATTGAATGGTTCTGAGTTTCTAATCAGCTTTATGCTATGTTACAATAAATTTTATGATGGTTCATCTATTTTTTGAGTCTGAAAAAGAGTTGAAACCAAGTTCTAATTTTTTGTGGAAATATGAAATCAAGTGAAATTGAAGGATTTTGAT
Organism: Sequoiadendron giganteum; assembly: GCA_007115665.2. Classification (NCBI taxonomy): domain Eukaryota; kingdom Viridiplantae; phylum Streptophyta; class Pinopsida; order Cupressales; family Cupressaceae; genus Sequoiadendron; species Sequoiadendron giganteum. The sequence continues at coordinate 480,795,490 of CM021105.1, read as the reverse complement.
GAAAAGATGATTGAGTTTGTTCATTGATCTTCTTCAATTTAAGTTAGGGTCAGAAGTACCCTTGATGATTTTTGGATCCTGGTAGATGCTCTGCATCAAGTTTAAAATGGTAATTGGAAAGTGTATATAATTGTGTAATTTAAAATGTGCATTGACAGCGTAAGGTTGTAATGACAAATAAAAATGAAAGCAAGCCATAATAGAATGAAAGAAAATGTGTAAAGACTTCACATACCTAAAAAACCAGACTTTCAAATGGAGGAGTTCAACCCAATTATGTAGCCTTAGCTTCTTCTTACTTCAAAATCCACAACAATTTGACTTGTTCAAAAGCTTGTTCCCCTCCAAACTTCAATTATATATCAGTTTTCAATGGAATTCAAACTTCAATTGATATTATATGTCTTTCAACATGGAAACTCTGCTATTTCATGCAAAGGTGGTAAAAATATCATGGAAAAGGTGATGGAATGAGAAAAACATGCTTGCACACTTCACAACATCATCAAAAAGCTACTTTTTTGTCAGAGCACGCGCAAAACCAGGAGAATATGCAAACTGTGGGCCTTGACATCATGGGTATATTGAGTTTTTTACCATTTTTAATGGAATAAAAAATGTGCTCGTGTTATAACGTGCTCGCATTATAACGTTCCCACATTATAACGTTCCCGCATTATAACGTGCCCACATTATAACGTGCCCGCGTTATAATGTGCCCGCATTATAACGTGCCCGCATTATAACGTGTCCGCATTATAACATGCCCGCGTTATAACACCAGCGCATTATTTCTTGCTAAAATGGTAACATCTCTACTTCTTCAAAATGCACACGCGTTATATGAAATATGGTTTTCTTAAAATATTTATTTTCTCCCTCTTTGTCTATACCCTCTATCCTAATTCTATATCTCCCCTACACCCTTATAGTAGAGGAGATAGAGGTGTGTGTGTGTGTGTGTGTGTGTGTGTGTGTGTTTGTGAGAGAGAGAGAGAGAGGTAGAGGGAGAGTGGGAGAGAAAGAGAGAGTGGGAGACAAAGAGATAGTGGGAGAGAAAGAGGGAGAGAGGGAGGGAGAGGGAGAGGGGGAGAAAGAGATAGTGAGAGATATGGAGATAGAGAGGGAGGGAGAGAGGGGGAGAGTGGGAGAAAGAGAGAGTGGGAGAGAGTGGGAGAGAGTGGGAGAGTGGGAGAGTGGGAGAATGGGAGAGTGGGAGAAAGAGATAGTGGGAGAGATGGAGATATAGAGGGAGGGAGAGATGGAGTGGGAGAGAGATAGAGGGTAGAGG
>CM021105.1:480643224-480794099 GCA_007115665.2 Sequoiadendron giganteum | reverse complement strand
CCCTCTCCCTCTCTCCCTCTCCCTCTCCCACTCTCCTTCTCCCTCTCCCTCTCCCTTTGGTTTATGTGTGTACAAATCTGATATCTGATTTAAATCGGATATCCGATTATATCGAATATCAAATTTGTGGGACATTTTTGTGCATTCCAATAGACCCTGCATTCTGTTTGCAGCACTTTGTAGGCGACAAACGCGCGGTTTCAGACAGGAAGAGACAAAGATAAAATTTTGGGAGCATCTTGTACTCAAATTTGCCATACATAATGATTTTTTAGCATCTTTTGTTTGGTATAATGGGGAGTAGTCAGAAGCAAAAACGTAAGAGAAAGCTGACAAAAGAACAAATTGAAGGATATAGACAAAGAGATAGTGAAGGTCATAGGAAGAAAAGACAAGGTATGTTAAATATTGGTGAACCTGAGCCCTATGGTCTTTCAAGTGAAGAGGAAATTGAATATGTTCAAGGTGAAAATGTAGAACATGGTATTGAAATTGGGAATGAAAATGTTCAAATTGATATTGAAAATTTTCAAGGTGAAAATGTTGGAATTGAAGATGTTGAACATGATACTGAAATGAAATTGGGAATGAAATGTTGAACACGATTTTTGAAATTGATAATGAAAATGTTGGAATTGAAGATGTTGAACATGATATTGAAATTGGGAATGAAAATATTGAAATTGATAATGAAAATGTTGGAATTGAAGATGTTGAACATGATATTGAAATTGGGAATGAAATTGTTCAAATTGATATTGAAAATGTTCAAGGTGAAAATGTTGTAAATGAAGATGTTGAACATAATATTGAAGCAAGTGTTAACTATGTTTCACCAGATTACACGAGAAATGAAGAACCTTGTGTGGAAGAAAGACGTATTCCAAATTCAAGACCTTCAAGGACCCCTAAATGGTTAGTTGAAATTGATGATAACATTATAAACAATTTTGAAGGCAAGAGGTCAACATGAACTATTCAGTTGTGGGCTAGAATACTTTTCAACCAATATTTTAGCAATAAGACATTGACCGAGCAAAGCCAACTTTTTGTACAATTGCTAAAGATACAAAAGATGAGACCTTTGCTAGCCAAATTGAAGATTCGTCTGAACAAGAGGACCGAAAAAAATTCTATTATTGTCAAAAATCTTTTTAATGCTCTCAACTCTATTGGAAAAAATAACAAGGAAAAAGATAAGAGAGCTGCTCGGAGAGTCATTACCACTGCCCTAGTAAGCCATCAATTGAAAAAGGCTCGCTTTATGAGGCAAACTTGTATTGATTTTGACTTAAATCATAAAACTTTGGATAGAGTACTTGCAAGAAGAGAAAGAATAGATGATCCTCTTCAAAATGATACATGGGATTTTTTTGGAATGCTTACACGTGTTGATAAGAAGCTAACCGATAATGTAAAGCAGGCAATTCAACAATTTTGGCATGATAACTCTAGAGTATCACCCAATGCAAAGGATGTTTTAAAGTTAAGAATTGGCAATTGAGACCGTACACTGCATCCTAAAGATTTCTTGGAATCAAGCCAAACAATGTTGTTCATCAAATTTATTCAAGCACATCCAAATATGGAAATCTCACAAAGAACTTTTGAAGGTTTGAAGCCATTTTATTGTGTGCCTCTTAAGATTCGTAATACTTGTTGTTGCAAATACCATGTGGAGTTTTCAATGTACCATGAACTATTATGCTATATCCATTCTACTTTGCATACTAATGAAATATTGCAGGAGTGTGGTGCAATGCATCTTCCGAAATCATCAAGGGACTTGTTAGATCTATTTTTATGTTCTAGGGATGATAGTTCCTTTTTCTATAGAAATGATTGTTTAAATGCGAAGTGCTCACAATGTGGTGGCTTGTCAAAGCTTATTCAATGTTTTCATGAGGGTTCCGAAAATGAATTTGGAAAGAATCTTGTTGAGAAAAAGAGATATGAGATAGTCAAATATACTTTGCAGAGTGGAGGTGAAGGTTCTAGATGCGAGTTGGTTACAAAAGAATTCAGTGTTGCTGATTTTATTTCAAATTTTAAGACAATCTTTTCTACAAATATGCAAGGGATAGTCATAGGTCTCAGTGGTTGGATCAAAAATTCAGGATATGTCAGGACTCTTTTCCGATTGGCACTATTATATCAGTGGTTGATTTTGCTGAAAACTACACATTGCAACCACAAAATGAGGTACAATCTCAGTATTACAATTCCATTCAGATTGTTATTTTTGTCCACATAACGTTTAGACATGCACCTAATAGTACAGAGGAGGATTGAAAGATAATCAGAGAGTACCATTTTTATATGAGTGATGATAGATCTCACTCGTCCAAGTATGTCCAACATTGTTTCGAGAATTTTTTTGAGTTCTTGCAGGAGCATGATATAGCACTAGGCCGACATCTCATTTGGTCAGATAACTGTATAGGTCAATTCAAGAATGCTCGTATGTTTATTGGTTGAGTAGAATGCATGTAGAGAGGGGTGTATCTAATATTTGGAGTTTTTTTTATGCTAGGCATGGGAAAGGGGAGCATGATGGAGTAGGTGCATGTGTAAAAAGAGCTCTAGTTAAGGAGCAATTGAAGATTTCAGGAGCAAAATTCAGTGATGCACATTCTATTATTGATTGGTGTAGTTCAACATTGTCACAGGGAGGGACACTTGATTCAACAGTGCACACATTCTTTTGGTTGGTTGAGGAGGGTACAATGGGAGGAAGATTGGATTGTCATACAATCAAAGATTCTTCAAAAATGCATTCTTTTCGAAGCTCAGATGCAAGCACATGGACCATTTGGACACGACAATTGGCTTGTTTTTGTCAAAGTTGTATTCAGTGCGAGTGGGATCAATGCAAGTCAAGTGATTGGGTGGATATATGGGTTCCATAGTATCTAACTCCTTTATCTCAAACTATATCCATGACAAATTACACAATGGAAAGTTCACTTGATTATGACCAGCTTTCAGATCTACTACATCCAGGACATGTTTTTGTAGTTGTTGCACTACAGGGGAATGAAGAGAGATCAGAATATTGGTTGGCTTGATGTGTGCAGGTAAATCACAAGATAACACAATCGATGGAAGATGATGATGAGTTCGTGTATCCTACAGGTTCAGTTGTGGTTGCAGGAACTTGGTTGCGAACATACATGATTAGAAAGAATGACATACCTGCATTTGAAGACTACGAGAAACACAAAACCATTCTCATGTATTCACACCTTGTTATAGCAACAAATTTTAAGTTGTTGAAGCATCATGCCAAACCAAAGACAAAACAACTATGGACACTTAGTAATGTTGATCATGAAGCAATATTGGATACTCTTAAGCAAAGAGATGACCCTTCAATCACACTTGAATAGCATATTCAAGAATGGAAATTACAATGCTTAAGCCTCTTTTTTGTTGTGACAATATAGATATATTATTTGACAAATTTTGCGATATTCTTGGCACGATTGATCATGGACCTGCTGCAAAAATAGCCAACTCTGATCCTTTCAAAGAGGTATGCGACATATTACTTTAATATAGATTGGTTATTCAAAGCATATTTTATAGTTTGCATTACCAATTCATCATCATTCATGATGTTTAGATTAATATAGATTTGTTAGTCTAAGCATATTTTTTGTTGTTACAATATAGATTTATCATTTGACAAATTTTGCGATATTCCTGGCATGATTGCTCATGGACCTATTGTAACAATAGGCAACTCTGATCCTTTCAGAGAGGTATGTGACAAATTATAATAATATCAATTGGTTATTCTAAGCATATTGTCTATTGTATGTAGTTTAACTGCTACCTTGATGGTTTGTACAGGTGCTTGTCACTCGAAAACGCCAACATACTACTCTTGTGGAAGACTGTGCCTTGAATGCCTCAATGAGGCAAATTTTGTAAAAATTGAATTTTGAAATGTGAAGCAATGTAAAAAGGTCATAACTGTGTATAGGCATAATCTATATCCAGTGATGTTTTTTGAAGTACGGTTCAATTGTCTGCCATTGTATAAAGAGTATGTTTAAAATGTAAAAATATTTTTGTACTTAATCGAGCTACAACTAGAGGTTTTCTTCTTGGTTCTTTCTTGTTGGTATGCTCGTTTGAACCATGTTTTGTAATATCTCCTATTTATATATAACAAATTACAGTGGCTTGCCACTTTTTCGAAAAACAAAAAGTAAAAATCTCATTGTGAATTTCATTTTCCTTTTAATTGATTCAATTTGATTAGGTAAGATTTTTCTTATGCAAGAGCTAGGACTTGCAGAATCTTGATCCAACCTTAAATATTTCTGCCCCCACATGTCATTGATATTAGCACTTTGGACTCTTAAGGGAAAACGTCGCTCCAATGCAGCTCAGAGCGATTCGGCGTATTTGGGTGCAAGAGAGAACCATACCTAGCATAAACGTACCCATACGGACGTGTTTGAACAGTCCATTGGGCTATATGAGTTCGATAATGAAAGTTGCACCACTTTGCAACTTTACATTGCTTGCATTTGACAACTTTTCCCTCACCTGAAAACTCATCACCATGGGAAAACGCCTTCGAGATAGAAAAAACTGAGAGAGGTTATTTTATATGGTCTCAACACGATCCCATATGCTTCAACGAAGAGTCTGTAAGCATCATGGTTTTCAAGAAATAGTCCATCAAAGTTTGCTACCTTTTAGCACTTTGGACTCTTAAGGGAAAACATCGCTCCAATGTAGCTCGGAGTGATTCTGCATATTTGGGTGCAAGAGAGAACCATACCTATCATAAAAATACCCATCTAGATGTGTTGGAATAGTCTATTGGGTCGTACAAGTTCGAGAATGAAAATTGCACCACTTTGCAACTTTACACTGCTTGCATTTGGCAACTTTTCCCTCAACTGAAAACTCATCACCATGGGAAAATGATTTTGAGATAGAAAAAAAAAAGAGAGGTTATTGTAGATGGTCTCAACATGATCCCACATCCTCTGACGAAGAGTTTGTAAGCATCACATTTTCCAAGAAATAGTCCGTCAAAGTTTGCTGCCTTTTAGCACTTTGGACACTCAAGGGAAAACGCCACTCCAATGCACCTCAGAGCGATTCGGCGTATTTGGGTGAAAGAGAGAACCATACCTAGCGTAAACGTACCCATTCGGATGTGTTGGAACAGTCTGTTGGGTCGTATGAGTTTGAGAATTAAAGTTGCACCACTTTGCAAATTTACACTGCTTGCATCTGGCAACTTTTCCCTCAACTGAAAACTCATCACCACGGGAAAATGCCTTCGAGATAGAAAAAACCGAGAGAGTTTATTGTAGATGGTCTCAACACGATACCATATCCCTAAAAAAAGATTCTGTAAGCATCACGGTTTCCAAGAAATAGTCTATCAAAATTTTTTGCAGTTTAGCACTTTGGACTCTTAAGGGAAAAAGTTGCTCCAATGCAACTCAGAGCGATTTGGCATATTTGGGTGCAAGAGAGAACCATACCTAGCGTAAGCGTACCCATCCGGACATGTTGGAATAGTCTGTTGGGTCGTATGAGTTTGAGAATGAAAGTTGCACCACTTTGCAACTTTACACTGCTTGCATTTGGCAACTTTTTTGTCAACTGAAAACTCATCACCACGAGAAAATGCCTTTGAGATAGCAAAAACTGAGAGAGGTTATTGTAGATGGTCTCAACACGATCCCATATCCTCAGACGAAGAGTCTATAAGCATCACGGTTTCCAAGAAATAGTCTGTCAAAGTTTGCTGCTTTTTAGCACTTGGGACTCTTAAGGGAAAACGCTGCTCCAATGCAGCTTAGAGCGATTCGGCGTATTTGGGTGCAAGAAAGAACCATACCTAGCGTAAACATACCCATCTAGACATGTTGGAATAGTCTCTTAGGTCGTACGAGTTTGAGAATGAAAGTTGCACCACTTTGCAACTTTACACTGCTTGCATCTGATAACTTTTCCCTCAACTGAAAACTCATCACCACGGGAAAATGACTTTGAGATAGCAAAAACTGAGAGAGGTTATTGTAGATGGTCTCGAAATGATCCCATATCCTCAAACGAAGAGTCTGTAAGCATCAAGGTTTCTAAGAAATAGTCCGTCAAATTTTGTTGTCTTTTAGCACTTTGGACTCTTAAGGGAAAATGTCGCTCCAATGCAGCTTGGAGTGATTTGGCATATTTGGGTGCAAGAGAGAACCATACCTAGCGTAAAAATACCCATTCAGACGTGTTGGAACAGTCCATTGGCTCGTACGAGTTTGAGAATGAAAGTTGCAGCACTTTGCAACTTTACACTGCTTGCATCTGGCAACTTTTCCCTCAACTGAAAACTCATCACCACGGGAAAACGCCTTCGAGATAGCAAAAAGTCAGAGAGGTTATTGTAGATGGTCTCAACACAATCCCATACCCTCAGACGAAGAGTCTATAAGCATCACGATTTCTAAGAAATAGTCCATCAAATTTTGTTGCCTTTTAGCACTTTGGAATCTTAAGGGAAAACGTCGCTCCAATGCACCTCGAATCAATTCGGTGTATTTGGGTGCAAGAGAGAACCATACCTAGCATAAACGTACCCATTCAGATGTGTTGGAATAGTCTGCTAGGTTGTACGAGTTCGAGAATGAAAGTTGCACCACTTTGCACCTTTACACTGCTTGCATTTGGCAACTTTTCCCTCAACTGAAAACTCATCACCACGGGAAAACGCCTTCGAGATAGCAAAAATTGAGAGAGGTTATTGTAGATGGTCTCAACACAATCCCATACCCTCACACAAAGAGCCTGTAAGCATCACGGTTTCTGAGAAATAGTCTGTCAAAGTTTGCTGCCTTTTAGCACTTTGGACTCTTAAGGGAAAACGTTGCTCCAATGCAGCTCGGAGCGATTCGACGTATTTGGGTGCAAGAGAGAACCATACCTATCGTAAATGTACCCATTCGGACATGTTGGAACACTCCATTGGATCGTACGAGTTCGAGAATGAAAATTGCACCACTTTGCAACTTTACACTGCTTGCATTTGGCAACTTTTCCCTCAGCTGAAAACTCATCACCACGGGAAAACACCTTCGAAATAGAAAAAACTGAGAGAGGTTATTTTAGATGGTCTCAACATGATCCCATATCCTCAGACAAAGAGTCTATAAGCATCACGATTTTCGAGAAATAGTTCATCAAAGTTTGCTATCTTTTAGCACTTTGGACTCTTAAGGGAAAACGTTGTTCCAATGCAGCTCAGAGCGATTCGACGTATTTGGGTGCAAGAGAGAACCATACCTAGCGTAAATGTACCCATCCGGACATGTTGTAATAGTCTTTTGGGTCGTACAATTTTGAGAATGAAAGTTGCACCACTTTGCAACTTTACATCTCTGTAGAGATTTAGGGATGTCCTCTTCAGATCACTCTATTCTGAATAGGTTTGCGGAGCTACCAATGTTAAATCCAAGTTGACTGACTTTGAGAAAATTGTATCCTAGTAAACACAATAGAGGTCCCACTTCTTCTTGAATGCAGGAGCACCATCCAACCCTTTATCTCCATTCATCTTGAAGCATCTTTTCTTTCCTCCTTTTCCTTCCTTCTTCTAGGATTGAGTGGAAAGAACGTGAATGTCTTCATTTGTAGGGCTTCATCCAATACCTCTCACAACCAACCTTGACTCCTCTTGAATACAGTCAGCCCTCAACCAATCAAACTTGGGAAGTTTCGATCTCACGTCGATTCCTTGAATGTAAGACTCCCAAGATGAAGGAAGACCAGTAAGAGCCAACATGGTCAAATCTTTTTCATCAACAATATGACCATTTCTCTCGTTGTCTTCAACTTAGAGATCAGATAATACAACTGAAAGCACTCAAAAAATGAAACACATAAGACAATAAACACAACAAGAAATTTGCTTACAACTCAGGCCTAGCTCATGGCTGAATTTGATACAATGAATAATAGCACCTCTCGTAGATGCAAAGATACAATCGAATATGCTTCTCCTTGAAATCGGCCTGCTGCTGCAAGATGAAGCATTGTTGCTCAAGTGCAAACTTTTGCTTGCAATGCAAATTATGCTAAATGAACTTGATTGAGGAAATGAACAAACATCACCTTGTATTTATGCAAAATAAGGTGACTCTTCAAGGAGGTCGGCCTCTCTTGAAAATAATAAATTACAAAATAATATCAAGGAAGGTTGGCCTCATTCATTTAAATAAAATGAGTATAAATTTAATATCCATAGGCTATCATTTAATTTTTTTCAACTTAATGTGATTGCTATCATGTATGAAAAATGTGGTAGTATAGACAAGGCAGTGGACTATTTGAAAAAAAGCTTCAAAGAAATGTGGTCTCATAGAATTCAATGACAAACAAATGCAATTGACAACTGCTCATAGTTTTTAGTTATGCAATGTGAAGTAATTGTATAACTGCTTAGGTTGACTTTGTTAGAAGTATATTGTAATTGAAAAAATTTCATCTATGAACATCTAGTTGTTAGTTATGCAATGTGAATTAATGATTTGAGTTTGAAAGATGTGTAATGCAATGTAATCAGTGATATAAATATAAACTACATAATATAACCATTCAATTTTAAGCTATTGTACATTGATATTTAACCATTGCTCAAGATAAAATTTTCAAAGAGTTTAATCATGCACATGAGGAACAAATTAAATTTCAATTGTTAACTTCTATATATCAAATTATCCAATAATCAAGTGTATGTCCATATATAAAAATGGCATTGACGCCAACTCAAACAAAGTTTTACAAAATGTGGCATATGCCATTTCAATATGTATTCAAAATTTACATGCCAAAATGTCCATCTCATCCTAAACTACTGGTGGATCATCAAAATGGAGCCTCTTTGAAGCACTCGTTGGATCTAAAGGTAGCTGCACAAGAAAAATTCAAACCATAATTGAGATTAGTTATACTATATAATTTAAAATCGAATAATTAACATCAAAATCAATATACATTGAATTTTAATTGAACTCTAAAATTGAAATCTTGATTACCTAAAATATACGTCTCTTCAAAGGGCTAGGAGTCCTAGAATATACCAAATCAACTTTTAAAATGCCAATCTATATATGTGAACAAAAACATAAAATTGATCCAAGTTAGCATACGATTATTGGTAATAGGAACTTATTTACCAAACACAAAATAAAATAAGCACATACCTCTTTAGGTTGATCTTTTTCTTTATCTCCTTCAGGTGTTTCGACACCTCCTCCTTGAGGTGTTTCAACACCTACTCTTTGAGGTTTTCCAATAACTACTCCTCTATGCAGTGTGTCCCTTGTCATCATATTTGTATAGTTCATAATTGCCTGTACATAAAATTGACAAGTACATATGAAACTACCAATCTATGTCAACGTATGTATAATTAATATAAGATCTTAAAAATATTAATTCAATCCAATTTGAGTTCAATTACCTTCCCCTTATCTAGATTTGCACCTCCATAGTCTTGACGATGTTGCACCTCACTTGCACAAGGTATTTCCTATAGGAGGAAAACAAGATAAACATATAAGTTATTATATAATTTCATTAATGACAATTCAAATTACAAGCAAGTATATAGTAAAAATTGTAAATGAGTGAGTGCGAAAATATTTACTGCGTGTGTCTGAACCAAATGAAATGGCCCTAAGGGTGCTATTAGTCACCCGTGTGAGATCCTCCTCATACATCAACTGTTAAATAGACCATGTAAATAAATATTAGTAATTGATACTATCTCTTATTAATATTCATTTAAAAACAAATGCAAGCTATGAAATTACAACTTAAATCTTACCTGTGTCACTATTCTAGCATCTCCCTCTCTAGCAGGAGAGGACTCTGTAGGGTGCACTCCACTCCCCTATGAGTGATCTATAATGTCCACATCATGGAGATCATAATTAGAAGTGTCCAAGGGATGCTTAGCGGGTTGTAAAAGAGAACCCAAGCATATCTGGCGACACATAGTGCAAGTATGTGGCACACAAATATGTGGACATGAGGAGGATGATGCAGCAGCACTTGAGCCTTTGCCAACATCACCAAAATGTGGTTGAGCTACTGTAGAAGCATGTGAAACCAAATGACCACTCAAAGAGTGGATAGCCTGTATAGTCTGTGTGGATGCATCCTGGATAATCTCTGGATGATAAATTGGAGGTGGCGGAGGAAGGGGAGGAAGGGGAACATTTGGGCGCAGGACTACTTTAACTGCCCCTGGTCTATCCTGGGGCATACCTCCACTGACGCCCTGGAAGGGTTTAATGTCAACGTAATGGACATGATGCCCTAACACAAACTCTGCATATAATTTTTTAATAAAGTAAAATGGTATGTCGGAATTATTGTTTGGTGGTTTATCAAAAACCATACACCAATGATCCCAAAAGCTAGCTACAATGTCCCTATGCATGCACCATTTTATGGAAAGTTTTATTTTATTAACATTCACTGGCAAACCGATGTGGGGGTCAATGAATAAAGAGGCTATTTGGGCTTTGGTTATTTGGAGATCTTTCACATCATCGTAAGACAATCCACATTGATAATATTCCCTTATGTCTTCTCACCACAAATAAAAGGAATTATGTTGGGTGGAGAGGGTTTCTATATTTTTAGTTATTTCTTTCAATGTGTTTGTCATATCTCTCAATCGATGCATTGTCTGATAAATTTCACAAATGCTCCTCAATTGCCCCAATTTTTCACCAATTAAGTCTTCAATTGGTGGTTGCAGAGGTGGTGGAGCATTTGGCTATAGAGGTGGTGGGGCATTTGGTATTTGTGGATTTTGATTCGTAGCCATAATACTTGATTAAAGTTAAAAACTAATTAAACTAATTGAAATTACACAATATAATTTATAAATGAAATTATTGTAAAAAAACCCTAGTTTTTAATAAAAATCCAAAAAAACCATACTTTTTCACAAAAATCAATAACAAACTCTTATTTTTTATAAAAATTCATCAACAACACTAATTTTTAATCAAGATCCATTTCAAAACATTAAGTTTTAATAAAAAATCAATGTAAACTCTAGTTTTTTTTTTAAATCAATAGAAAACCCTATTTTTGAAAAATAAAAAATAAAACCTATTTAAACTGAAGAGAATCTACTTGAAAAATCGATTACAAGATTGAAAAAACCAAATACATACCTTTGAAATTGGATATCTGATCAAAGCGGATATCAGATTTGGGTTTTTCCTTTTGCACCCATGTCAAACTGTGAGAAATGAAGTTAAACAGTCGACTATTTTTTTTATATATAGTTTCTAGAAATCGGATATCCGATTTGTGGAAACTAGGTTTGGTTTTTGGGTCGGGTAAATGTACCGACACCCAAACCTAGAAAAGTCAACTCAGCATTTATGCGTTTTTGAGCCGATCCAAAACGTGATTTTTTCTCACTGCCACTTTTTGGCCCATCATGATCCTGCACATACCCTCCTACCAAAATTAAATTCAAAAATAGGTTTCTTATGTGAGAAGGACCCATTGGCCACTAAAGGCGAATGGGTCCTAACACAACTTTCTAGACCTTGCTTCGGGGGGGTGAAAGAAATTAAAAACTCATGTCAAAAATGCATAAAAAGGGGTGTCTTATGTGGAGAGGACTCATTCACCACTAAAGGCGAATGGGTACTAGCACCATTTTCTAGGACCTTGATTTTTCCAAATTAAATGTTATGCAATTTGATTATTGGGTGTTGGGATAGATCCTTCAGAACGTGTTATTAATAAGGCTTAAATTTGAATTAAAGGGGCTAATTAAGCTTAATCAATCATAATTAATTAATGAAACCCTAGATAAGTGTGAAAGTGTACTACAACACTTTACAACACCCTAAATAAGGTACAAATTTAAGTACATTTTGTTAAAAAGGGGCCCTAGATTAATGTGAATGTGTACAACACATTACAACACTAAACCAAGGCATTATTAAATTAATTTTAATATCAATTATTCTCAAATTAAGTGTTTTTTTGACATTACAAAAACATAGTGGAAACATGCAAAAATATAGTTGATATATCCTTTGTAGATAATGGTTCTAGATTGAATATTTATAGTAAAAATAATTATATACTATCAAATTTACCATTTTGATACACTAATCTAAGGTAAGCATTAAATTTACTATTCTAATCACCTTTGGGTTCTCATACACATTCTTATGAAGTCAATACTTCTTGTCAAGCTAGAACTAATCATAAATCTAAATGTAGCTTGTCTTTATCTAAATTAGCTAGTCTAAAATATTATAAAGGATATGTTGTTCTCCAAAAAAAAATGGATATAATAAAAAGGATTGGGGTTGGGAGAATAGTCCATAGTTGAACCAATTAAGCCACTTGAGGTGAATAACACCATAAAATAATGACATGGTACTTTATATAAAGATATAAGTAGAATTTAGATAAAGGTAAGGTCTTAAAATGGGATATTTCTTAAATACGAAATAACAATGTAACATGTCCATATTACAAACAAAAATTGGTAATGTATTTGGTTGGTCATAACAAGACATATCATGCATCTCTAGTGAGATAAATATGTATAATATTATTGTATAGATTGATGTGAAACCTATCAAGCAAAAGAATCGCCAAATGCGCCTAAAATTTAATTTAATAAGCAAAGAACACAAAAACCTACTTAAATTAGGATTCAATTGATCATTTAAATTTTTTCCCTAGATATCCAACATGAAACCCGTGAATAAACAATTGGAACTTGTGTGTGAATTTATACTAACTTTAGAGATTATTATATCTAAATGAGGGATTGAATCGTATGCCAAAAATATAAATGATATTATTGGAATGTATTTATAAAAAATAATTATGATGTAATTATGTTTGAATAATATTCAAAAAAATCCATAGGATGTAGTTCATAGTTTTTAAAACTAATTATTCTTCTTATAGCATCTATTTGATTAGGTGAATTTTTTCTAGTATTTTTAAAAAAATGTTTAATTGTTGGTATGAGTTTTACATAGTCCATGAAGTAGAATGCAATATTTTGGTATAATTAATTCTCTTAAAAAATCAAATTCAACCTTTCTTTGCATGAGAGTCTACGTAAGATTCTCATAGTCCAATTTTATTAAGATCTTCAACTCTTTCACATCTCCCAATAAATTTTGAAATATTTTCCCTACTTATTTTTAGTAATCTACTTACTTTTCTAATCAAATTATATTTTTTAGTTTTCATTGCTTATTATAATTAATTTAAATATATGTTTGGTAGAATTACTATACTTAGAACATGAGGTTGATCCTATTATTTGATATGCATAAATTAGATTTATTACAATATTTTTCACCACCAATATTGAATGACCTTAGACCAAGAATATTCGTAGTGTCTAAATTTAATATTTTTTGTCATTTCAAAAATAATTTGACACCTTATTGTTGCATTTAACTTTTAAAAAAATATTATTTATATTTTAGTAGCAATTCTTTGACAAGTGCCTTCTACAATTTTATTAGGTATTGGTTTTAAGAATTTTTTATCAATTTTAATGAGTTGGTTTTGCTTCAAATGAATAAAAAATTTAGATGGTTCTCTTCTTAACATGTATTCATGAAGTTTTATATTAAATTAATTTTAATCATTTTTAATGTTTTCTTCAATTGGTGTATGTTCTTGATTTTTATAGTAAATTATATTTAATTAGTTTCTTTTAAATTTATCATTGAACATATGATTTCTAAATTGGGAATCAAAATATTATTAAGAATCAGTGTTTCATGACCAATCATTATTTTATTGTTTCTTATTTTTATAGGTGATTTATGACTTATTTTTGTAGTAAATTCAATTTGTAATGATGATGTACCTTCACCTCTAGCATTTTTCATTTGATCAAGTCTTTTCATGTGATCCTTTTATTTTTTATTTGCTTCAATTTTCTTGGATGTTCCCCATTATTTCCTTCTAATTGTAGTTTTCAATCATCTTTCTACTCAAAAATTAACAATATAGTGTTGGCATAATGGTTATTACATTGTGTAGTTGTTAGTTAATGTGGTTATGATGGTTTATACAACTACATCCTATGATAGTTATAAACTACATCTGATGAAAATTTGTAATCTTCCTATATGTATCCTTTCATATAGAACAATGGATCAATCAATTATATTTTTCCTTCATATGGTATCAGAGCACACAATGATCATGTTCTTGTAGTTGGTGATGGAGAAGTGCAGTAAGAGGCCAGAATGGAGGTGGTGAGCTTGTGTGGTAATCTATAGAAGATCCATTTCTTACTACCACATGATAAAAATTTGCAATGAGAATGACATCTAATAACTATATGAAGATTGGTGAAATTCATTTTAGTCGTGGATGAAAATGGTGTGATTGGCATAGAGAATGTGAAATTCCATTTCCTGTTGGAGGCATAGGTAATGCAAATTAACATTTGTTGTTGGTACCAGAAGACCATGTGAAGGAGAAGAGAAGATGGCACTACTAAGGGAGGCGTAGATGCTGGAGACATTAAGAATGATAGAGTGGTGGAGTGAGGACATTTAGTTTTTTGATACTCATCATAGGCTTGATTCGTATACAAGTTCCTCTTCTCTTTACCAAAAAGATCCATCAAGTACATTCTCTACATTTTGTACAATTAGACAATTAAATACTGATATGCTACATAGGAGGGGGTTCAAGAATGATAGGAAAGAAATCCTTGGACATTTTTTCATTCATATAGTAACTAGATGATGTCCTTGATTTATTTGAGAGAGGATATATCATTATGGAGATTGTAGTGGATAAGTTAGATAAGTGTTCTAGTTTTAATTTTCATACTTGGAAAATGAAAATGAAAATGCAATTAATGAATAAGAATTTATGGGGAATAGTGAGTGGAAAGGAAAAAGTGCACCTAAAAAGGCTACAATGTTATTGGATTGGAACAATAGAGATGATAAATCAAAGGCAATTATTGGTCTAGTTCTTTTTGATGGGCTCATGCAAGAAGTTGGGTCGACAAAAAGCTCAAAAAGTGAAAGTTTTTTTTGTTGTTTTTCAGAATTTGTCACACTTGGACTGAGAATTTGAGGCACTTACACAATGAATCTTTAAAAAATTCAATAATATGAAATTTAGAATTTTGAATCTAGTTTCCAAATATGTAATTTATTCAAATACCCAAATGATATAAATTAAATTTTGATAGGGATGTATAAAAACCACTTTTTAAAAGTCCCTATTTTTTTACCATACCATGCACATGTACGGACACCACTTTTTGACGCAAATAAAATTATTTTGTTAATTCCTTTTGGGGAAAGAGAGCTAACAACATGAAGATTAATGAGAGGAAAAAAAATTATTGAATTTTTATTGGCCTTAATTGTTGTTTTTAAAAATCAATGTGTACGAACAGCATAATTGGACCTAAACTAAACATTTTTTGAATCTTTTTTTAATTATGTAGAGAATTGTCTAAAGATTGATGTCATAATTTTTTTTACAAGAAACATAACCGAAAAAAAGTTATTAAAAAACAAAAAAATCCTGATATTTCAAGTTTATGGACTATTTTCCTTAGAAATTAATTAAAAAATAACAAATATAATCCAATCTTAATAAAAAATTATATATTTGGAAACTAGACATTGTGTTCTCTAATGGTTTTTAATTTCATAGATTGATTCAAAAAAAAAGTCCATCAGACATATTACCAAAGTTGGATATTCTTCTTGGATCTGCTTAGTTTTTTAGTTGCAGGTCAAAGCCTAAGGGTTGGGTTGCCAAGTTTTTCCCGAGCCTAAAACTGAGGTAGCATGTGGGTTGGGGATTCAAAATTTAAAAAACGTGTATGCATTTTAAAAAATGTGTGCATACATTACAAAACGCATACGTGTTTTTTATTTCCTTGATTATTTAAAAAAACAAATGCTTTTTAGAAACGTGTACGCATGTTAAAACACATACATGTTTTAAAACACGTACATTTTTTGCATTTTAAAATGCGTATGTGTTTCTAAAAGGTATTTAATTTTTTAAATAAATGACTTGTATGTGTTATAAAACGTGTACGTGTTATATAACATGTACACATTATAACGCATATGCATTTTTTAGTGCATACACATTTTTTTAGGCTCGGGTCCTATTGCATAATGCATACGCGTTTTTTGATAACGCGTACATATTTTTTGCAAGAAGATTTTTTTGGTCAAAACTTCCCCTCTTTGTGGACCCAACTTCTTGCTTTTACTCTGACTCTAAACTACATCATGTGGATTTAGATAAATCATCAATAGAAATTTGGGATAATCTCAATAAATTGTTTGGAGAAAAGGATTCAATGCAAAATTTTCCATAAAACTTCAATTTTTGATGCAAGAGCATCTACCAAGACTACAAAATAACAAGGGTACTTCTGACCCAAACCTTGATAGGAGAAGATCAAATTAAATAAGCAACTAAAATTGCTTCATTTCTTCATCAAATTCATATTGTTTCATTTGGAAACCTCAAGGAAACAACAAGCCAAACCACTTCAACAGTACCTCACATCATTATCAAGCTTCAAAGCAACTTATTCATCAACAAACATGATTGATCCAACCAACAAAAATGATTAGCAACTTGGAACCAAGCCATCCTTCCATTATTCACCAATACACCCACCTTTCAAGGCAACAAAATATGCAATATTACTTCTAATCCTTCATCAGACCAAGAAACATCATTAAAAACCTTATTTGAACTAATCAAAGGCAGAAACTCCTTTAGAGAACTCTATTCCAATTAGAGCATCCAACACTTACTAGCTCATCACTGAAATAGCATAAATTCACAAGGTACCAAGCCTCAAATAACCAAAACCTGATCCTAATAAATAACCAAACCTTTGTACACCTTCAATGTTATTATAGAAATAATTTCAACACAACATTTGCAAGGTTTGCCCATATTGATTTCATCATCTTACAATGGTTGTCTCACTAGCCTCAAACCCCAATTTCACCATTCAAAAAAATATGTTTGATTCAACACTCTAGATATCCTTTCTCGGGTCCAAATAAACTTGACTCCATTAATTATCAAACCTAAGAACAAATATTACCTGTTTGAAGACAAAGTTCTTGTCTAGATTGCCCCAATGCTAGTAACAATTCACAGAGGTCTGTCAGAATTTTATTTTCAAATTACATATTGAAACTCAAAAAAACATCACACATTTAGATACCCATTTGGCTCTACTAAAACATATGTCAAAATGGGCATATGGTCTTTTGCAACATATGGATCAAATCTTTAAATCTCAATCAGCATTTAAGCCTAATTAGGCATGTCATCATCTAGGTCTTATTGGTTAATATGCCTCCAAAATCTAAATCTCTTAAAAAATTGTTCAATAACCTTTATTTAGATCTACTAATGCTTAATAAAGTATCAAACATCCATTCCATCAACATTTTAACAAACCCTAGTATTGAAACTTCATAACTATCCTTGAATGCTCTGTTCAGACTATAACAGTCCTAAACTTCAATTTTCCACACTTTATCCTTATGATTTTGCCCCAAAACCATTGAAATAAGAAAGAACATGTATAGAATACTAGTCTCATCCAAAACCAGAGGGTTCCATTTTTTAATTAAGGAGAAACACAATTTTCTATAACTTTGTTTTTATTCAAGGTTTTTCACAGTTTTAGAAAAATTACAATAACTACCTCAAAATTGATCAAAAATGCTTGAAGTAAAATTTAAAAGGAGGGGGATTGATTAATCCATAATTTATAGACATTCACATGAGCCTCCATGCCCGTACAAATCTGTACAAAGGTCTGAAAGCAACTGTAATTATAAATTTCTGAGGAAAAGATTGATTTTATTCATGATTTCTTCAACTTCTCCAATTCAATACATGCCTATACAATCTTCCTTGCTTAGGAAATGAGATAAAATTAATTTTTAAAGGCTTTTCACCTTCCTCTAATGAATTAAACTAACTACAACTGCTCATGACCTTTGATATTCCTGATTTTTGTATTTTTCTGATTTTTGCCTTTTTGCATTTTTACACTTTTCCCTATTTGACAACTTTGCATTCTTTTTAAGTTTTACATTTTCCATCCTCTTGATCTATTGAATACTTCAAATAAACTATTTATGACCTCATATGACCTTTTACATTGTTTTACATTTGGAGATTAAATATTTTACAATTTTTCTTTTTGAAGGCATTTATTGAACTGGATGCTCCTACACCATACAACCAACTAACAAAACTTTCCAAGTCCATAGGAAACATATTTCTTAAACTTTGTTTGTACCTGCAAAAAAAAATCAAATCTTCCTTTAGATTGCTTCTTGAAATCATGCTCTTTGTCTTCAACTCTATTTGTCTCTCTTGTCTTCAGCTTGTCTTTGACTTTGCCTTCTTTATCTTTTCCACCATTCCTTTTAGGTTGACAATCATCTTATCTTTCAAAAGGACAAAAGACTTTCCTTTCTCACCTCTCATCTTTCCTCTAACTTTTTCCTCAACCAAGGACACAAGATTTTCCTTGCAAACTGCTTCTCGTCAGCAATCATCCTTGACCTTCTCTAACCAATATTCTTTCAACTTCTCAACATGGTTGCCACTCTTCTAGTGCTTCCTCTAACAACTATCCATCTCTCTTCAACCTGCGAACACAAACTCAAACACCAACTCAGCAAACCATCCATCTTACCCAATAGTAGATCTTGGAAGATGCCTCACTCTCTTTTTCCTTGCACCTTATACCCAGCTTAATCTCCATTGGAGGATGGTGACCACAGACCTTTTTGTGTCTCCCAACACACACAACTCAGAAACTTTCCTCTCTGTGGTTTAGATGGACCAAGCACCTACAACCAACAAACGTTCTCAACCAACTATTAGCAACAACAACTTCAAAAAACCATCAATTCAACCAACCAACAGAAAATTGCTAGCTTTGATACCAATTGATGCAAGAGCATTTACCAAGACTAAAAACTCACAAGGGTACTTTTGACCCAAACCTTGACAAGAGAAGATCAAATTAAACAAGCAACTAAAATTGCTTCATTTCTTCATCAAATTCATATTGTTTCATTTGGAAACCTCAAGGCAACAACAAGCCATACCACTTCAATAGTACCTCACATCATTATCAATCTTCAAAGCAACTTATTCATTAGAAAACATGACTAATCCAACCAACAAAAATGATTAGCAACTTGGAACCAAGCCATCCTTCCATTATTCACCAGTACACCCACCTTTCAAGTCAAAAAAATATGCAATCTTATTTCTAAGCCTTCATCAAACCAAGAAACATCATTAAAAACCTTATTTGAGCTAATCAAAGGTAGAAACTCCTTTAGAGAACTTTTTTCCAATTAGAGCATCCAACACTTACCAGCTCATCACTGAAATAGCATAAATTCACAAGGTACCAAGCCTCAAATAACCAAACCCTGATCCCAAGCAATAACCAAACCTTTGTACACCTTCACTGTTATTATAGAAATAATTTCAACACAACATTTGCAAGGTTTTCCCATATTGATTTCATCATCTTACAATGGTTGTCTCAAAAGAACAATATTGACATTCACTAGCCTCAAACCCCAATTCCACCATTCAAACAAATATGTCTGATTCAACACTCTAGATACCCTTTCTTAGGCCCAAATCAACTTGAATCCATTAATTATCAAACATAAGAACAAATATTACCTGTGTGAAGACAAATTTTTTGTATAGACTACCTCAATGCTAGTAATAATTCACAAAGGTTTGTCAGAAGTTTATTTTCAAATTACATATTGAAACTCAAAAAAATATCACACATTTAGATACCCATTTGGCTGTACTAAAACATATGTCAAAATTATCATATGGTATTTTGCAACATATGGATCAAATCTTGAGATCTCAATCAGCATTTAGGCCTAATTAGGCCTGTCATCATCTAGGGCTTATTGGTTAATATGCCTCCAAACTCAAAAACTCTTAACCAATTGTTCAATCACATTTATTAAGATCTAATAATGCTTAATAAAGTATCAAACATCCATTCCATCGATATTTTAACAAACCCTAGTATTGAAACTTCATAAATGTCCTTGAATGCTCTGTTCAAACTGTAACAATCCTAAACTTCAATTTTCCACACCTTATCCTTATGCTTTTTCCCCAAAACCACTGAAATACTAAATAAAATGTATAGAATACTAGTCTCATCCAAAACTAGAGGGTGCCATCATTTAATTAAGGATAAATGTACAATTTTCTATAACTTTGTTTACCCTTATTTAGGGTTTTTCACAGTTTTAGAAAAATTACAATAACTACCTCAAAATTGATCAAAAATGCTTGAAGTAAAATTGGAAAGGAGGTGGGTTGATCAATCCATCATTTATAGACATTCAAATGAGCCTCCATGTCTATACAAAGGTCTGAAAGCAACTATTTTTAGCAATTTTTGAGGAAAAGATTGATTTTATTCATGATTTCTTCAACTTCTCCAACTCAATACATGCATATGCAATCTTCCCCACTTAGGAAAAGAGATAAAATGCCTTTTTAAAGGATTTTCACCTTCCTCTAATGAATGAAACTAACTACAACTACTCATGACCTTTGAACACAATGATTTTTGTATTTTTCTGATTTTTGCCTTTTTGCATTTTTACACTTTTCCCTATTTGACAACTTTGCATTCTTTTTTCAAGTTTTACATTGTCCATCCTCTTGACCTATTGAATACTTCAAATACATTATTTATGACCTCATATGACCTTTTACAATGTTTTACATTTGGAGATTCATTTTTTTACAATTTTGCCTTTTGAAGGCATTCATTGAACTGGGTGCTCCTGCACCAATTGTTTAGGTTCAAAATGAAAAATGGAATCACAATGTCAAGTCATATAAGTAGTTTAAGGTCTCTCATTAGGCAATTAGCAGAAGTTCAGGCCCCAGTGAATGATGAAGATGCTAAAGCTATCTTGTTAAACAGCTTGCCTTCAAAATATAGTAATGTTATTTTTACACTCATCCAAATACCTCTCCAAATTTAGAAGATGTGATTTCAGCTCTTTTAGTAGAAGAAAGGAGAACAAAGGGTGTTGGCAAGAAGTTGAGTCCACTTTTTGGCCATTTAGTGGAAGTGTTTTCCCTAATTTTTCAGAATTTGACACATTTGACCTTAAAATTTGAAGCACTTACAGATGGAATCTTGGAAAAAGTCACTCATCATAAAATGTAATACTCAGAGTCTAGTTTCCAAATATGTAATTTATTTCAATACCTAGATGATACAAATCAATTTTCAATAGGCGTTTCTAAAAACCACTGTTTAAAAGACATATTTTTTTACCATACCATGCACATGCACGTCATCCATATTTTGACCTAAATAATAATATTTTTCTAAATCCTTTTGGTAAAATATTTGTCACTCATTGAAGCACGCTTTCCATATATTTTTGTAATTTTTTATTGATTTTTTTTTTGTTAATTTTTTATTGGCCATATTTGGTGTTTTAAAAAATTATCGTGTACGTCATGCATAAGATGACCTAAACTTATCATTTTTTGATTTTTTTTTTAAATTGAAAAGAATTGTCTGAAGTATGCTTTTGTGCAATCCGTTTGTCAAAAATTATGTTAATCAAAAGT
This sequence comes from Sequoiadendron giganteum, assembly GCA_007115665.2. Taxonomy (NCBI): domain Eukaryota; kingdom Viridiplantae; phylum Streptophyta; class Pinopsida; order Cupressales; family Cupressaceae; genus Sequoiadendron; species Sequoiadendron giganteum. The sequence continues at coordinate 480,772,352 of CM021105.1, read as the reverse complement.
TATTAAAATACTAAAAAACCTTGATAATTCAAGTTTATAGACCTATTTCATTAGAAATTAAATGAAAAATAAAAAATTAATCAAATTGTAAAAAAAAATTACATATTTGTAATCTACGATGTCTCATCTATAATGGGTTTTAATTGCGTCAAAAAAATTTACATAAAATGTCTTCGGACGTATACCCAAAGTCGTTTTTTCTTGTGACATTGCTAGGACCTTCAACTTGCAGGTCAATCTAGGTCCAGGGCCTAGGTTCAGATCCCCAAACCTTTTCTCGAACCAAAAAACAAAGCACAAACCCAACCAAAAAATCATATTTTAAAAAATGGGATCCCGTTCTAAAACGAGATCCTGTTTTATAAAAAAAAATTATATTTTTATGAAATGGGATCCTTTTGAAAGTTGCCAAAATGGAAATTTCCATTTTTGAAAAGTTTTAAAAATAGGATCCCATTTTTTTCAAAACGGGATCCCATTTTTTGAAAAGCGGGATCTCGTTTTTTTTAAAATGAGATCATGTTTTAAACGAGATCTCATTTTTTGATTTTAGGCTCAGGATCCCGTTTATTAAAAATGAGATCTTGTTTTTGCAATGTCGATTTCATTTTTTGGCTAAGGCAAAAACTTCCATGTTTCATGGACTCAACTTCTTGCACTTACCCCAAATGTAAAATATTCAGACAATGTTTCCCAACTGGAGAAAGCATTATATTCTCAAAGCCATAATAAAAGATCAAGTACTAGAAGTGAGGAAATTAAATGTTTTTTATTGTAAGAAAAAAGGTCACATAGCTTGGTCTTATAAAACTTGAGCTAGAGATGTTCTTAAAGGAAATCTCAAAGATAAAACCAATGAAGGAAACTATGTGTGCATTGAAGATAAGGATTCATCAAATGATGAAGCTATTATTAATGATTCTTTTGGTGGTGTTAATCTTGCATTAGTACTATAAGCCTTCACATATTGGAGGCTGGTGGCATTAGAGGATGGAGGAATTTCCATCATCTCAAGTCAACTTCTCACTTTGAGATGATTTTTTGCATGAGAAGTGTTTTTCGCATTAATTTTTTGTTTTTCCTTATTGTTGTTGAAATATTTGAAGAATGGATATATTGTGAAGTTTTGTTTTTGGAGATAGGTAAGGGGTTTGGTGTAGAGCTCAATATGGATGGTTGTCCAATGAGCTTATGAGGTTGTGATCGATACTTATACCATTTTGAGGGTCATCAAATAACTTGATGGAGCCATGTGTTTAGAGAGCTCAATATGGATTGTTGTTGAATAATTTGGGAATTTGTGATTCGGGAGTTCATGGGAGGAAGAACTCAAGAATTCAGCTAGGGGCTACACCTTTTTGAGGGTCATGAGGCAGCTTGATGGAGTTCCACCTAATTCACGATTTTTTTCTTTAAGGAAGATCTTCACAAAGATGTATATATATTTTGTAATTAGCAAGTTTTGTTATGTAAGCCTTAAGGGGTACCTTGGCAAAGTGAATAAGAGCTTTTAGAGGATACAGTTGTAGGAACAATGTAATAAAGGGGGGAATGCTTATGTAATGGTTATTACATTGTGTAGTTATTAGTTAATGTGGTTATAACAATTTATACAACTACATCCTATGACAAATATAAACTGCATCCTATGACAATTTGTAATCCTCCTATATGTATCTTTTCATACAGAACTATGGATCAATCAATTACACTTTGCTTTCATATAGCTTTATCTAAATTGTAAAATTATATAAAAAGAATTTAATGATGACTCAAAATGAATATATTTACTACAAATAAACTTTTAAAATCAAATTAAATAATTGTTAATTACAAAACTTATAAATTATCAAATTTATGTTAATATTAAACAAAATTAAAAATTAAAACTATAAAAAAATAAAAAAATATTAATTATTAAACAATTATAGATTTTTAATACAAATGAATTATTTTAAATGATATATTTTTAAAAATATATATAGAGAGCCCTAAAAAGTGCACATAAACCATTTACAAACAATTTTGTGGGACCAAATTACAAGAATAATGTATTTTCTCCACGTAACATGATTGTGCTATATAACATGCTTGTGATATATAGCATGCTTTCGTTATTTAAACCTTTTTTTATTCCCTTTTATTTTAGGCATTTTCTTAGGCTTGGATGAAAAAATAAATTGTGAGCATTCATTATGTCTCTAAGAGACATTTTTCTTGTTCAATTACATTTTCAAACTTCAACATCATCAAATTTATTTTATTTGACAAATTTTGTATCAATATGTTGTTTTTCTTCTTAAATTTTTAACTATATTTTTTATTTTAAATATATTGAAATAATTGTTTATATTTTCTTTTACTATTTTTTTTTAATTTTGTTCTAATATATATGTATTATTTTTTATTTATGAATTTTTAATCAGTTATCTAATTTTTTTAATATAAGGATTGTTCTACACTTCATTCTATATACATTCAAGAAAAAAAAATCAATTAGTTTTATGTAATTTATGTGACATGCACATTGAGTGATGTAATTTTCAAGATGTATCCACTTTCGAAAATCACAAAAAATATATTTAATAAAAAAATTAAAAATTACTCAAAATAGAGGAGCACACACCAAACATTATTTTGTATTTTACTAATAAAAATAAGAACACTTTTATGTTGTCTCAACATTTCACCCCCTTAATCAAATTTTAAAAGGCTTTCATAGTTTAGAAACTAGATCCAAATAACTAAAATTCATATTCTACTTATATCTTTGAATTTTGACTGTACACCTTTGGAATTACTCATCCAAGTTTAAGTTTAACTAATTTATATTTAAAAGTGTCCACTTTTGACACCCTTTTGTCTCTCATTTCAAAGCACTTACCCTTCTAACATACTTCATACAATTAATGTCAATAAATATATATTTAAAAAAAATAAAAAATATGAGTCGTTTAAGCTCAACTCTAGACTACAAAATGAATTTAATGAAAAAATAAAATAATACAAATTTATACATTTTTCAAATGATGTTTGAAATATATGTTTTGTTTAAATTTTAAAAATAAAAATAAAAATTATTTAATAAGTACATTTTTAAAGTATCTATTTCATTTGTATCACAAATCTAGTAAAAAATGTACTATAAATTTTACTTGTATATTTTTATTTAAATAAAAATAAATTATATATTATTAAATGACATCATTAATATTATGTTTATTATTTAATATTAATAGGTTGATTTGTCAATGACTGTCAAATTTAAAGTAAAAAGTATGAATTTTTCTTTCACAATCATCACTCAAATATTTCTTCCCCACTAATTTCATTGTAAGATACCTCTCAACTTAACAAATCTATAATGGTAAAAGATATCTTTCAATCCTTCACGCACTCTATTTTGCACAACTTCATCCTTGCAACCAATCCCATTTTTATTTAAATTTTCTTTTTCACCCAAGCAATTTCTAGAAACTATCTTCTTTTATATGACCAAACAATTAAAAAATATATTAATTTTCTTTATCAAAAAATTATGACATGTAAATTCCATGGTGTTAGTTTCTTGTTATTGAACACTATCTTGTATTGTTAAGGATAGATATAATATCATCTATATGTGAAGTACAACATGCCTTCACTTAAAAACATGACAATGTAAAATCCTACTATGTGCATGTCATTTTAAAACTTAGCAGTGGAGAAGCCTTAGTATATTCAACTAAAATATTACAAAACAAATCTAGACAACACTTGTTACATGAATATGCCTCTTCTTGATGGAGTTGATCTCTCAACCCTACAACTCCTAAGGATCACCTACAATCAAACACCTCTCAAAGAAAGAGAAAAAAATAAAGCTTTGGAGACCAAAAGCTATTGATCCAAAATATACATCATGATTAATGTCCATTCCTTACAATTAAGTGAATATAATAAAATCTTTATAAAAAGAAAAGAAACGAAAAAAAAAAAGAAGTAAAAACCAATCCTAAGAAAATCCAAGGTGAGGATAAAAGAAAATCATACATGTGTTCTCATCATATGACTTGAGACACAAAAAATATATGACTTAAATAAACATAAAATACTAAAATGAAAAAAGATTTAAATAATTAAACAATTAATTAGATGCATACCCTTTTACTCTAACACTTCTATTTGATACACTATAATCTTAGCTCAAAAGAAACCAAATTTAAAACAATCTTATTCTTCACACCCATGAGACTCCATCATTCATGACCATATTAATTAAAGAATTAAAATTACTAAGTCAACCTCTTTCCATCCTTTTGCAGATCTTAATGAAATTCAACCAACACAAATAAGGAAAACATATACCATTGAAAAAAAATTATTCAACATATTAACTTTATAGAATAGAAAATGGTACAGTAAAATCAAATCCTTTATCGAAAGTTTTCCCTCCATCTACCTAGCTTCCCATGGTTACCAAATAACAATAATTTATTACAATTCTTAATAGCACATAACTCTATAGGTTATAAATATAGCATAAACACAGCATACTTTTGGATCCAACAGTGACCACAAAAGCTAACAGTAGCATAAACCAGCCGTATGAGAGAGCAGATCGGTAGATTGCACAATTTTATCAATTATTTAAAGGTCTTATTTTTCACCATTTCTTAATCCCCCTATAATTGTCATGGGTTGAGAGGCAATTGAGAGGCAAGAAACAGAATGCATTTGTCACCATAGCTGCACAGGGTCGATGAGAGTTTTCCTTATATATTCTTTAGTCTCCTCCATGGAATTACCGTAGCCGTCTCTGTACTTGTAGAAGAGCATAGCACATTGCCTCATGTTAAAAAGATATCTTTTGCCACATTTTGGGGGTTCACCAATTGACTTGAAATACTCATAGTTCAATTCTTTCAGAGAATGATCGACATTTTTTGCAAAATACTTTACAGCATCTTCTTCTGTAGATCCTGGATTCTGCTTCATATAACATGTTGTAAATGACCATGTTTGTCCTCGAGCTTTCTCAGCCTGCATCACAGAAGAAACAAGGTTAGCATATTTTCATTAGTCAATTAAGCAAATCAAAGCTAAAAGCTTAAAGTGTATTTAACTAAAATCTCATTTACAGTTTAGATACCTCAAAAGTTGCAATATCATTTGTTACCCGCCATTGCAAAGCTGCAACCTGAAAGAAATTTGAGGTATCTTGTAGGAGGGGAAGATCATCATCTGTTACAACCTCACCCATTAAAAGGATTGGATGTAAACACGGCCCAAGACCCACAGATATACAACGTGTCTTGAAGTACTCTTCCATTGTTGGTATGTACCCAGCTTCTGACCACTCTCTTTCCTGGATTGCAGCGTCGATGTACTTCTCCCACTGTACAAGTAATGTGTGTACATAAAGAAACACAACTAAAAAAGGAATTTTGAAGAATATGGGCATGTACAACATGAGCATTTTATATTTATAACAATTTAATTACATACATCTTTTCTTATGTGATGGAGCATGTCACGCCCCTGTTGCTTTGTCACCTTCATATTTATTTCATTCATTGCTCCATACCACGCTAGGAAGATTACTTTCATTTAGTCTGGAAGCTCGTCTACTAAGGAGGTATCCCATCTGAATTTAGTAAAAAGCTTTAGTATACTTGGTTTCAAGAGAACGATCAAACTAGGGTTTAAGAAATTACCTCTTTATTGCTTCTTTGAAAATTCTCAACTCTTCCATTGTTCCATAGGTGTCTAAATAATCATTGATGACATTTTGCAAGGAACCAATTTTGGTGAAGGCAATTCTACATAATGAATACTCTGGCTCAAATATGGCCACAGAAGCATACGTCTCTACCATCCTTTGTCGGCCAAAGTGTATTGCTGGCGTACGTGACTTTTTCCACCAACTATGGCATTAAACATATAGCAATCACAGTTACAATTTACTTAAGTTATCGTGCCATTAAAAAATTTTAAAAAAATTAATAGGGTTATCTATTACCCACCTCGTGAGAAGTTTCAATTCCCTCTGATGTAAAGACTGTTCAATGTTGAAGTATAATTTAGCCAATTCTATGCAACAAGTATTATTAACGTACGGCATCCTGTAAAATTATAAAATAAATAAGATACAGGATGATGAACCAGACAACGGTTATAAAAACAGAATGAAATCTTGAAATATAATACAAGGTAACCATTTCTAAACCTACTTGAATAGGGTTTTTCTAAGCCATGCATGGTTGTCGTCCTAACACTACTACATACGGAGGGTTTTTAAGACATTAATTTAAGACAAAATATTAATTTTGTCTTTAATTTTCTAATTGTCTTAAATTAAGACAATCAAATTTTAATTTTTTCTAAAATAATTTTTTTATTTCCCCCCTCATTTTCCCTCTCTTAACATTCACATGCATTTTCATTTTTTTTTAAGTTTATTTCCCCCGCTTTCAAAAAAAATCTCGCCGCGGTGTTGTCTTCAAAAGAACTTTTGAATAACTTGCCACAGCCACAACAGTCCAGAGAAGAATCAAAGAACAGATAACAAAAGAACAGAGGCGCGAGGAACAGAGGCATGGTAGAGAAAAGTGAACAGCACAGACAGCGGTCAGGAAGCACAACAAACGGGGGTTTTCCAATAACGACAAGGGCTTTTCTGAATCAAAAGGGTGCGAAGCTCAGAGCAATTCACGACCGAGTGGGTCCAGGATCTTGGGCAAGCGACAGTAATAAAGCTTCTACGAAGGGCCTTTAAGCAACAAACCAGGTGTGCCCCACGTTTTTATTTATTTTTAACCTAAATTTTTTACCCTGTAAAATTAACGTCTTGTTTAATAGACCAATAGAACTTACTGTCACTGTAATCTATTAATAATAAGGTGATTATAAAACACAAATCGATTTCTCCATGACCCATTTTGTCAAAATTAATATTTCTCATAGCATCAAATTTGAAGATAAAAAGATTTGTGGATAGGTGTTTAGACGTTTTACATTTGTATAGTTGCAAAAGCTTTTTTAGCTAGATTTGCGTAACTTGGAACTTCAATTTTTGCTAAATTCAGTAGGAACCGTAATATGTGTGGCATTCTACACAAGTATATGCTTTTAGAATCCTATATCTGGAAGTTTAATGTGCTTCCATTGATATTGGTATCGTTATTCTTATTCCAAAAAGCGTTGAACCAATTTAAAGATGAGTTTAGGTTCTTTATCATGGGGCTAATTTTATTGCAGGTATATTTGTGCCATATCTTGCCGATAAATTCATATCAACACTTAGATTTTGACAAAGAATATTATAAGCAATTCAAGCTTTTGTATTAGGTTGCAAATTTAGATCACAATTTTTAATGTGCTCTGTTAAATCTTAATTATCATAGTATTTGTATCTGAGAATCTTTTGTTTACCCGAGAGGTTGTTTACTCTTGGCTCCTTGATTTTAGGAAAAGCCTGTGCAACTTTTGAAATAACCTTGTATGGAACACACAATGAATATGTATGATCCTTTATGAATTGGACAATCTATACTGTCAATTTTAACTAAAACCAGACACACTATTAAGAGGAAATCAGTCTATATCATCAAATACACTGTTAATATCATGAATGCAGTTGATATCATCAACTATAGATTGTTAGTATCATCCAGTTGATGATATTTATTATTAACTGAGTATATGTCAGATTTTCCATTTCATGGAAGATCCTTCTTGGTAATCAAGATTGTACATGAAAGATCTTTCTACGCCACAGTTGTATAAAGGCGATCCTTCCATGCCATCATTCCTTGTTTATTATGAAGTATATTGTGGACTTCCTTGGATAGCTGACTAGTATCTTGCCTACGTAGGAATATAATTGCTCATTCTGGTTGAGTCGACAATTTCATTGTGTAAATGGCAAGATAAAGACTAAAATACAAGTCATCTAGGTACCTCTTATTTTTGTGTTGACAATTGTTCTCTAAATAATATGGTTTCCTGAAACTTTATCTCTCATTGATGTGACTTTGATTGAATTTAATTTCTTTGACTACTATATCTTATAATTGGCATGTTGATAAATTTAGAGGTCCAGTGAGGCTTGATTGGGACATGGTGATACTTGAGGCCGTTAATGCTAATGGAAGTAACCAACAATATCAGATCTAGGCACCTAAAACAGGGGTTAAATTCAGATTTTAGTCCTCAATCGGCTGCAAAATAAAACAAGGCTGGCCTGCTCTTTTAGCAGGAATAGGGCTGACCTGTCTGTCTTAAAATAAAGCTTGTTATTTGTCACTATTCCTCACAATCACCTGCCAAGCAACATTCAAGAGTAGAAACCAGCATCTTTAGTGACAATGGTAGCAGCAGTAGGCACTCTATTTTGGGGTTATTAAAAAGCTGAAACAATGTTGTGCTTAAAAATATTTTCTTCCACAAATAATGGCAACCCTTCTCTCAAGCATTGTTCTTGCTCAGAGAGTGTTGCTAGAATGGAGCAAATTTAGAGGGCATATAATCGAAAAATTCAGTGCCAAAAAATGTGGAAGAAGCAAGGAGTGCAAACCGACATCTTTAGCTATAGTTTTCATTGTTACCACTTATTGTGAGAAGAAAAGAAAACCATTTACCATTTATATCAAGCACTAACTGTCAGATTTAGATAATCTAATTAATGCAACCTAACATGTGATAACTACATTAGCACACATGAATGTGCAAAGAATATAGTAACTGCAACTCTAATCAATTTGGAAGGTCCCCAAAAGGTCATACAATAAGATTAGTAAGAAAATGCAGAACAGTCATTTACCAAAATGATAATAGATCATGACATGGATGGTTATGTATCTGTTTTCTCTTAAATTGCTAAGGAAATCTTATGAAATTGAGTATTAAACATGCTGGATTTTTTCATCCAATAAAGTAATTTAAAAAGCATGAACACTCAACAAACATGCAGGACTTGTGACACTCAATAAACACTGTATTACATGCCAAACTTTTTGTTGTAGCAAATTTATCTATGTTTGTTAAGAGTCTGACCCATTAGACATTAGCTTGCTATGATCTCTTCTATAGCTAGTTCATGAATCTCATAAAGTTTGTGGAAAAAAATTGTTAATTTTTAAAGATGTGAAAATCTGTTAGCTGTATTTTAGCTAATCACTGTCACTTGCCAGTCGTAATCAAATCTTTGTTCCTTCATTGGTGTTTGCCTTATCTGGCAGGACTCCACTAAGGCTCTAACTCAATTTCTTTTAATACTGACTGTAAAGAATTTGACAATTTGACACATAGGAAAAGTATTTGTTCTTTTCAAATTACCTTTCTTTTTGCAAAAGCTTTCTGCTATAAAGAATTTTGGCTGCAAAAGATTTGTTAAGTTTAGTGGTTTATCTTGGTATTGTATGCTTAGGCAATAACTAAATGACAATTAACAACAGGAGGATCTGGACAGATCAAGTTATTGGGCAACATGCCAATTGATAATTGAAAGGTGACAATTATTTTGCAATGGCTAATTATAATTGCAATAGATTGTAGTTGAGGCTAAGTTTTAAAGTGCATGATCATTTTGTGATGCATTTAATAAATGGAGTAAAGAAAAATCATATGTTACTGACAATTTTTACATGAGAACCAAAAAATCAAATTTTAGAAAAATGCATATTTTTTTTATCAAGATTCGAGTTTATTTTCCTTATGAAGTGACTTCCATATTGGCAGAATTTAGGACAGGAAAATTTTGTGGAAAAAACTGTTTATATCAAATTATACACAGGTTTTTCTAGAAGTATTTCATTGTCAATCTAAAGGAGTGAAGATCTAAGGTACAGAGTTTGGTACTTGACATTTTAAACTTGGCTATAATAGTGAGTAAAGATTTACTATGAAGGATAGACTTGGCTATGATGGTGGGGAAAGATTTGAATGTTACAACAACATGATGAACTCGGTGAAAAAAATTGGTTCTTATTTGTTCAAGTATATGGCTATATTAACTTACATTATGGGAACTTTGTTGTGACATTTGATTGTTTGACATAAGAAATAAATTGGGCGGAGAAAGATGGACATTGACCCTTTTACAAAAATAACACAGTTATCAGTGCACTTGAAGTTGAGAGCTAGTTTAAGAATCACATGCTCATAATTGGTCCACCAAAGAATTCCTACAACTAGTTCTAAATTCTAATATTGAGAATATTTTAATTTGGGTGTTCGCTCTTCAGTTAAGAAAATCAAATAGGAAGAGTTTTGTACACAATTTTTTTGCTTGGTTGATGGAATGAGGAATGAAATATCGGGATACAAGATGCTTCATTTTACTAAAGGTGAATAATAGAAGTCAAGTCCATTTCATCCTGTTGTTACTTTTGGCATATAATAAAAATCAAGCCCAATTTATGATCACCCAAGGAAAGGTGTTCGTTAGGTAGGAATAGAAGTTGGTTTTCATTTGAAAAGGTACATACAGTGGTATTATTTTATCTGAAGAACGATATACCTGTTGATCTAGATTGAACTTTCAAATGTCCTTTGACCTTGCTTGATGGATCACATGGCCTAAAGACATTGGTCTCAAATGAAAATCTAGAACACCTACAACCTTGATCTCCATGGATGGAAACCGCTAAAACTCATGTACCTACCACATTTGATAATCTAGGAGATAACTGATGTTCTTACTCCTAAAAATTCCTGGTATATCGTGCAAAAATTGATAATAGATCTCCATTATTAGAAGCTCCTCAAAAATATAATCAAGCAACTTATGGGGTGGCATAAGAGCTCCCTCAAACCTGATGGTTGTGTAATAGATTCTCAACTGACACTATTATGTATAATAGTGTTTCATGTACTTTCTAATCGCTGGTACAAGAGAAAAGTTGAAAGTACTTTCTATAGTTTAAGGATTTTCCTTAAACTACTCCCCTCCAAAAGAGGACATTATTTTTCAAAGTGATGCAGCTAGTGACATCTACATACTGGTATGAGGGAAAGTGGTAAGTAGATTTTTTATAACTCCAAATTTGTTAGATCCTTGTGGTTCTCTTTATTTTCATCTTTATCGACTTTACAAGTTAGTATGCATAATTGGACAATCCTGAAACTCTACTCAAATTGATTTATGTTTGTTCTATTTTGTAGGATGAGATTACTTCTAGGAATGGAAATGAAGAGGTAACATTAATTAACTCTTGTTTCATATTTCCTAATTATTTCATTATATGGTGGTGTGACCGTGAATACACAAGCAATTCAGTTATGATAATGGTGAATTTAAATAAGAACCTTCAGATTTTTCACATTTGTTTTCATTTCTGTTTCTGATATCACAATAGACAAGATGAAAAAGATCTAAAATTTTACATAGAACACAGGAATCAATTTTCCATCTTTACAAATTCTGTAGCCACATTGTATCATCATCGTGCAATAACACTGTCAAACCATGTCCATCTGAATGAGAGAATATGCCTGAAACGAGATTTGGTCTTGGCGAGGTGGGTAGTAATTCAATCATATTGCCTCTGCCATTTTCCCACACATGTTAATAAAATAGTCTAGTTTCAGTCCAACATTCCCTGATAGAAGGAAAAGAACCACATTGCCAAACTTTTGGATTTCAACAATGTATTGATCAACAACTTCTCTGTAACAAATGTGCAACACAATCAGATAAAAAATGAAAGTGATAAAGGTTAAATGGATGAGAACAAGGTACCATACCAGGTAATTATTTTTAAATGGACTGTAAAAGGGAATTGAAGTAGATATTCTTCAAATAGCTATAGCCATTAGAGACTTAGTAAAGCAATAGAGTGAAAAGAGACTTTACATGAGAACAACTTAGTGCATTGTCTTAATGATATTGGAAGTCAAAAACACACGGTAATGGAAGATGAATGTCTATCCATCATGTTATTTTCTACTCCCCATACTCTATTTAACAATCTGTATGCGTTCCAGTCTAAACATCACCAGCTGAATCAAGACTATCTAACATCTGAAATAAGATATGGAGTTTTTCAATGCCAAATGGTGCCTGTGTGGAAATTTTATCTAAGAAAAATTCTACTAATGATGCAGAGTTTTGGAATTCTTTTATGTTACAACTTACGCATGATCGATCAACTTTTAATCAATTCAAAATTTTCTCAGCATTAGTTTCTGAAAGAGTTGTTATAATCCCCTATATGGCACAAATAGCCAAGTTTTCCCTAAATAATTCAAGAAGAGATTGGGTGCACATGAAAACTAAATTACTCTTAAATTATACATAAATTGAACAAGATCTCAGGATCTTATGACTCCCTGAATTGGAAAATATTTAGTTACCTAAAATCAAATGGCTTTGTTGGCCAAAAATTCTTTTTTCTATTCTCAAGTATATGGTCCTCTAAGGCTACAATGGCCTCGTCGTAACCTTCAAGCTCTTGCACTTCGTACTCAATCTTCTCTTCCAAAGGTAGTTGAATGAATTCCCTTACAATTATCTTCCTTGTTTACATTAGAGACAAAGGAATTCCACGATTCACAGCCTATCACAGAGACATACATTAGCAAAGTAAGCAGGTTAGGAGGATAGAGATAATTTGGAAAATCATACCATCATTAGAGTAATGACATAATAATTTATAATACATAGCTTGTATTCTGCTAGAATGTCATATCACATATATTAACAAGTACAATGTTAACTCAAGCGACCCTTTATTCTGAAAAACGATGTATCTTCCTGAAACTTGAATTTTGTGCAAGCAGTATTTCTTTATGCAGGCTTTTACAGGGAGATAGCGTTCCTATAATTTTTTTCTTTATTCGGTTACCGAAGTCATATAGGATTGGTCATTTAAAAGAAATAATCACTAGATATGACACTAAACAATCTGTAATTTTAGTACAAAATGGGACGACGCTAGCACATCCCCAAAACTACTAAACAGGGCACTAAAATGTTAGTACAAACTAACGAGAGGCATGAAAATCATGGTTTCAAATTATCAAAGTCCTTGTTATGATAACCGCGTAGTCTAGCAATCGTTAGTCTATTTTTATGTACCTACCTGAAAAAATCCACATTGCTGGCGAGCAATACCAAGTTTTTCCAATTCTTTTTTGCTGCAGAGATCTGAATCTCTCAAAAACATGCCCATATTGATTATGGGGATGTCCAAATGAGCGCTCTTTCTCTGATTTGATATACCTTTGAGTAAGGCTGTGGAAGTTTGGAGATGCCAATTTAGGAACTAAAAACCTTTTCAAAGTTCCATCGAATGGATTATATACGGGGGGTGAATTAAACATGACAGTTTTTTAATCTAAACAAACCACCTGCTTGCTTTTACACTTCTGAGTTATAACGATTAACTCTCAGAAACAGAATATGTAAGTGGGTATAATGGGGATCCTCCCACAACGTTGCAGAATATCTGAAGATTAAGAGGATGATTGCCTTTGGCTTTTGTGCCATCACATTTTGCCTATAAGAAGATAAAGTTAGATGTTTATGTAGAATTTAATTTGGAGAATAGATTACTTAGGTACTTTTCAGAGCAGCGGAGTGATTCAATTTTTCTTATAAATAAAGAGTAATTGTTATTTAAAATTTATATATAATTTTCATAGGAATATATATTTGTGTTTTATTTAAATTTTGAAAGTTTTTTTCATTTTAGTAAGAAAATATTCTTTCAGATTGATGTTTCATTAGTCTTTTTAAGATATGCAGAGTTACTTTGAAATAGTAAAGTTAGAAGATAATGCAATTTTTTTTGGAAAATAAATTACTTTGTAGAGTTGCAGAGTTGTTTCTAGTGACAGGGAAAAGAAACCATATTTGTTTAATTAGTTATTTAAATTTTATGTACAATTTTGGGAAGACTGTGTTTATCTCTTATTTATGGGTTTTGAAAGTTTTTTCCTCTTTTTAATTGTCTACTTTTTCTCTATCTAAATTTTTTAATTCTCTAGAATTGATATGCCATGAGTATTTTGATCATGCTAACTGCCTAATGCTTAGTTACTAGAAATTTACTGCAGGTTATAATATTGTACGGAAAATAATCTTTCTTAAAATTTTTCTCTAGGATAATTCAATGAGATGCATACAAATAATCATAAATTAACCTAAACCAAAGATGACAGTTGGATACTAATATTATGATAATTTATGTTAGTAATTAGATGAAATATGCAAATAAAACCACCCTCATTTGTAACAAGACTCAATATATATTAAATAAAATCATGTTGTCAAAGCAGAGAGGATCCCACTCAAATTCTATTCCGTGAACTCGTGCAATTTAAGGAAGGCTGAACCTATAAGTGTTTTCTTATCATCCGTACATATTTTTGCAACCAATGAAATAGTCACACTCCATAATAAGCACATTTTATTGTCTTTGGCATAGCCCGTTGCCTTAGCCACTGCAGAGCAACTAGGGAGCTCATTACACTTAAATCCTGATTTGTTAATTTTGTGTTGTCTTTTAGTCATGTAATATGAATCAACCCATATCTTTTCCTATCAATTGAATCAGTATTGTAGAAAAATATTTGTTATGATTATATTTAGCATCAAGGTGGTTTCAATGATGTAGTCCATGGGATGCAATTTTCCAGAGCTTCTAAATGTGTGATTGCTAATAGTAGAGGATTAGTTCAAAGATCACATATCTCATCTTTTTATGAAGTTAGCTTTTATGTGTTTCACTCACTTCGGATGTTCACAACATTTGGTTATGTTGGTTTGTCCTAATTGACATTTCAAAGTTAGTTTTGACTATTTTGTTGATGTTTATTAGACACTTTTATACTAGACATAATAAGGATATCAAAAATCTTTATACTACATTATAAGAACTCACAACAAATCTAAGTATCTGATTTGCTTAGAATTAAAACATAATCTAAACCTTGAATCACACTTTAGATCAAATGATTCATCAACACCCATACCAACCAATGTTCTAATGTGCACGTGTGTGATCCCTCTCTATTATTGCACCTAAATCATGATTGTTACTCTCGCCTCCTATTCTAATTTATTCGCTAGCTTCAATTTAACAGCTGAGCTTAAATTTATATCATTTTATCCTAGTTTATTTCAACACAAATTAAGTGAAAACAAATAAAAAAAGGTAGGGAAAAGTGGATGCCACAAGAGAGTCTAATACTACATGATTATAGAACCTGATTGAACTTATAGATTTATATTTCATTTCCCAAGAAATTTTAATTTGGATAGTTTTATGGTTAGCTTAACAAAAAATCAAAATTTATATTGAATTTTTGTAGTGTAATAATAAATTACACAATTTTCTTTGAATTGATCAATATTGACCAATTTAAAATTTTAAAGATTTTTATTTTTGGTAATAAGGTTTCATGTTTTTGTTGTTTTAGATTCAACTTATTCGTATTGAGATGAGAGTGCCAGAATATGGATGGACAAATCAGAAAGTTTTTCATTTTCTCAATGTTATTGTGAATGGAGGTAAGCCTTAGATAAATAGCTGCTGTTAATAAGGGTTTGGAGTAGTTATTTTAATAGATCAAAGAGTACTGCATTGAAGTCTTGGAGTCGGATGTTTTTCTGTTATGAATATGAATCAAATAACAATAGCATCACCTAATCATTGACTGTCTATACCAGTCTTCTGTGAGTAGGATCCAAGTTGTTCCCAAATAAATTTTCTGTAGGATAATTGGGGTTCAGAGCATTTATTTCTTTTAAATATCAATAATCCTAGAAGAAGAATCTTATTTTATACTTGTTTTGATCATTTTCTGCAATTTTTCAATGAAAAAGTGTTTTATTAAGAAAGTTTTGTTTCCTTGTTTTGCAATTCGCAGTGTGGTCTTCGTATTCTGCCAAAGTGTGCAAAACATCAAACTTGAGGTGCAATTTTGTTATTCTTTCTTCTATTCTACTCTGCGTCTTTGGTGTGTATCTCAAATTATTAGTTAATGTGTTGAACACTATTAAGTCAATTCTTACAACTTTTTCTTTTTTGCTGACTTTTACTCTGGTGATTATGACAGAGATTTTGAAATATGTTTTACTTGATATGCCTAGGCTGCTATTCTTTAACACATGCGTTGTTGGTGTTGTTTTGGGCAGAAATTTACTATCAAGCATTTATCTAAACCAGTTGATTATTGTTATTCCAATTCAGGTTGTACTAGCTTATTATGTTTTGTGAACTCTATTATGGTCATAATTTTAATTCGGATAACTCTTTACAGGCACGTGCTATATCAAGTCTTAGACCTACATTTATAACAATCAATGATGTCATCTATCTTTTTCAGGTAAATAGCCACTGAGTGTCCACATGCAAGCTGTCCTTGCAATATGTTGTACATAATTAGATTGAATTTCAATTTCAACTCACAAATAGAAAAACTGAGAGTTTTGAAGGAAGGTTATATCTTTTGATGGTAATAGTTAAGATTAGCACCATGGATAGATATGAGCTTCTTTTCTAAAGTTAGTTAGGAAGTCCTTTTATAAACAGGACTTATATCAGATGAAGACTTGATTTAACTGGATCTTAGGATAAAATTTTAGCAAAAGGAGGTGTATTTGGTGAATTTCTGCTAATAGATTATTGAAACAGAAAGCATGTGGAAGCAAAAAATTCAAAAGGAACATCAACGTCTCTTATTGCATTTATAATGCTTAAGTTTTACTTTGTTTCTCATTTTTATCATGATATATGCAATTCTGTCATTTGTGCCTTACATGTGATGAAAATTTTGAAATTAGGAAAGAAATACTTAAACAAATTGAGTTATGGGAGACGACATTGTTGGGGAGTGCAAGGCTTACTTTAGATGAACAGGTAAAATTATTTGGAAATATTATCTTATAATTTTTTTCTAGTTCATATTTTACTTTTATCACTGTAATAGCAACTCTGAAACACTCAGAGAAGTAGTTGCATCCAGATCTAGAGATACATATGTTGCATTTGATATCAGTAGAAAATATATCAAGGTTTCAAATTTTGATTTCATCAAAGAATTAGTTGCATAATGCATGTTAAGACTCATCATCAGGGTTTAGCCATGTGTAGCGTGGTGATATCACTACTCTGTTTTCTTGTTTTCCATTCGGTTCTTTAAACGAATGATGCAAATGGATTTACTTGTTAAATCTAATATTGTTTGTTTGCAGGAAAATTTTGCTTTCACCTTGTTGGGTATCTTAGAGGAAGAATTTTGCTCCCTCCAGAATTGTATCAAAATCTTGAAAGATTGTGTTATGCTCAAGATGATTTGGAAATCTTATTATTCATTAATAAAAAAGTACATGATTTAGTGGATTGTTACAATGAAAGGTTATCGGCCTTTGAGAGGACCAGACACAGGCACACAAGAAGGTGGTTCCCACTGTGAAGCATAATTGTCCAGTCTAGACAATTGAGTCAATCCATTGTCAAGCTACCTTGCCATGCTCGAAAGAGTTATGCCGGTAGTTGGGTATATTCCATTGGCCTTTAGAGATATGGTTGGTCATAATAGTCATTCAACTTGCTTCATGTTATGATATACATGTTGCTTATGATTGTACAAATTTTTTTATAAAATATAAATAAAAAAATACTTATTGGCATTAACTTTTTGAATTCGGATTAGGGTGCATTATTTTCTTTGTTTTTTTATGAACATTATGCTCTGCATATTTGACAACTGTTCATTGCTCCCAGCTTCAAAACCATTGATAATTTTTGTCATAATTTTTCCACCACGTTTGAAAAATAAAAACAAAAATTCTAGCAAACAAGGGGATGACAAGAATTTGGGAACATTGAATGTTGAAAACCATACTAAAAAAATATTTAAAATAAATTGCTTATTTTTTTAATACATTTTTCATATTGTCTCTAGAGAGACAATGTCTTTATCCCAACTATTGTTTCAAAAAAAGAAACAAAAGTGAAATTGTCTCTAAAGAGACAAAAGTGAAATTGTCTTTTAAGAGACAAAAATACTTCTGTTTCATGTTTCATATTGTCTTTACAGAGACAATTTTTTAAGACAATAATTTGAGACAATCGTTTAAAGACAATATTTAAGACAATACACAAGTCTTTTTTTGTCTCAAGTTAAGACAATTTACTCAAAAATTGTCTCAAAAAATGTCTTAAAACGCCCCTCTATGTAGTAGTGTAAGCATCAATGTAGCTCCTTGCCTCTAAGGTGGAGATACTTAGGTGCCAAGAATATGTGGGAATAGAGGTAGAGGATTGATATAAAATAATACAGAGTAGCAAGTAGAAACCATACACAGCAGTAAAATAAACACATTCAAATGGAATTAAGAGCTGTTCGTAAAACACACAAATAGCATAGTAGAAAATGGACAGTAATCTGATTTGTATATATATTCATTAATCTGAAAATACAGTAGCTACACTGCACTGTTTTTGCTTTCTTCTGTTCAGAAATTCATTAACTCAACTCAATGGCGGACAAAAAGGAGTAAATAAAATATTACTAATTTCAATACCCACAAAGTGTGCGGAATTAATTAGGCAATTAAAGATCATATCAAATCTCCCGTAAACTTCTCCAAAACGTTTTCCTATTAAATTGCCTTAAATCTTAAAAAGGTGGAGGTGAGTTGGAAGATAACTCCAATACATGTTCAGTCTGAAAACATATTTTACAGAAATTTACAATTAATTAAAAAATCAATTTTTTAAGGATAAAAGATTATTTTGGGAATCAATTGTGTATGCTTTAGATCACACATTCTTATTTCTGTTGATGGATCATTGGATAATAGTATTGTTAATCTTTTTAACATTTTTTGAGATCTGAAGCATCCATTGAAAAAAGGTAATAATATTGCTGACCTCTTTAGCAATTTTCTCATTGCATAATATATTATTTGTTGTTAGTGATTCTCTGAGATACTTGAAAGCAAATAGCCTAGCTTCATCCATAATCTCTTCTTCAGGGAACGCAATGTTAGAAGCTCTAAACAGATTCACTATGCTTCTATGCTCTATGTGTCTTTGGCCGGAACAAGAGAAGAAGCACCCATTTTCATCTTTGAAATTCTTTAGCACCTCTGAGATTTTATCCATGTCAATATTATAAACACAACATAGTTTAATAATAATAAACTGTTGGAAAACAAGAAGCATGAACAAAAATAAAAAAACAACTTCAATTTAAAGTATGCATAGAAAATCAAGAATTTAACACATACAACATTAACCCATAAATTTTATATTATACTGATTTTCAAAAAAAATCTTTCTCACTGAGCTTCGGCTCTTCACTCTTACAATTTTTATTCTTCAGAACAAATTCTCACACCATTATTTGAGTACATGCATTTCTCTCTGCTCTTGGAAGCAATATATTCTTTTCTTAACTATCTTCAACATTTGCTCCAACTGAGCAAAATACACCCCATCACATTATATCAAAGTCACAGCCAAAACTCGTAAAAACAATATTAATTGGCAATAAAGAATGCCAGCAAAAAACGCGTCCATATCACATTAAACACAATCCTTTCGAGTTAAATGACCGCCAGCTCGGATGTCACATCAACCACTGTTGAACAAGCCAAAAATCGCATTACTGCGATGAGGGAAGAACCAGTCAGCGGTACCGCGGGGGATACCGCCCAACCGCAGAGGTTTCATGAGAGACTGCAGTGGGTGCAGTAATAGCACTATCGCGGTCAACAGATAGGCAAGGCGTGGGATGGCAAAGAGCACCACGACACCACGAATGGTTAAGAAGTAGACCGCGGGACAGCGGTAACACTGCTCTGGTGGTTAACCCGCATTACCGCGGTCTGACAAGCAACAAGCCGCAGTGTGGCGGTAGATATCGGGAAACCGTGAGGATTGAGAGAGGTGGTCGTGGTATCGCAGTAACACCGCGCAACCACGAGCTGAAGTGAAGGATGGCGTGGGGGCACGGTAGAGGCCAGATTAACTCAGGCGGGAGATAGGTGAATTCCCAACACTCCCCCTTGAACACAGCTCCTGCCCACATTGACGCCCTGTCAGTTTCTCTATGGATGAACTCATCTCTGCCCAACACCTTTAGTGAGAATGTCTGCAACCTGTTCCTCTGATCTGCAAAATTCCAATGTGATTTCACCATTGTTGATCAGCTGAAGCTCTCCCCCTTAATTTCAACTTCTGCTAGCACATTGCTCAACAAAATACTCTGAATGCTTCAGCATTGTCCATGTTCTCCAAATTTTCTTCTTTTCAATTTGAATTGAAAATTTTGCAAATCATTTTCTCTCTTTTCCTGTAAGCTTCAATTTCTGATGTATTTCCCCTATTTTTAAATTTATCAACTACAGCCTTGCACTGTCATTCCATTCCTTCTTCCATCACTGACTTCCTTTTGTAGACATGCAAAATTAACACTATTGATTAACATCATTGATTAATCATATTTCATCCATCAATTAAACAAATTAGGTTTAATTAAATAAATCACTTTTTATCTCCTAAGGTCTCTTGATTTAATTAAATCACATGTATTTAATTAAATGATTAACATTCATTTTCCTCTCATTTGATTTAAAACAAATACAAAAATGCAAATAAAATGTCACACCACCCAATCACTAGCTTAATTAGTCAAAATCTCTAATTAATGCTAAGACTAATCCATGTCCCATCCACTTGCATAATAAATCACTTTATTTGATTTATTAAAAGACTTATTTTCCCTCATTAACTCCCCTTGTTTGATTTTTTTGTTCAAACAAAATTGCCCCCAAATCCCTCAACCATATGCATTCAATGTCATTTTCAAATTTGA
This sequence comes from Sequoiadendron giganteum, assembly GCA_007115665.2. Taxonomy (NCBI): domain Eukaryota; kingdom Viridiplantae; phylum Streptophyta; class Pinopsida; order Cupressales; family Cupressaceae; genus Sequoiadendron; species Sequoiadendron giganteum. Next base: position 480,751,538 of record CM021105.1, on the reverse strand, counting down.
AATGGGCACATTAACCAACACTTGCACAATCATAGGCCAATCCCATTATAACAAGTGGCTCTCTCCTATTTGTTGGGGATTAGTCCCACATTCTTCAATTTGGCCTCTCCTCTCTTCAAGCTCAACTATAAATTCAAGGCTCCTATCCTTCAAACAGACGAGACATAAGCTCATGCAAAGTTATTCTCTTAATTTGAGAACAAATTTTGTCCATTATCACATCATTTGCTTATCAAGGATTGGGAAAGGGCTCTCTTCTCACATCAAAGGGCACCAATCCCCCTATGGGATGGTGGTTGGTTAACTTAGATTAGATTTTCATATTTTAAGTTGCACATGTTTTATTTAATGTTTTTCTCTTCTGTGTTTGATCAATAATTTTATAAGGAGAGATTTATTTCAGTTTACTGACAATAGCTAATTCGTCTATTGTTAGGAATTGCAAATTTGCCTCTCACATTCTGACGCTAGAAGAAGGGCTTGAAGTAGCCTCCATTCACATCAATTTAATTTGTTTCGCTTGAAAGAATATACTAATTCATTTTTTTTGTTGTCTCATGAAAGAATTTCTTTGCTTTAAATAATACACGCAGATTTGTTGATTTATCTTTGTATTCCAATACATAGTTGATCTCTCTGCATTTCTGGAGATGCATTTGGCGCCCACCGTCTCTCCCTTTAAACTGTGAACTGTCAGTATATTGAATGTCTGGTTACTAGGATCTATTTCTTTTCTTCTCACAAAAATTGTGACAGGCTTATCATTTATCCCACGCTTTTGTCCTTGCTATGTTTATTGGAGTAGTACTATATCATTTACGACCAAACTCTTTGTCCAAAAATAGAGAGGAGAGGTGCTCTTCATGTCTTTGTTTATTTCAAATTGGGCACACGTTTAGGAGCGTGATTGACTTACTCTAGACGTATGTTTACTTCCCCTTTATATTTATTCTGGGTGACCTGTAAACTGTAATATTTATTAGCCCAAGTAGGGAAAGACGTTGATCTACAACAAATGCAGAATGTCGGCCTTTGACCCTCTCGAACCCCAGCATAGTCGGCCTCCTGGCCACACTTGTACTGCCTGAGGAAAGTGGCTTTGGGCATAAAAACACCTAGCGATCCAGGCTTGAATTCCTCCCCCTTTGTTCTTTCATCGGATGGCACAGACCCAGTATCTATACTTCATCTATATTATTATGCATTAGGGGGCCCGAGAATTATAGTTTCACTCACTTCTATTTATGCACCGCCCTAGACATAGAGATGTTGATGTTAATCACATGGTGTGCTATCCCTGCTTTTATTGTATATCATTGCCTCAATATATAGAGGGGGTGGCATGAAGGCCGTCCACTGAACATGAAAAGATGCTACGCGCTTTGGATCCATATCTGGGCTAGGTGGTAGTAGGGAATGTGAGTGATACTTCGGCTCCAATTTGCCTCGCTGTTGTTCATATGGGGGAGGATGTTTATTTTACCTTCCACGAGAAAAGAATAGTGCTAAGATAGTTACCCATTGAATCGATGATTTTCCACTTAGCGAGACCTACTACGTAACATAGTCAACCCGCTAAACCGATGATTTTCCATAGGGTACCCTCTTCACAGCCCACACTGCTTCTTTCTAGATCTTCCTAAACGCCGCCCTCTTCGTCGAAGTTCTGCAATTTCTTCTCGCTGCACTTCCCTCCTTTTGTTTTGAATGATTTGAGTCATATCAGGAATTCTACAAGCGACAGAGGAGCAGGAACTTTCTCAGACAAACATCAATTGGCACAGGTATAAGGGCTTGAAAGAGGGAGACTGGACTAAAGGAGCCGCGGTGGTAGGAGAGGTGTGGAGTGGAGTGTTTTACAAACAACGCCGCCCTCCATGGCTTTTTTTTAATAATATCCTTTTGATCTTTGAGGATTCCTTCACTATCTGTAATCATAATGAAATTTAGTTTCACACCTGCCAACCGCATTAACTTGAAAGCTTACAAATTCATTCGTTGTTTTTATTTTTTATGCCTACCGAATGCATTTGCTTGAAAGTTTTTAAAAAAAAATAATACTTTATTCATTAAGTTTCGCACCTGCCAATAGCATTTAGCCTTAAAAGTTTCTAAATCATTTTCAATGAAAATCCCTTTTTGCGCAGGTCCAACAATCATTGCATCTTCTTTCGAGGTATTTGGCTGTGAGATAGCCCCGTGCCCAAGCTAGACCTGGTCGCGTCAAAAGCCATGGCTCTAAACACTGATTTGATGTGATTTCAGTGAAATTTATTAGAATTCATCAATACGTACCCACTGTGCTTTGACTGATTCATGTGACTTGATCCTGTGGTCAATGTCGTGTGATTTTATCTAAGCGCAGTAAGACAGCTAGGGAGCGGCGCTGGAGATTTACAAAACTATGTTCTGCAGTACCTATCAAAGCGCAATAAGTATGAATAGATCTGTGCATTCTCTTTTGTAATCTTTGATTGAGATAGGTATTTATATTCAAGGTGCTGCAAAGAGACCCTAAATTCCTATTTTCACCTAGAATCTGCCTCAGAGTCGTGCATTTATCTCTATTGTTTCAAATCCGCAGTGACTCACATGCATCGAGATCTATGATTCATTTTTTTTTAAATGTTTATTCAAGCATTTAATGGGAGACCAAAGCTTTCTGATTTTGTTTGTTTCAACGTATGATGCGCCTTTGGGTATTCGTGTGGGTAGATCTCTAAGAAGATATTTACTACAGTAGCAAACAAAAATTAAATGCAATATGATGCATTATATTCTGATCTTAAGTGCTTTGTATCAATATACTCGCAATCTTTAACTTTCTGACAGTTTCTTTTTTTAATTTATTACTGGGCGGCTAGATCGAGTTGGAGTAGTTTTATGCCTTTTGATTCGCCCATTAATTAAATTGGCTTTTGAAAATGATAGGGTTTGAGGTTTGAAAAAGTTTAGCCTCCAATTGTCAATAAATTTATGACATTTTGTGTTTGTCATAAAGGAATGTGTGTCATCAGGTCTTTGTTCGTTGTTGAAATTGTATGGGGGCAGATTTTTTTAAGGCTTTGTTTAGAAGAGTGTTCATTCATGTCCTAAATTTTCTTTAGAGAATGTGTTTGAATCAGGAGGATAACATGAGATCGATGGAGTGAATTCATTAGTTATCACATTAAATACCAAGGCATTTGTATCTTGAAGATACTCATTAACGGTTTTGCAGACATCCTCATTGATCAACGTTGTCTATTTATGGCTTTTTGCAGGCTAACCGAATGAAAATTGAAACCTTACTCAAATTTTTGCATATATTTACTTGTCTGTGAATCTAATCTTGTGTGCATTATATCTCATCAAATATTAATCTTTTTTTTTGTACCTTATAGGAAGGATTTCGTTTGCGCAAAGAATTGACAACATTGAAGTATAACGATCTTTGAGGAGTCTTGAAAGGGATTGAGCACTAAATTTGAAGTTGACAAAGCATTTTTAACTGCTTGGGGCTCCAATTACTGCGTTAGTTTTCTATTTTGAACCATTTCATCTTTATTTTTTGGGTTTAAAATTAACCATTTGACTTGATCTTTTCAACTTGGTTAAAATTGAGCTTAGAAACTTACTAGATTTCGATTTGGACTTAAAATTGAACAAGGCAACTTCACATCTCATTTTGGTGCTTTTAAAATGAACTCATCACTACTTTTTGGACTTAAAATGAATGAGTGTTTGTCATGTTTTGTAATCCTTTTTTACAAATTAACATCATTTAAAATGCGTATGCGTTTCTCTCGCACTTCACAGCGATCTTGAGAATCAAAAGCATTTTGGTGATATTAAGTTGTCAAAAAGATTGCCTTCACATTTCGATTTGGGAGCTTAAAATTGAACAAAACACTTTGCGAGTGTGAGTAAACTTATTGCGAGTGTTCTCCCTTTGTTTCTAAATGAAGGTTGATCGAACTACGAATATGTTTACTCGCTTTTGTCTATCTTAGAGGGCCTGCCTTGTGGGAAAAAGTATTCACCCAAGGGAATGACCCAACCGGGAACACGCTAAAACCAAGCGACTTCCAACCGGTATATAAGTGTGGATTCTTGAGGAAAGTTCAAGAATCACGAGGATTATTCTGACGAAATGGACAGAAATGGACTCTCGCCGACATTGGATAATCCCCCACGAACGGAATGTCTAAATTAAAACCTTTTGTTTAGAAAGGACAAAACCTTATCTATTTTGTTGGTGCAAAAGGTCATGTCCTTTGAAGCCGCCCCACGTTATACATGCGGTTTTGTTGTAGAGATGGAAAGTATGTCATGGGAGACTCATGGGTACTAATGCTTGGCTGACCCGAGAAGTGTGTGTTGTGGAGGGGAGTTAGTGTGGTCAAGCATTTAGCCATCCGCACAAAATATGCGCAGCTGGATTCGTCCAAGTGGGAACCCAACATAATATTATCTTATCATCCTAGGGTTGTAAAGTGCTTGGAAGTGGAAAACACATTGCTTGGTTCCTAAAAACATTTGAAAACAAACATTCACAGGACCTTCAAATTTCAAACCTCTTTTAGGAAACAAATACCTTTGACGAATTTAAGCACTCTTGCTTTCCATAGGGATCATATTCTTAGAGGTTTCTAAGTGCTTGGATTCTATCATCATTTGTTTTCAACAAGGTTAAACATAGGAAACTTTTGCCCTATTTTCCTTGATTTCCACACAATGGATTTTGTGGGATGAAAACGAAAGTGGGACATTAGACATATAGTTTGAAAGATAATCAAGCACGTGATTTTGGTAAAAAGAATTCACTAAGCCAAGATAAAAAGACAAATTGGATTACACATGTGTTTTCTAACATGATTTCCCGCAAGATCAAAATCCCAAAACCAAAGTTCAAGAAGCTTAGTCTAAAAGCTCGTGAGGAGTGTCTTGAGAGACTTTTCGAATTCAGAGAAAGATTGGTTTACAACTTTTACAAAAAAGCTTCAAGAAACAATCTTGAGTTGTATGAGTTTTACTATCAACAGAATTCCAAACATTTTGAAAGGTTTGCTTTCCTCCCATAGGAAATATAGCGTGTCTTTCAACAACGAGGTCTTGTAAGAAGTGTTATTCTAGGTCAATTCTAGGATCAAATTCAATCGCGTTCATCCATCTCTCAACCATCGAAATCAATCAAAAGTCACTTCACCAACAACTCTTGGAAACTTTGTAAACATCTTTTATGCTAAAATTTTAGGCGAAATCAAAACCACTTTGTTTGACTTAACACACCTAGTCAAACCATCATCTTATACATGAGTTTCCTCTAGGATAACACAACTTCCTAGGGTTTACGAGTCCATCTTGTTTGCCTTAACACACTTAGCCAAATTATCAAATCATCACCTCGTTTGACTTAAACACACTTAGTCAAACCGTCCTCTTATGTACAAGTCCACTCTAGGATAACACAACTTCCTAGGGTTTACAAGTGTATTTATCACATTTTGTTTGACTTAACACATTCAGTCAAACTATCAATTCAATCACGATCAATCAAAGTCCTAAAAAGTTTAGCATTTCCTTCAAATTTCTTTAAGATTTCCATTCATCCGTATCACTCAGCTTTCGTTTATCTCATCCTTGTCATCGCTTTGATACTTCAATTATCCTAGTTCTTCGCTTCTTTGAACCTAAGGTTTAGACCAATCTAAAGAATTAGAGGTTCATCTCTTACATTCTTGAAAATTGATCTTCATTTTATGGTTCTAACTTGATCTCAACACAAGAGGGACATGGAATATAAACTTGATCCATCCATCATGAGTAATCTGAGTCAACCAAACTATCCAAGTCTCGCAATGCCAATTGATCATCGAAACTCACATTTATGCATGGCATCATTATCTCCTCCAAACTTCAACGATACGAATGTGAGTGTGACCATCTAAAGTTTGGAACACCTTTTCCAATGATAGATTTAAATCCAAGTCCAAATCTACAAATCTATCAACTGAACAATCAATGCATGAATCTTCAAGCAAACAACATTATCCCACCAAATCCATACATGCCAAATACAAGTTTACCAAACATGAGCATTTCAAATTCACACTTGGTGAACTTTGAGATAGATATGTTTGCAATTCAAATCAATGTTGTTCAAAATCCCAACAGTATATTGGAAACTCCATGTATTGATCCAAATCAAGGTAACAACATGTGAAATCAAAGTTACCTAAATTAGGGCAATATGATTCCCAACCACAACAATGTTCAATTTCAATATATCATGCCGAATCTAAACATCACACCAAATCAGAGAATTATCCAGAATCAACTTGTCCACGATCCCAAGAAACCAGCATAAGGATACATTTCAAATCCACTTGCTAAACAACCAAGTCAGCCATATCAAGAAAATCAAGATCAAATTTTGCGGGATCAAATTGCTTCGCTTGCCAAAGTAGTGGATCCATTGCACCAAGAGATCTTTCCACCCCAAAATCAATACACTCTTCCATTGGTTGAACCATGTCATCAAAGCATTGAGCTATCTCCACAACCACATCAAGAACAATATCTCCAATGTCAAGAAATTGGATATCAAGATCAACGAAATCAACAACAAACTCAATCACCGCATCTCAAAGATCAATCACCGCATCTCCAAAATCAATCGCCACAAGGTCACTTTAAAGTACAAATCTCACAAGGTAGCAAACAAAAATACACACCTCTTGGGAAACCAATTGAGTCTGTCTTGCAACAATTGATACAAGGAAATCTCATTAAAATCCCTATTTATGTGAATTATCAAGAGCCCATGGTGAAACCACCAGGGTATGATGAGAAACACTTTTGTGTTTTTCACAAAGTAAAGGGACACACAACATCAGATTGTGTTTGACTCAAAAATCTCATCCAAGACCTAATTGATCAAAAGCTAATAGCTATTGGGGACATTAATCAGAATTCAACCACTAGCAATAGCATTAACAATCTCTCCTCCACACTTGTTAAAAATGGTGATCAAGATCAATCCATTAATGAACACATTGAAGATGTTTCCATCTCATTCAATGATCAAATCAACACACACCAAGGGCCACTTTTCAATCATGATCAAAATCCACCAACAATACCCAACAAAGATCCAATTCAAGAAATGTCAACATCACTTGGTCTTATGGTTAGCATCATTCCCAATCCCACCGCCAAAGCACAACATGAAAAAAATCCATTCTCCATCATGTTGCAAGCTACACAAGCCGCACAAGCTGCACAAGTGACACAAGCAACCCAACAAGCACAAGCTCAAGCAGCCCAACAAGCACAATACCAAGCACAACTGCAAGCAATCCATTGGCAAGCATAGCAATAGGCCCTGCAAGATTTTCAGGTACAGTAGCTCACCCAATAACAGACTTTGTTGGCTCAACAACAACTCGCCCAATAACAGACTTCGTTGGCTCAACAACAGCTCGCCCAATAACAGACTTCATTGGCTCAACAACAGCTCACCCAATAACAGACTTCGTTGGCTCAACAACAGCTCGCCCAATAACAGACTTTGTTGGCTCAACAACAGCTCACCCAACAACAAGCTTTGTTGGCGCAACAGCAGCTCGACCAATAACAAGCCTCGTTGACGCAGTAGCAACTCGACCAATAACAAGCCTCGTTGGGAACAATAGCAGCAAGATCAACAACAAGCATTGTTGATGCAAATGCAGGCATATCGGCAGGCCTTGAACACACATCAAAGTTTGTAGCAAACTCTCACTAGTACACCTCCCACCAATCAAACACCCCAAACATCTCAAAACACATTAATTCCACCTCCCAATCCAAGCAACGATGTCGCAACACAAATCAAACTGCTCTCGCAGCAAGTGTTGGACCTCCAATCAAGAAAAATAACTAGAACACCAGGCAACTTGTGCCCCTATCCGTTCAACAGAGATCTCACAATGGTATCATTCCCAAAGGGATTTGAAATCCCCAAATTCGACAAGTATAATGGGACGGGCAACCCTGAAAACCACGTCAGGTAATTTCAGGTACATTGCATGGAGGTTGCATACGATGACACATACCTAATGCGACTCTTCCCTTGAAATCTGACTGGTCCAGCCATGGAATGGTTTTCTCGCCTACCCACGGGCATTAAAACATTCGAGGAAATTGTGAAAGCATTCCTTAAAAATTACACTTTCAAGATGGGTGCAGATGTTAGTTTGGAAGAACTATCAACGCTCAAACAAAGAAAAGGAGAGATATTCACATCCTTCTTGCAAAGATGGCAATCCAAGGCCAATCAGAGCAAGTGGACCATGCCAGAAGAACAACAGTTGGCATAATCATATCCAATCTAGATGAAAACTTGGCATTCTACTTAAAAATTCAATGCATCACATCATATGATCAATTGATCCCAAAGGCGCTCAACATCGAAAGAGCCCTTACTGCGCGAGGAGGCACATCAACATTTACTCCACCACAGGATAACCGCCCATCCAACAATTATAACGATAAACCTCGAACATGGTCGAGGAACAAAATTATCACAAACAACAGCGTGGTCGATGCTAAAGTGGTCATCAGTGCCCCTATGCAGAGCATCTAGACTCATCAACAACTGCAAAATCATAATCGCAGTAATGTGCAAACTAATATAGTAGCACAATCGCAACCGCTTCCTAGCAATCAAATCAAAAATTTGAATAATCAAGGAGGACCACCTCCCCGAGGCAAATATCCTCCCAAGCGGAAGTTCACAACTCTTGGAGAATCAATCGAATCCATAATGAAGAAATTGGTCAAGGAAAACCTAATCAAAATCTCCAACTCTGAGCAACACGTGGAACCCATGACCAAACCACCATGGTACAAAGGAAACCTCCTTTGTGACTTTCACAAGATCAAGGGACATACCACCGTAAATTGCATGAGGCTAAAGAATATCATCCAAAACCTCATCAAAGACAAGATCATCAATTTTGATCAACCAGCCGGTAATCAAGATCTGAAAATATACACAAATCCGATGCCGAACCACAATCAAGGAAATAGCTAGGAGAACAACAATTATCCATTCCAACACATTTTCATTAATCATCCATCCACCCATTCGCTCACATCCATACCATAGCTTGAGTTGGTGCCCATATCATATTCCACCATAGTACTACTTGGCATTTTCCTAAGGTCAGCTTGTCCTACCTTTATCAAAGTAGTCTATCGCTTAAACGCTGGGGGCATGCCCTTGAAACTGGCTGTGGATCGGATTTGTGTATATCTTTTATGCTCTTCCCAAATTCATAAAAATCCAAAAGCAGGTCAAAATCTCAGATAATCTTCACAAATTTATCATTGAGTCTTGTCAATCTTTCACCTTGTTCGAACTACGTCGTCTTTGAGCTTGAACGTAGGCAAGGTTGATCTTCGAGCATCCCCCGAGACAATTTAGGTTAGTCCTTAGGCATCCGTTGCATTTGGCAATCCGTTTGAATAAAATCAATCATCGCCTTCACTTTTTGGTAAGTCAATTAGAAGCAAGTTTAGCAAGTTCAAAAGTGAACACCTAATCATCAAAGTCTTAAATCTAAGTCAGTAAGCAAGCAAGTTGATCAACTCAGAGTATCAATAGCCTTTCACCCAATCAGTCTCATCAAAACCCTGATCACAACATGTCCTAAGATGAATCTTTCCTACATTGGACATAAGCATCAGGTACCCCACAGTAGTTTAGCCTTGGCTAGCAGTATGAAGAACATTAGCTTGTTTGATTGCTTTTTTTTCTTGGTCTTTGTTGACTTAACTTATTTTGCGCTCATTCCAAGGACCTCTCGATGATTCCTAAACAAAACAGGTTTAAAGAGAAAGGAATGGGGCAAAAATCATTATCTTTTTTATCTGCTGTGCTTGTTGGATATTCTTGTAAAATAACTTTTTCATGCGTACTTTGTTTTGTTTGTCGGAAGGATGTTTTAGGTATCTTTTTTACCACATAATAAGGTTTGCCTTTTTATGTTTTGGTCCGAGATGTTTAGAATATCTGAACTGCATTCTGAATAAGGTTTCGTTTGTCAAGTGTGAACAAGAGAACTCCTATCTGATTGTCAAGTCAAATTCCATCACACTAGGCGCAACGCCATCCTGGATCTTAATACCTTGATGCATCGCACCTATGTGTGTTATCAAACATAAAGAAGGGTATGCTCTTTATCTCTCCCATCCCTGGATAAGCAATACATCATCATCATTCATCATATCTAATAAAGTCTCGATGACTAGTGGACTTGTTGGACTTTTGCGTTTTCTTGGATTCAAGGGTTGATCCCTCTCATTCTTCTATCCTCTTTCACGCTAACAATGCATCCATCCTGCATCCACACTCTCATTCTGCATAATCACTTCATATCATCATAGGAAAATATCATTCATCTCACATGCATTGCATAATCATTTAAGTTGTTTGGGATAATATAAATCTGTTATTCTAAGCATCTCCCAAACATCCCATTTTCATAATCATTTAAGTTGTTTGGGATAATATAAATTTGTCATGCTAAGCATATTTCAAACATCTCATTTACATCATCACTATCATATCCATCCATACATCCATTTTGAACCTCTTTGTCGCGAGATCGACCTCAATCTTTTCGCTTGATCTCTCGAGGGGGCAATGTACTAACGTACTTCTTTTTGCTGGGGCATCTGAAAAAAATCAATTTTTTTTTAATTTCGATGTCGGCGGCATTATTCTTTGAACCAATGCAATGAGTACATTGCTTCAAAGAGGGGCAAAATGTAGACATGCAAAATTAACACTATTGATTAGCATCATTGATTAATCATATTTCATCCATCAATTAAACAAATTAGGTTTAATTAAATAAATCACTTTTTATCTCCTAAGGTCTCTTGATTTAATTAAATCACATGTATTTAATTAAATGATTAACATTCATTTTCCTCTCATTTGATTTAAAACAAATACAAAAATGCAAATCAAATGTCACACCACCTAATCACTAGCTTAATTAGTCAAAATCTCTAATTAATGCTAAGACTAACCCATGTCCCATCCACTTGCATAATAAATCACTTTATTTGATTTATTAAAAGACTTATTTTCCCTCATTAACTCCCCTTGTTTGACTTTTTTGTTCAAACAAAATTCCCCCCAAATCCCTCAACCATATGCATTCAATGCCATTTTCAAATTTGAAATGGTCACATTAGCCAACACTTGCACAATCATAGGCCAATCCCATTATGACAAGTGGCTCTCTCCTATTTGTTGGGGATTAGTCCCACATTCTTCAATTTGGTCTCTCCTCTCTTCAAGCTCAACTATAAATTCAAGGCTCCTATCCTTCAAACAGACAAGACAAAAGCTCATGCAAAGTTATTCTCTTAATTTGAGAACAAATTTTGTCCATTATCACATCATTTGCTTATCAGGGATTGGGAAAGGGCTCTCTTCTCACATCAAGGGGCACCAATCCCCATATGGGATGGTGGTTGGTTAACTTAGATTAGATTTTCATATTTTAAGTTGCACATGCTTTACTTAATGTTTTTCTCTTCTATGTTTGATCAATAATTTCATAGGGAGAGGTTTATTTCAGTTTATTGACAATAGCTAATTCATCTATTGTTACAAATTGCAAATTTGCCTATCACACCTTTCATCTTAACAATCATTCTAATATCCTTTCTCTGTACAACTCTGGACTCTTGAGAGTTGAAATAATTCACCATGCTTTCTTTTTGTTGACTAATTGCAAACTCTTCTTGATCAGCTGTGACTGATTTAAATTTATTTCTTTTTTTTGTAAATTCACTGAACTTGTTGTTTCCTTAACTTCTGTCAATTTGTCAAAAAAAAAAAACGTTGTTTTGACATGTTTCTTTAGCCATTTATGTCTCTGATTTTTCCTTCCGAGGACTACAACCTCTTTTAGACCGTCATCAATAATCTTTGCTCTCCTTTGATCATTATAGCATTCATTGCAATCTTAAAGACAGATTTATTTTCAACTCATTCACTGACATCTTCATGCATCAATTATTGACTATTACTAACTGAGTTGCTGCTCATACCTTCTGCCATTTGCATTCTTTCATTGAGGTGGTTTCAGATTACCACAAACTAACTGTAGTTATTTCATTCTTTTCAATGACATTTTTTTAATTTATCATCACATCTCATTTTCTTCATACAAAAAAAAAACTTTTGTTGCATGACTTTGAGAGCTACAACTCTGACTCTTTCTAAGTACTATTGATTGTGTCTTTCAAAATTTACCCAAAATAGTGATCCTTAACAGCTGCGGTTGTGACCTCTGTTTTATCCATTCATATTATGACTTTTCTCCAATGCACAAACAAAAATTTATTACAATCTTCCTTGACAACTTCATATGTTTGTATTTCAAAACATTCCTTAGCAGTATTTTGACTGATTCTTTGACAGTTGTTGCTGTATAAGACTTTAAATTTTGCAGTGATAGCTTCAACTACTTTTCTGAATTTTTGTATCTTCCCTACATATGATCTTCTGCCTAATCAGACTTGGAAACCCTTGTGGCTTCATCTTACACTTCCTTGTTCTTGTGAATACATCAAAAATTATAAAACCTTATTTCAAAACTCTCAATAATGATACAATTCACTTGACTCTTTCAACTGTAACAACATTTTCAACATCTTTTGTATCAATTCTTCAAAACATTAGAATGAAATTTTCATCTTCACTATTTGTAAGTGACTCATTAAACTGCAATTTCTTTCTACTCAAAATATTTTCAATTTCTTTTGAACATTCAAACTTTTCAGAATTTTTATTGATCTTAACATATGCACACTTGTACAATCTTTGGAACATACCAATTAGCTTCTGCCAACTTGAATCACAAACCCATCTACAGTCCATCTTTATCCATTCTGTAGTAGATTCATTCTTTAACTCTTTATTCCAACACATTCTCTCACAGTGATTTTTTGAACCGCAAACCGTGCAAGGGTGTAAATCCCAACACTTATCTTCGGTGTGACCTTTTCTATGACAATGAGAACACTCAACAATCTTCATTTCACGAACAAATTTACCTGCACTTTTAGCAACATTTCCTTTTCTTGGGACATAACCGAGACCTTCATGCTTCGGCCTCATTGTAGCCTCAATCGGCTCTCTCATTCCTTGCTCTTGTTTGCCTAGACCTTGTCTTGTATAACCCATTCTTTTCATAATTTTTAACCCTGCATTCTCTTCAAAACAACCAACATATTTTGCAGATTCTGACACATTATCACAGCTAGCCATATTTGCAAATTCATCATCTTGACACTTTTTATCACCAACATTTTCAACAAAAATAGATTTTTCAAATGAAGAACACAAATTTGTTGTGTCACATGAGACATCACAAACTAAAAATTTTGTTTTCATACAATCATTACATGCACCTAATTTATCATTTTCTTCTTTCAATTTTGTGATTTCCTTCAGCTGTAAACAATTTTTCTCTTCTACCCTTTTCAAGATTTTTTCCAAATCTTCATTCTTTTTCTTTATTTCTTCAAACACCTTTATTCTTTGTTCAAACTCCTCATTTCTTTGCTTAATATTTTTCAAAGGATTTCAACCTTTCTTCTAACTCTCCATTTCTAGCTTTAAATTTTCTCAATTCTTTCTCAAGATTGTCATTTTCATCTAGCAGTATACACTTCTCTTTCAACAGTTCTTTTATTCTTTAGATAAAACACCCATTGTCATTTTTAACAATACCTAGTTCATCTTTAAGCAAAATTAGTTCTTCCTCTAAAACATCTTTTGCAGATGACAAATTTTCATTTTCTTTCTTAACCCTTTTTCCTACTTTCCCCATTTGTAAAGGAAAGTTTTAGCTTACCTCTTTTGATCTCCTGACTGAAATTCAGCAGCTGGGTCTGCAACTCTTTGTTTGTTTTGGAAACTGGTATTCTACTCAATCTTCAGCACAGCCTCTTCTCCTTTTTTTACAATTCACAGCAACTATTTTTACAGCTTCGAGCACTTTGTAACAGCTTCTTCTTTCTTGTAGGCTTCTGCACAGCTTCTCGTATGTCAGTGATTTATTTTCTTTGTCTTCAAAATACAACACTTTTGGCTCTTCTTAACAAAAAAATTCAAGCATTCTTCTTCTTTCTTCAGATGTACACAACCTCCTATTTATTTTTCTCAGCAACTAGTTAGAAAAACACTTCCTAGGCTTCAAACACACTCTAAATCTCCTTGTCAGCTAAACTGACTTCAACTTTTTGCAAGCATTCAACCTTTTGATATCTTCCTTTCAAGGAATTGATTCTCACTTACTTGATGACTTATATAGTGAACAATTTATTTTCTACTAACAGAGCACTTGTGGCTTCCCAAAGCAATGACCTCCCCTTTTTTTTTTTTAACTTTTCTTTTCAACTCTTTTCACAAAATTCTAAACCCAGACAAGCTTCTCAGATTTTGTAGACATCAAGCTCCTAAACAACCTATGACTTTTCTCAGACTAGACAGTGACTACTTCACACAAATTCACCATAAATCACTACTCCCAGTGAGTCTGACCGACACTGCTCTGATACCTCTTTGTTGGAAAATAGGAGGCATGAACAAAAATAAAAAACAACTTCAGTCTAAATTATGCACAAAAAATCAAGAATTTAACACATACAACATTAACCTAGAAATTTAATATTATACTGATTTTCAAAAAAAATCTCTCACTGAGCTTCGGCTCTTCACTTTTACAATTTTTATTCTTCAGAACAAATTCTCATACCATTAGCTGAGTACATGCATTTCTCTCTGCTCTTGGGAGCAATATATTCTCTTCTTAACTATCTTCAACATTTGCTCCAACTGAGCAAAATACACCCCATCACATTATATCAAAGTCACGGCCAAAACTCATAAAAACAATATTAATTGGCAATAAAGAATGCCACCAAAAAACACGTCCATTTCACATCAAACACAGTCCTTTCGAGTTAAATGACCGCTAGCTTGGATGTCACATCAACCGTCATCGAACAAGCCAAAAATCGCATTATCGCGGTGAGGGGAGGACCAGCCAGCAGTACCGCAGGGAATACCGCCCAACCGCAGAGGTTTCGAGAGAGACCACGGTGGGCGCAGTAACAGCACTATCGTGGTCAACAGACAGGCAAGGCGTGGGACGGCAAAGAGCACTGCGACACCGCAAGTGGTTAAGAAGTAGACCGCGAGACAGCGGTAACACCGCTTTGGCAGTTAACCCGCATTACCGCAGTCTGACAAGCAGCAAGCCGTGGTGCGGAGGTAGATACCGGGGAACCATGAGGACTCAGAGAGGTGGCCGCGGTATAGCGGTAACACCGCGCAACCGCGAGCTAAAGTGAAGGATGGCGCGGGGGCGCAATAGAGGCCGGATTGACTCGAACGGGAGATGGGTGAATTCCCAAGATGAACTGCACCAATTTCTTTCAAAGAAAAAATTCCACCGGGGGAGACATTGTATCCATGGATCCTAAGGGTTCGTAGTCCCAGTGCTGTAGTATTGAGATCTGCAAAAAGGCTATCTCTACTCGATCCAATACCCTTTTCACTCCAATATCTGCCCCATAATTATCATTATAAAAAAATTGTTTGGATGAAAGCAATATGACTATAACAATACCATCAGAAGCACATACTCACCCGTAGACATAGTCAAGAGCTACTTTGATTTCTTCTTCGAAATGTCGACCTATTCCAAGACGCTCGATATTGTCAACCAGCGAAAGGCGTTCAAGCAAATCGATTGGATACAAGCATGGCACTGTTTCACAGATTACACGTAATCACTAATGCGTTTCACAGCAAAGAATGAGATGAAACTCAATATCAAGGAAATGTATCATACCGCACCCACTGAATTTGTCCACCAGATTATTCAAATAGCTAAAGCATCTCTCATCGCCGGTATTTATGAGTACACGGGCAGTGGAAGCAGGCGAGTTAAAAAAAGATCCATCGTTACTCTGGAACATCATTATCTTTTCCCAGTCAATTATTTCCTCAAGTCCTTCCAGTGCATTCAGCATGCGTGTGGGAATAGCCCGCTCCATGGAGATACTGCAAGAGAATTATAAGAAAAGAGAAATTGCAAACAGAATTTCATATATTACAATAGCATTAACAAAGTTCGGTTTTGTTTAAACTAACATATTTTAAGTTTTGATTGGTTTAGGTGGTTCATTTAAAATCGTACTAATAGATGGATTCTATTAAAAAAATTATTGTGATTTCAGATGAACCACGAAAACAACTCAAAACTTAGAACGTACTATTTAAACGTGACAAAAAAACTCTTACTTCGTAAGCAGTGTTACTCACTTTTTCATCAAAGAAGTATTATACAGAAAACTCAGCCCTAAAGATTCTACCTTTTTCATCAATGCAGGAAAAATTATTTCAAAATCTGGAGGTAAGTCATCCTCCTTTTCTAGTGATTTCATATGATCTGCAATGAAACGAACACCTGCACATAAAATCAAATCTTTGAAGATGCCAAATGAGGCATTAAATTGCAGAGAGTGAAACTTTTTTCTTATTGTTGAATGTGATCCTAAACATATTATAAATAAATACACAGGTGATTTCAAAAAAATCTTTAAAGATGAAACATTCAAGTCCTTCCCGATTCTATCGATAACCTGTCCCCTTTACTACTGATCAGATCTAATAGTATAAGTTCTTTAACAGCAAAATAATATAATGTAACATAAATGTAATTATAACCTTTTTCTACATTAGGGTGTCCTGTATTCCAAACGAGAAGGGCAATAACAGAACTGAGAGTACTGAGCAAACGATCGCATAGCATATATGTTGAATGAAGCCCCCACGAACCATCCTCTAGCTGGTGGTGGATAAGCCATTTTATGGCCTGAGGAAACTGTGGCCTGTGAGAACCATCCTGGGCAGGAACCCTTGCTACCCAGGCGGTATCATAAGCTGAGGGACTGATTTCTCCATCTTCAAGGCCCTTGAACATAGCTTTTATCTTCACAACTAGATTATCGGCCCACTGTTGGAACGAAGCAGCCTGCAACACAAACAAAAAAGATCAGCCTAGTAAACCTTACAGACTTGGATATTTTGATTTGAGACAAATAATAGTTCCATTACTCTGTCTTACTTGATGATATGGTGTCTGGACAGACTGCATAATATCATCGCTCCACACATCGCTATGATAATTGGCAGTCCGTCGAGGGACAGAAGATTGAACGTTATCAGAAAGCGAAGACATCGTTCTGACAGGAGGAATGCAGGAAACCCAGCCTTGTGCTCTGTAATACAGGGAGCGTTTTTGGAATGCTTTGTTGAGGACCAATGTATTCAACTTAGAGACTGAATAAATGGAAAGTTCCGCCATTAAGGAAGCAATGAAATGCCAACGTCCTTAACAAAAGAAATTGAGATACCTGACTACGCCAAATGGGTGCTCTAAATAGGCGTTCCCATCTCTGGATCTTGTTGCTCTAAATGTCGATGTTACGTTATGTCCAGGCACTGAGTTTTTTAAATGAGTGATGGCATTTATTATATGCCTCTCTATTGCCTTCACCAATCCTTTTAAATTAATTAATTAATTTATATTGTTATTTGATTCTCTATTGGCTCTTCCAAAATTAAGTAGGTCCCCTTCATTAACTACAATTGTCTTCACTAATGTTAAAAAAAGAAAAGGATGTTTTTAAAATAAAAGTTAGATCTGATGAATTTAAAAAGTAATATAATTTTATCAATATAATATGATTTGATTAATTGCAATTGCTTTTTCATAATTAGGTTCCATTCATTAATCACACTTGTCTTTATTATTGTAAAGACATAAAAGAAGAATATTTTTATTATTAAAGTTAGATTTTTGAATTTAATAAATATAAATTTATTAATGTAATAATTAATACAATTTATATTAAATTTATTTTTGGACGCAAATAGGTTGATGGATGTTATGAGTTGTCAATAAAAAATAGGTGTATTTTTTTAATTGTATTTTTTATTTTTAATTAAAAAAAGTTTGGAAGTGATCATTATTGGTCATGGAGGTATATAAAATATTTGTTATTTAAGGTTTATATATAATTTTTAATTTATAAAATTTATGTAGAATTTGTACATTTGAAACAAATATAAAAGATAAAGAAGATAGAATTTTATTTTTTTTAAAAATTTTCAATTCTATTTTTTATTTGTTGTAGAGAAAAGTGAAAGAAATTGTTTGATAAGATATTCAGAAAATAGTATTATAGATTGAATTTATTTGATCGTTAATAATATTATGTAAAAATAGAAAAAAAATACAAATAATAAATAGTGGTTTTTTAAAAATACAATAACTCGTTAAATAAAAATAAAACAAGTATCAATTAGTAGAGAGTACTTGCCTTTATAGTATTGTAATGATAGTATTTTAGATTTGAAAATATTATTTTTAATTTTTTAATGTAAAAAAATTTGACAAATTTTGAAGAGAAAAATAAACAACATATTTAAATATATTTATAAAAAAAATTATATAATTTATAGTAATTAATTTCAATTTTAAATTTTAATTAGTTTACATTGATTTTTTTAAGAAAAATAATTAAATTAAAATTAATCAGCATGTAACAACAATAGAAATAATTTATTTATCAATTATTATTGTTTGCTTTATAAACATAAAAAATTAAAAATTAAAAAAAAAATTAGTAAATAAAAACAAGAGAAAATAGTTTATTTACCAATTATTCTAGACATGATGTTACTTTTACCAAATAAAAACAATAGAAAAGTAACTCTTATAATAATTTATTTGTTTTTGCAATGATGAAATGTAAATATTATGTAAAGGTTAATATATTAATCATTAGGGGCGAGGGGCCTAGCTCGATTGGCTAAAGCATCATGTTGTAGGAAAGAGGTCACGAGGTCTAGTCTCCCCCCAAACCCGTGGTATCGGAGGGCATGTCGCGCCAGCAACACCAATCACATGAAAAAAAATTACTAGGCGCACTGCAGTTTATAGGGGGACGGATACCCGGCCGATTCCTGCAGTCTAAAATATATATATATATATATTAATGATCTGGAATGCATTGTAATGTATTCAGCTTAGTTCTTACAATGAGCTCAAACGCTCATAATAAAGGATGGGGATGAGAAAATAAGGCCTTAGATGAAGGAGAAGACGGAAAGAGTAAGAGAGAACTCATGACAGGGATTGAGGAGAGGACTCCTCAATCCTATGATAATGGCGAGTTTCTCTCCTCAATCCAAGGGAAGACTCTAACACCTAACTAGGCTTAAGTTAGCCTAGAGTAGAAGAATACACTAATAATTATAATTAGCCGATAGGCTATTTGTGTGAACTTTGGTCAGAATTTTCATCAGTCTTCCTGGTTTTTGAGCTTTCCGACGTCAGGGAAAAGGTGGCGGATTTATTATTTTTATTTTTTTATTTTTTTAAAGCTTCTAGTGCGACAATAAAGAATGCCAGCGAAATGGCATCATCATTAATTGTTGCAAGGTTTGCGTGTAGTGGCTATGGTTATAAGAAACACATGTTGTTTAAATTCCTTGGAAAACTAAGCGAATGTTTGTTCAATTTCTGATTTTGTGTTAACTTTGGTCAAAAAATTCGTCAACCTTCTCGGTTTTTGAGCTTTTTGGCATCAGGGAAAAGGTGGCGGATTCTTTTTTAAAAAGCGTATGATGCACTGGTAGAGAAGGCCGGTGAAATGGTGTCAGCATTAATTGTTGTAAGGTTTCAGTGTAGTGGCGATGGTTGTAAGTAACACCTACCCATTAAAATCCTTGGGAAACAAAGTGAATGTCTGCGCAATTCTCGAGAAGGCATTCTTGGGTGTCGTTCTCTAGGTTTACCTTGTTCTTAAAGATAGTTGTGAGTGAGGAGGGCAAGCTTCTGTGAAGGTGAAAATGCGACAATTGGTTGTAGAGTTTCTGTGAAGGTGATTGGAGGTTATTCTGTGTTTTTTGCATGGGGCGATGGTTGTAAAAGCAGTGCAAAAAGTGTTGGTTGTGATAATTTTTTGTCAATTTTTTGCAGGTCCTGGGGAAAGAAGGGAGCAGAGAGAAAGCAATCCAGAAGAGGTGCATTTTGAAGCAAGTCTGAAGAGGTGCATACTAAAAAAACCATTTGTCAAGTATTTGGAAAACAGATTATGTTATTTTGCAAAGGGCATTGTTGATTGTTGTTCTGTAGTTTAGGTTATATTTTTCTGTTTATGGTTCTCATGTAGTTGCCAAGGGTGGAAGGAAGTGTTATTGTTTTTCTCTGGCTTAGTCTATATTGTTTCTTTTTCCATCAGAGTCTGTTGAAAAAAGACTGTATAGTTTGTTGAAACAAAAATTGTTTGATTTATGGTTTGACTTTTGCAGGGATGGTTTTGCATGGGTGTTTTTAGTGGGATTTTTTGTGTAATGCGGTTTTTCACATATAGGTGACTATTGATACCAATATTGTTTTATTTATAGCTTTCATTTTTTGGAAAATTGTTGTAACTCTCTAGTTTAGGCTATATTGTTTCGTTTATAGCTTCAGTTTTGTGTGAATGGTTGCAAAATAGTTAAGCTCGTGTTTTTTTTTCAGCATTTTCATCTGGATAGTTGTTCAAACCAATATTGATTCATTTATTGTTTGCATTTTATGGTGAAGGTTTTGAATCGGTTTGTTGATGTGAGCTTTTATGTTTTGTGTCTTTTGCGGTGATGCTTTTGCATGTTTTGTAGTTTAGGTTATATTGTTTCATTCATGGTTTGTGTGTTTTCGCAAAGGGTGGAAGGCACTGTTGATTTTTTTTCTCTGGCTTAGTTTATATTGTTTCTTTTCCCATCAGGGTTTGTTGAAAAAAGACTGTATAGTTTGTTGAAATGAAAATTGTTTGATTTATGGTTCGGCTTTTGCGGGGATGGTTTTGCATGGGTGTTTTTAGTGGGATTTTTTGTGTAATGCAGGTTTTCCCATCTGGGTGACTGTTGATACCAATATTGTTTGATTTATGGCTTTCATTTTGTGGTGATTGTAGCAACTCACTAGCTTAGGCTATATTGTTTCATTTATGGCTTCAGTTTTGTATGAATGGTTGCAAAATAGTTAAGCTCGTGTGTTGTTTTTCCAAATTTTTTGTCTAGGTGGTTGTTCAAACCAATATTGATTCATTTATTATTCGTGTTTTATGGTGAAGGTTTTGAATCACTTTGATGCTGTGAGATTTTTGTGTTTTGTGGCTTTTGTGGTGATGCTTTTGCATGGGTTTGTTACTGTGAATTTTAGTCTTTTACAGGTGTATATCTACAGAATTGGTGTTCGCTATTTGAATTTTTTCATGTATGTGTGGGTGTGTATATGTGTATATGGTCATCTCCGATAAGGTCCTATTGAATAAACAATTTTCTATGTTGGTCAAACCCTTTGTACACGCTGCTTTGTTTCTCGAACCTTGCAAAAAATTGCATAATGTTAACAAATTTATTACGTTGCAACAATAGTCACAAAATGGGGACCATAAAGAGAAACCCATAAAAAATCATAGTAACAGACCCATATAAAGTGACAAACACAGAACACAGATGATAAATGATTGTTTTCCAAACAATATCCTATCAAAATTTGAAAGAATCAATACTATCATATTGGAAATGAAACAATATAGCCTACCACAAACCACAAATAAAACAATATTGAACAAAGGGTTTTTTTGATATCCACCTCTTCCCATGGTTGTAAGTAACAGCTACCTTTTAAAGCTTTGGAAAATATAGCAAATTTTTGCTCATTTTTCAAAATCCATTGGTTTATGGCTATATTATTGTAAGTAATACCTGCTTTGAAAACATAGCGAATGTCTATGCAATTTTCAATAAGCCATTGTTGTGTGTGGTTCTGGTGAAAAGGCTATATTGTTGTAATTTTAGCCGGTAGGTTATTTATGTGACCTTTGGTTGGGATTTTTAACAGCCTTCCTAATTTTTGAGCTTCCCGGTGTCCCTAAGAAGGTGTCGGCTTGTTTATAGAAAGCATTTGGCATGTTGATAGAGAGATCTAGTGAAATGGAACCTAAATTAATTATTGTAAGCTTTTTGTGTGGCGGCGATGGTTGTAAGTAACAACTTCCCTTTTAAATCCTTGGAAAACAAAGCGAATGTCTATGTGATTCCCGATAAGGAATTGTTGGGTGTCATTCTCTGGGTTTACCTGATTGTTCAAGATAATTGTGAGTGAGGAGGGAAAGTTGATGCAAAATCATGGCCACAAAACCCATGCGAAATGATAGCACAAAATGCCCAAAAATTTATTATGTTGCAAACGTAGCCAGCAAGTGGAAATCGTAGAAAGAAATCCATAAAGATTCATAGTAACAAACCCAACCAAAAAAAATTATTTTCCCTCAACATAAGCCTATCCAAAATTAAAACAATATAGTATTCTCAACAGAGACCTATCAAAAATTGAAATAGAATAGCCTTTTCAACACTACCTTATTTGAAATGAAACACTATAGCCTAAGCTAGAGAATAATAATCACCAATGGATAATGGAATCAAAGATAAATTGTCTAACATTAACTATTTTATTGAGTCTTTTGGCGGCTGTCAAAAAAAGGTGGCAGATGTTTTTGAACTTTGGTCAGAATTCTCGATGGCTAGGTTGGCTATCTGTCATCCACTCTGGTTTCTAGGCCTTGGCAGCAACCTTGGGGAAAGGTTGTTGGAGCACTTGGATACATGTGCAATAAAATCCATTGAAAATATAAGATGTGGGCATACCTTGTGGGTGCAATGGGATGTGTCATGTACAAAAGAAAAGAAACCAAAAACCATAGCCATGAAACCCATGCAAAATAATAGCCGCACAATGCCAACCATGATCAAAACAGTATTGGTTTTAACAAACAATATAGTCTTTTCTGAACAGCACCTTATCAAAAATTGAAACAATTGTGCCTTTCCAATAGCATCCTATTGAAAATTAGACAATGCACAGTTGCTATTCTCAGTATCTATATGCCATTGTTAAGTGTTGTTCTCTAGCTTTGACCATATTTTTTCTATGCGAACCACATTCCAGTAGTATATGTTGAAGAATTTGCATTTTTATCCTTGAGGTATAGTTGGATGTTGGTCTCTAGCTCCGACAATATTATTTTCTTCTCGGTCGGGCTCTCTTGGAAGAAATAATTTCCTAGGTTGTTGTTCAAGCCATTATTGTTCTATTAACGATCTGACTATGTATGTTTGCATATGCATTTCTGCCCTATTTCTTTGAGGATATGTGTTTATTTGTATATAGATATGTCAATTTTTTTATATCAGTATCGTTATTTGGTTCTTGTGTGGTTGGATTGCCACATAGTGTTGAATTTTTATTGTTGTAAGGTGTCCATGTAGTGGCGATGGTTGTAACTAACACCTACCCTTTGAAATCCTTGGAAAACTAAGTGAATGTCTACATAATTCTCGATTTTGTGTGAACTTTGGTCCAAATTTTTGTCAGCCTTCCTGATTTTTTATCTTTCCAGCATTAGCGAAAAGGTGGTGGATTATTTTTTTAAAAGCGTATGGCGCACCAATAGAGAAGGCCAGTAAAATGGAATCAACATTAATTTTTGTAAGGTTTATATGTATGTGTGGACGTGTATCTATGTATATGGTCCTTTTTTATAAGGTCATGTTTAATACAAAATTATATATGTTGTTGAAATGAATATTGTCTCATTTAAGGAGCCTATCTTTTTTTGCTACACATTATAAGTTGGTGTCGGTTTGTGGCAGGCTATATTATTTGGTTTGCAATAAGGTGGTGTTGATTTTTTGGAATTTTCATAAGCTTCTGTTGAAAAAAGACTATATAGTTTGTAAAAATGAATATTGTTTTATTTAAGGTTTGCATTTTGTGTCCCAGGTATATATGGATGTTATGTACATGTAATTTCACATACATACATATCTGGACATGTGAAAAGAAAAATGAAAGCCTATAATAAATTCCAAAAAGTTGTAGAACATATAAAAATTGACAGTGCCAAACCTAATCAAAACCATTGCCACAAAAGGTGAAGCATAAATTAAACAATATAGTCTTTTGTAGAGTACAATCAACAATCTATATATATGTGCATCTATATTGATATATATATATATATATATTAGTGTAACTTTTGTTTTGCAGCTGCATATATATGTATTGCATGTTTTGGATGCATATGTATGAAACTGCTGCTTCAAAATATAGAAACAAAAAAAGTACGTGTTGCTTTTGTTGTGCTTCATTTCTCTTTTGTTGTGCGCAAATATGTGCATGTATGTGAAGTTATATGTAGAGAATATCCATATATACTACAAGCGATGTTTATTGTTTAGGGAAACTGAAGTTAAATACACCTTGTTAGTTATAATTTCTTTCAGCCTCAAAAAAGGAATTAGAATGGTCGGCTTTATAGTGAGTGCAATAAGAAAAAAATATTTTACCATTGGTCGCAATTGTGTGTGATGTATGTGCTATTTTGCGGAAAGCATGCATACATTGTCCACCGGCATATTCAATCATGATATCAATGTTTATTATTGTACTTATTATACAGGTTGTCGTAGAAATCTGTGTTGGTTACATCTAATTTTGCAGATATACATATTTGAAAAGAGGGAAAATTATATAACATAGAACAAAAGAAGACAAGACAACATGAACTGTATAACATTAAATATTTTATTGCTCTAACAATATGAACTGTATAACATCAACTATTTTATTGCGTTGCAACCATCATCCCACATCCAATTCATAAATAAAACAACATTGATTCCAACAGTGGCCCAGATGCAAAAACCCACAAAAACACAAAAAAATCATAATAACAAACCTTTAAAAAAAGCTCCCTATTTTTGCTTGCATCTCCAATAGCTCGATAGGCTATTTGTGTGAACTTTCATCCAAATTTTCATCAACCTTCCCAATTTTTGAGCTCCCTGATATCAGGGAAAAGCTAGTAGATTGATTTTTCTTTCATTTTTGAAAATATTTTGGCACAAAAATAGAGAAGGCCAGGGAAATGGAACGAGTATTAATTGTTATACGGTTTTTGTGCAGTAGTGAAACAAAACAATGCTGCTTTTAACAAACAATATACTCTTTTCTCAACAACTCCTTATCGAGAATTGAAACAATAGACCCTAAGCCAGAGAACAATAATAAAGAATACCCAATGAAACGAAAGATAAATTGTATAACATTGACTACTTTATTACGTTGCAACCATAACCATAGAATGAAATCCATAGAGAGAAACCAACAAAAAATTAATAGTAACAAACCCATGCAAAAATATGCTCTTTTCTCAAGAGAACCTTGTCGAAAATTGAAATAATATTGCCTTTTCAACAACACATTTTCAAAAATGGAACAATATAGCCTAAGCAGAGAATAATAATCAACAATGCCCAATAATAAGCAATTCCCAACTATAGGCTTCTGATATCTTCCCTAGGATTTAAAATGGCAGGTGTTATTACGACCATCGCCCCTAGACAAAAACCATACAACAATTAATGGTAATGCCACAATAGCGAGCTACTATGCAGCCCTTGCCACTACATGGAAGCCATATAAAAATCAATGTTGATGCGGCATTGGCAAGCTCCTGTGAAGGTGTAAGCTTCATTAGCCATTGTTAAGCTTCTGTGAAGGTGTTTGGAGGCTTTTTTGGTTGTTCTTTGCATGGGGTGATGGTTGCAAAATAAATACATCTAAGCCATAAATCAAACAATATTCCTATTAGAAAATAATACAACCTTTTGCGAACAACAACTTGTTCAATGTTGAAATAATGTATCCTTGTCAACAACATCTTTTTGAAAATGAAATGATGCACCCTAAACTACAATGTAGCAATCAAGAATGCTTTATGGAAATCAACATAAATTGTATAGTGTTCACAATTTTACTGCGGTGCAACCATAGCAACAAAATGGAAGGCATAGATCAGAAATTCTTTCCCCACCAAAACCTTATTGATAATGTGTCAGCATACCTAGGTCTAGAGAACCATGAACAATAATGGCTTGTCAAAAACAATAAAAAAGTGTACAAGATTAACTATTTTATTGTGTGGCGGCCATCCCCGTAAAACAACAAATACATACATATCTGTACGTAGGGAATAGTAGACTGTATTTTAAATGTTATATGGGAGTGATGTCACAATTGATCGCAGTGATGGACCATGCTTTGTTTTTTTATGTTTTACTTTATTTCTCCTATTTAAAGATGTGCATGTGTACCATAGTAGATGTAAAAAATATTGATATATACTAAGACACCGTTTGAATGATAATCTGTATTTTAACTATTCTATGGAACATTGATTCCTGCATTGAGTGCAATGGTTGAAAACATGTTTCGCTTGTGTGGAGATATGTATGTATGTCATGGTGGATGCAAACAACATTGATACATACTAATTCCTATGTTTTCTTTGTTGGCATGTTCTTTGAATGATAAGGTGTATTTTAAATGTTATATCAAACATTGATGGCACCATTGATCGCAGTCATGGACAATGTATGTTCTAGGTTGGTTCTTTTGCAAGAACAAAGACTATTTTCAAAATGATTTGAAAAGAGTTTCCTAATTTTTCCTTTTTTACGTTGTTTCTTTTTGGTCGTATTGTTACTATCTCCACAAAAAATTGAAAGACAAAAAAATTGAAATAAAAAAAATGGGAATGGAGCTTGTCATCCTTTGTTGCTTTAATTGAATCTATAGCCCTTGTGTTATTGTTGCAATATATCTCATGGTCAGCCACCGGCATTGCAACTCTGACCTTTTTAAAGAGAAGACCCAGCAATGACGATGGATTCTAGCCCTCCCCAGGCTGTTGGGAAACTCTCAGACGCCAATCGCGTAAGTCTTCTACTTGACTACTTTTTGTTGCTGACAATTGTAGTTTCTCTTTCCCATGTACATCCAACGAGCTGTGGAAATGATTTGCTTGCAGTGGTGGAACTTGTACTATATAACCTAACTTATTTATATCTGAGGTGTTTATGTGCCCTTCACCTTTTTATTTCCTAGCCATTTGGGAATAGCCTATGTCTACCTATTTATGTGCCTTCCATTTTATTGAACTTGCATATAACTTTATTTTTTGTTATTATATTCCCTATGTGATGTTCAATGATAATTGTTGTCTACATTCAGCACAATACTCCTATTATTTAGGTTGTATGTTCCTGCATCGATAGATACCTGGATTTATAGTTGTTGATAGACATAATTACATTTAAATTTATACGTGTATATATATATATATCCGTACATGCATTGTCAAGTATAGGTGTGCATAACTATGTATGTTGTCTAGCTCAAGCTACAACTTTCAAAAAAAAATTCTAGGTCCTTATTGAAACCATTATTGTTTCATTTAAGGCTTCTATCTTGTGGTGATGGATGCAACACTGTTTAGTTTATGTTGTTTTCTACAAGGAATTGTTGACTATTGTTCGCTATCTTTGGCTATAACCTGAAGCTATAGAACACCAATCAACAATGCCTTTTTGTAAATAGCATATACTTTTTAGTTGCTTTCGTAACTTTAGTATGTTAAATATCATTGTGGCCATTTATGTGCACTATTTTATTTCTTGTTGTGTCTCTATATGTGCATTATTTTATTTCTTTACAACTATTGGCACTACATGGAAACCATAAATAAAATAATATGTTCAAAGCTATTTTACAAAAAGCAACAATGTGTACATATGTGCTTCTATCATTAGATATACAAATATATAGCGGTGTACCTTTCATTTCAGTATTTCATATATATATATATTGCATGGCTTGTATGCAGATGTAGGAATGTGTTGCTTGGGAAAACATAGCACAAAAAGTGTGTGTTTCTTTTCTTCTATTCCATTTCTCTTGTGCTCTCTAGAGTTATGTATGTATGTAAAATTAGATCTATGGAGCGGTAATATATGCTACTCACCATGTTTACTATTCGGGGAATGTGGAATTAAATGTGTTTTGTGTGAATTGTTGCAAAATAGTTAAGCTCGTGCATTTTTTCCCAGCTTTTTCATCTGGGTGGTTGTTCAAACCAATATTGATTCATTTATTGTGTGTTTTATTGTGAAGGTTTTGAATCGGTCTGTTGTGAGATTTTTGTGTTTTGTGGATTTTGCGGTGATGCTTTTGCATGTTCTATAGTTTAGGTTATATTGTTTCATTTATGGTTTTTGTGTTGTTGTGAAGGGTGGAAGGAAGTGTTGATTATTTTTCTCTGGCTTAGTCTATATTGTTTCTTTTTCCATCAAGGTATGTTGAAAAAAGACTGTATAGTTTGTTGAAACCTACATGGAAATCATAAATGAAATCATCTTTTTGTAGCTATTCAACAACAATCAACAATGTGTATATATGTTCAGTTAACTTTGGGAGCATATATATATTGATGTAGATTTTGTTTTGCAACTCCCAATATATGTATGTGCAGTTAACTTTGGAAGCATATATAATCTTTTTGTTTTGCAAATCGCAATATATGTATTGTATGCCTTGTATGTATATGTAGGAATCTGTTGCTTGGAAATATATGCATTCAAAGAAGTATGAGTCTATTGTGTACTCTTTCATTCTTGTCTTCTCTAGCATAGATATATGTGTATGTGAAATTAGATGTAGACAACATTCATACATGTCGCTCACCATGTTAATTGTTTTGCAAACATAATACGTACACAACATTCATAAATGCTCCTCACCATGTTTATTGTTTTGCAAAGATAGTTGCTATTTGTTTCATCCTCAGAGAAGCACCCTTACAATAATAGGTTTTATATTAAGTATTTAATTAAGAAGCTTAGTTTCACTATGCATTACAGTGGTGGACAATTTTTTTTCTTGCTTGGCCAGTTTGGCAAGAGCCTCTGGTTTCTTTGGGTGAATCACCCAAGGTGGAGAGTAGGCCTTCATCTATTCTTGCTCATTTTAGTTTCCCTATGTCCAAATATGTATCTTTGTGAAATTAGAGACTGACAACATTCATCCCTACGTGCAATTATGTATCTATGTGAAATTAAATGCAAATAGCATTCATATATAGTCGTTTCTATGCTTATTATTTTCATAAGATAATAACAATAACAATTTTATTTGAACTATGGTTCTTGTCCACTGGGAATGGTTGGAAAGTGGTGAAATAGTCCATGTTCTCCATGGTAAGCCATTGCTGGCATTTTATGTATGGCTTGAAGGATAGTTGTTATTTGTTTAGACCTTAATAATGATTTGCTCAATGTTTCATCGGACACTTAATATATAGCCTTCCATTGTAACAAAGCCTTATTGAGGTTTAGTCAGACAATGGCTATGCTTCAAAAATAATATGGTATATTTTATTGCTTTGCAAATATTTCCACCACAAAGCAACCATACAGTAATTAATGTTGATGCGGGGTAAGTGCAAGAAGTTGAGTCCACGAAACGTGGAAGTTTTTGCCTTAGCCAAAAAAATGAAATTGGCATTGCAATAACGGGATCTCATTTTTAATAAACAGGATCCCATTTTTTAGGTTCAGGATCCCGAGCCCAAAATAAAAAACGAGATCATGTTTTTAAAAAAATGGGATCTCGTTTAAAACGGGATCCCATATCTTAAAAAATGGGATCCTGTATCTTAAAAAACGGGATCCTGTTTTAAAAAATTTCCATTTTTGGAATATTTTGAAAACGGGATCCCGTTTTGGAAATTTCTTTTTGAATTAAAATTTTCCAAAACGGAGTTTTGTAAACTTTCAAAATGGAAAATTCCATTTTTGGCGATTTTCAAAACGGGATCTCGTTTTGTAAAAGCATAAAAAATGGATTTTTAATAAATTTTGAAAATTTCAAATTGGTTTTGCTTTGTGGCCAAGTTTTTGCCTTGGATTTTGGTTCAAGAAAAGCATTAGGAGTCTGAACCTAGGCCTTCAACCTGGTTTGACCTGCAATTTGAAGGTTCTAACAATGTCAGAGAAAAATACCGAGTTTGGACATATGGCTGACAACTTTTTTGTAGAATTTTTTGACAAAATTAAAACCCATTTTAGATGAGACAATGTAGATTCCAAATATGTTATTTTTTTTAAAATTGGATTATTTTTTCTATTTTTTAATTAATTTCTGATGAAATTGGTCCATAACTTTTAAATATCAGAGTTTTTTACTATTTTAATAACTTTTGATCAACATAACATTTTCACGAACAGATTATACAAGGGCAAACTTTAGACAATTATTTTCAATTTAAAAAAAAAAATTGCAAAAAATGATAACTTCAGGTCATCTTATGCATGTCATACACGACGATTTTTCTAAACGACAAATATGCCTGATAAAAAATTAACAAAAAAAAAATATTCAATAAAAAATTACAAAAAAATATCCAAGGCAAGCTTCAGTGAGTCACAAATCTTTTCCCAAAAGGATTTAGAAAAATAAGATAATTTAAGTCAAAATATGCATGTCGTACACGTGCATGGTATGGTAAAAAAAAATCTTTTAAACAGTGGTTTTTAGAAATGTCTATTGAAACTCAATTTGTACAATCTGGGTATTGAAATAAATTACATATTTGGAAACTAGACTCTGAGTACTACATTTTATGATCAATGAATTTTTTGAAGATTCCATCTCTAAGTGCTTCAAATTTTAAGGTCAAAGTGTCAAATTTTGAAAATCAGGGAAAACACTTCCACTTTTTGGCCAAAAAGTGGACTCAACTTCTTGCCAGCACCCTGCGAACTAGTGTTAAATTTTGTTGGCCTTCTCTGCTGATGTGCCAAACACTTTAAATTTAAAATTCAAGAAACATCTACCACCTTTTCCCCGGTAGAAATGCTTATTCTTTTCATAAGATAATAAATATTTTTATTTGAAGTATGTTCCCTATCCACTGGGAATGGTTGGAAAGTGGTGAAATAGTCCATGTCCTCCATGATAAGCCATTGTTGGTTGTTTATGTATGGCTTGAAGGATAGTTGTTATTTTTCAAGGTCTCAATAATGATTTTCTTACTATTTCATCTCACTTAATATACAGCCTTCCATTGTAACAAAGCCTTATTGAGGTTTAGATAGATAACAACTATGCTTCAAGAGGAATATGGACTATTTTATTACTTTGCAAACATTTCCACCACAAATGAACCATAGAGCAATTAATTCTCATGCTATTCAGTGTTTAACTTTGTTGTCCTTCTTTGTTGACGTGCCAAGCACTGTTAATTTAAAATTCGAGAAACATCTACCACCTCCTCCCTGGCTGAAATGTCAACACCGAAAGGCTCAAAAACTTGGGAAGGTTGATGAAAATTTTGACCAAATTTCACACAATAAGGGGAAAGCATGCATCTGGAGGTTTCAATAAATATGGATTTTGATTCCTGTAGTTTTATTCTTCTTGTGTTGGTTGGTTGTAGAGTATATTGTTCACACATGTAAATTCCTACAGCTAAGTCAATGTTGGCATCAATCTTCTATATGATACTTAAAATACAGATTGTCATTGCAACAATGTAACAATAGAGTAAACATAGGGATAAATCTATATTAATGTTGTTTGCATCTACTATGACATACATATATATATGTACATAGGGAAAAAATATTTTACATGGTTCCACTCCAATCAATGGTGGCATCAAACAAAAAAAATCACAGTAACAAACCTGTGCAAAAATATAGTCTCCTCTCAACAATACCTTCTTGAAAATGAAACAATATTGCCTTCTCAACACTCTCCAATTGAAAGAACAACAATCAACAATGTACGAATCCCATGCAAAACCATAGCCACAAAATGCATGCAGAACAATAGCCAAGAAATACCAACCATATACAAAACATTATTGTTGATAAGAAACAATATAAGCTTTTCCCAAAAGTGGCTTATTGATTATTGAAACATTGTAGCCCTTCCAACAAGGCCCTATCAAAAATGAGACAATATACCCCAAGCGAGACAACAAAAATCAATAAAAAAATGTATGGCATTAAAAAAAATATTCTATTCCAAATATAACCACAAAATGGAAGCCATAAAGAGAAACCCACAAAACAATTGCAGTAATGAAGCCATGCAAAAATACACTCTTCTCTCAATAGAACTTTTTCATAAATTCTAACAATGTAGCCTTTTCAACAACACCTTTTCAAAAATGAAACAATATAGCCTAGCATGGATCCTTGTGTATGAATGTTGTTTGTATCTACTATTATTCTCTCAACAGTACCTTATCAAAATTTGAAACAATCAATGGTGGCTTATTAGAGATCAGACAACATAGCCTGCAACAATAGACAAGAAGCAAATAACCATATTAATATTAAAAACAAGTCGCACATAGCTATAAATATTCAAATTTGCATTCATATATGCATATAAATCCATTATAGGCACATATATCCACACACATATGTATCAAAATGTTCTATGCACTCAGAAATTTCAATTACATGCACATATATTTTTAAATAAATCGGCATGCAATTCTGAAATAAGAGATGCGATAAAAGATATATAGCCTTACATTATATATAAATAAAATGTCGATAAAGGGCATACACCATCCAAACGTGCAATTGTAAAGTTATTTAGCATTTTGGATCTATTCATTTTTATAAATAATATAGCCTTTTCTCAACACCAGCTTATTAGAATTTGAAACAATCAACAGTACCTCATCGGAGACCAAACAGTATAGCATGCCACAAACCGCAAACCAAAAATGAAACAATATTGCAAAGGGTTTTGACAATATGCACCTCTTCCCGCTTTGTTCAAACAAACCTCTTTTGGCTAGCTTTCTCTCCACTGCCTTGTTTCTCAAACCCTGCAAAAACCTACATAACATTAACAAATTTATTTCGTTGCAAAAATCCAAAAATTCACAGTAACAAACCCAAGCAAAACCATAGACATAAAATGCGAACAATAAATGAGTGTTTTCTCAACAACAACCTATCAAAATTTCAAACAATCAACACTACCTTACCCAAAATCAAATAATATAGCTTGCCACAAACCCTGAACCACAAATGGAACAATATCATAAAGGGTTTTCCTAATATCCAACTCTTCTGGCTAGATTTCCTACAAAAAATGGGCACCCTCACAGACTATCCTCCACCCACCTTCATAGAGGCAAGACAACGCTGGATAGAACTTGAAGCCTCACAAAACCTTGGCCTCCTCACTCGTGGTGCTCATAGCAGGTATAGTAACACCCCGCAATAGCCAAACCATAAATCAAACAATTTTTCATTCCACCAAACTATACGGCCTATTTTAAACAGACCCTTATTGAAAAATAAACAATACAGCTAGGCTAGAGAAAAACAATCAACACTGCCTTCCACCCTTTGCAACTACATGGAAACCATATCATTGTTCAAACCATTATTGTTGTATTTACGGTGTGAGTGTGTATGTTTGCATATGCATTTCCGGCCTATATCTTTGAGGTTATGTGTTTATCTGTATATAGATATGTCAACTTTTTATATCTCTTCTCGGTTCCTTCAAACACAGCTATCCCACTAGCTTCCTGTACACTACCTTGTTTCTCAAATCCTGGAAAAATATGCATACCATTAACACTTTTATTATATTCTTAACATAGCCACAAAATGAAAGCCAAACATAGAAAGCCACAAAAAAAATCAAAGTAACAAATGCATGCACAAATATACTCTTTTCTCAACAAAACCTTCTCAAAGATTGAAACAATATAGCCTACATTATATCTTCTATGACATACATGGATATATGTACATATGACACATACATTGTCCACCACTCTAATCTATAGTGCCACTACCAAGACTTTTGTACTGCATTTTGAGTCATGCACCCATGTAAAAAATAGAAAATATCCTCCATCACCTTTCCAGGAAGTCCACAATGGATGGTGGGACTTGCACCCTCACAGAAGCTCGCCCTCTTGGCATCAACATTAACTATTGTATGGTATCTATGTGGTGGAAATGATTGTGCCAACATGTTCCATTTAAAATGTGAAAAGAGGTGGCAAAAGTCATTGCAATTTTCAATAAGGGATTGTTGGGTGATCTTTTGTGGGTTAACCTGCTATTAAAGTTGTGAGCCAATATTGTGAGCTTCTTTGAAGGTTGAATTTCAATCACCCTTCCCAATACATGTATCAATTAGTACCTATATCTATAAGTTTCCATTGATCTATACATGTATATTGTCTACATCTAATGCCATGTACATACATTTGTACTTGTACTTTTTTAGTCTGTATATTTCCAAACAACAAATTCTTACATATGTATGCAATGCATGGTGTTGGTTTGTATTTTTTGTCATATTTCTTAACTATACCTTTTTAGTTATTATTTCTTTCACCCTTAAAAATGACTTGTTGGAATGGTAGTTTATATATTAAGTGTGACAAGAAAATAGCTTTCACCATTGAAGAATGTGGTGGAGAATGTATGTTCTTGCTCGGGGGTTTGGTGAGAACCCATGGGGCTCCATGACCCAATATGGTAGGGTGGAGAGCAAGCCTTCTTTTGTTGTGTTTCATTTTATATTTTATATTTACTATTACCTACATTGTGGGTCTTTATGTTGGTGTTTGTAAGCACCTTATTATCATCGCAGTAATATATGGATATGTATATGCATCTGGACTTCAAAGAAAGAAAAGAAAAAAGATGGCTAGTCAACATAAATTATAACAAATATCGAAAGTCACAATTATGCATGGTTGTTTGGCATTGAAGGCAGTACAACAATTATCCCCTGGAAGGTCTT
Organism: Sequoiadendron giganteum; assembly: GCA_007115665.2. Classification (NCBI taxonomy): domain Eukaryota; kingdom Viridiplantae; phylum Streptophyta; class Pinopsida; order Cupressales; family Cupressaceae; genus Sequoiadendron; species Sequoiadendron giganteum. The sequence continues at coordinate 480,716,655 of CM021105.1, read as the reverse complement.
GTATGGTAACAGAAATTGCAGGCAGGCCTGACAGCAACAGGTTGCACTAAGCTTCAAAGTTAATTCTTGCAACCTTGACTATTGTTGTTTTAAGCCTTGTTTCTAAATTATAGGTATGAGTTTCAATAAGAATAGTGAAAATAAATATATGAATATTTTCTACATCTAATGCCATGTACATACATTTGTACATGTCCCTTTTTAGTGTGTATATTTCACAGCATTGACTATCTGGCTATGTTGCAACCATAACCACTAAATGCAATCCATAGATAAATAAATAGTAGGTGTTATTACAACCATCACCAGCACATTCAAACCATACAGAAAATAATGTAGATGAAAACCAGCGTTTAATTTCGGTGTCCTTCTCTATCCATGCGGTAGAAAATCCACCAACCTATTCCCAATGCGTGCAATATGCCTCTACAACCTTTTTAGTTAGTATTTTTTTCACCCTCAAATAAGGAGTTGTTGAAATGATGGATTGTATATTAATTGTGGTATGAAAGATTGGTGTCACCATTGATCAAAGTGGTGAACAATGTATGTTCTTGCTCGGGGATTTGGTGAGAGCCCACGGGGCTCCATGACCCAATACGGTAGGGTGGAGAGTAGACCTTGTTTTTTTATGTTTGATTTCATATTTGTTATTTGTTGTTTAGCTAAACTGCGGGTCTTTATGTTGGTTTTTTCAAGCACTTTATTATCTTCATCACAATATATGAATATGTATATGTGTTTGTATATATGCATGTGTGATCAAAAAAGTGTAGTTCTTTTTTATGGAGGCTCTAATGAAGGAAGCACGATGCATAGGATTAAACACTAGCAGTGTTACACTCTCTTTTAAAGAGTACATCATACCTTCCTTTCCTTAGAGTCTCCATCAAAAATGCATTACATATGCATATATGTATGCTTTGGTTATTCTCCATAAGGTATTGTTGAAAAAATAATTGTTGTGTCTACGGATTTTTTGTTTTTTATTCTCCCCCACATGGTTTCATATTTCCAAGTAGGAAATTCCTGCATATGCATCCAATGTATAGTGTTGATTGCAACAACTTGTCTATTGTTCCTTTTAGCCTCAAAAAAGGATCTCTTACAATGATAGGTTATGTATTGATTGTGATAAGCAACATTGGTTTTTATATTGATCATAGTGGTGGACAATGTTTGTTCTTTCTTGAGGGTTTGATGAGATCCCATATGGCTAGATGACCCAATATGGTAGGGTGGAGAACATGTCTTGTTTTTTTGTCTTTCATTTTATATTTGTTTTTTGTGTTTAGTTGCACAGTCAGTCTTTAAGTTGGTTTTTACAAGCATATTTTTTGTCCTCATCATAATATCACCGTTTCATATTTCCAAGTAGAAAACTCCTACATATGCATCCAATGTCTTTTTGTTGGTGTTTTCAAGCACTTTATTATCTTCATCACAATATATGCATGTGTATATGTGTTTCTATATATGCATGTGTAATCAAAAAAGTGTAGTTTTTTTAATGGAGGCTCCAATGAAGGAAAGAATGATGCATAGGCTTAAATAGTAGCAGTGTTACACTCTCCTTTAAAGAATACATTGTACCTTCCATTCATTAGACTCTACATCGAAAATTCATTGCATATGCATATGCATAGATAGATTTACATATACATATACATATATGTATGGTTTGGTTATTCTCCATAAGGTATTGTTGAAAAAAGAATTTTGTGTCTATGGATTTTTTGTTTTTATTTTCCCCCCACACGGTTTCATATTTCCAAGTAGAAAACACCTACATATGCATTCAATGTATAATTTTGGTTGCAACAGCTTGTTTATTGTTCATTTTAGCCTCAAAAAAAATCTATTACAATGATAGGTTTTATATTGATTGTGATAAGAAACATTGGTTTAGCCATTGATCATAGTGGTGGACAATATTTGTTCTTGCTTGGGGGTTTGGTGAGAGCCCATGTTGCTCCATGACCCAATATGGTAGGGTGGAGAGCACATCTTGTTTTTTTATCTTTCATTTTATATTTTATTTTTGATGCTCAGTTGTGTTGTCAATCTTTGAGTTGGTGTTTGGAAGAAAATTTTTGTAGTCATCATAATATCACGGTTTCATATTTCCAAGTATAAAACGGCTACATATGCATCCAATGGGTCGCTTACAAGATCTTCTCTATTATTCCTTTTAGCCTCAGCATAAGAATCTAATACAATAATAGGTTGTATATTGATTGTGATAAGCAACATTAGTTTTCCCATTGATCATAGTGGTGGACAATATTTTTTCTTGCTCGGGGATTTGGTGAGAGCCCATGCAGCTCCATGACCCAATATGGTGGGGTGGAGAGCACGTATTCTTTTGTTGTCTTTCATTTTATATTTTCTTTTTTCTATTTAGTTGTGTTGTGAGTCTTTAAGTTGGTATTTGCAAACAAAATTTTATCCTCATCATAATATTTGTATATGTATATGTATATATACATGTGCAATCACAAATGTGATGTTTTTTTTATGGAGGCTAGAATGAAGGAAGGTGCGTTGCACAACTATAGCTAGCAGTAGCATTGCACTCTTCTTCAAATATTGCAATGTACCTTCCATTCCTTACAGTCTCCATCAAAATTGCATTGCATATTCATAGAGACATTTGTAAATACATTTGCATATATGTATGGTTTTGTCATTGTCGATAGATCACTACTAGGAAAATCATTTGTGTTCATTTGGTTTATTTTTTATTTTTATTTTCCCTACACATGGTTTCATATTTCCAAGTAGCAAACACCTACATATGCATCCAATATATACTGTCAGTTGTGAAATCTTGTCTATTGTTCCTTTTAGCCTTAGAAAAGGATATATTACAATGATAGGTTTTATATTGATTATGATAAGAAACATTGGTTTTTCCATTGATCATAGTGGTGGAAAATGTTTTTTCTTGCTCGAGGGTTTTGTGAGAGCCCATGCCGCTCCATGACCCAATATGGTAGGGTGGAGAGCACATCTTGTTTGGTTGTCTTTCATTTTATATTTGATTTTTTTGTTTAGTTGCACTGTTAGTCTTTGAGTTGGTGTTTGCAAGCACATTTTTGTCATCATCATAATATCATAGTTTCATATTTCCAAGTAGCAAACTGCTACATATGCATCCAATGTATAGTGTCATTTGCAAGAGCTTCTCTATTATTCCTTTTAGCCTTAGCATAAGGATTTTCTATAATAATAGGTTGTATATTGATTGTGATAAGTAACATTTCTTTTTCCATTGATCATAGTGGTGGACAATGTTTTTTCTTGCTCAAGGGTTTGGTGAGAGCCCATGTGACTCCATGACCCAATATGGTGGGGTGGAGAGCACATAAATTAAATTTTTGTCTTTCATTTTGTACTTCATTTTATATTTGTTTTTTTTGTTCAATTGTGTTGTGTCTTTAAGTTGGTATTTTCAAGGAAAATTTTGTCCTCATCATAATATTTGCATATGTATATGTATATATGCATGTGCGATCACAAATATGAGGTTTTTTTATTGGGGCTAGAATGAAGGAAGGTACGTTGCACAACCATAGCTAGTAGCAACATTGCACTCTTCTTTAAATAGTGCAACATACCTTTCATTCCTTACAATCTCCATTGAAACTGCATTGCATATGCATAGAGACATTTGCATATATGTATTCTTTTGTTGTTGTCGATAGGTCACTATTGGGAAAAGTATTTGTGTTCATTTGGTGTTTTAATATTACAGCTTTTTTCCCCCCCGACCATGGTTTTATATTTTCAGGAAACTAACCCCTACATATGCATCCAATACATCATGTTGATTGTGACATCTTGGATATTATTTATTCCAAGGAAAAAAATAACTATTAAAATGTAAGGTTCTATATTAGGTGTAATAAGCAACATTGGTTTCACCATTGATCGTACTAGTGCAGAATGTATGTTCATGCTTGGGGGTTTGGTCAGAGTTGATGGGGCTCCATGACCCAATATGGTACAGTGGAGAGCAAGCGTTCCTTTCTTCTGTTCCACTTTATATTACCTATCTATTGATTGGTTGCTTTGTTTCTCTTTAAGTTGCAGTTTGCAAGAACTTTTTCATCTTCATTCTAATGTAGGTATAGGTATTGTTTTTCATATGGCATTATTGAGTCTTGCTATCTACCTTTGGTTGTTTCATCCCATATTGAATTAGCTTCACCTATGTACTTATTCCAATGTCCTTTAAGTTGGTGTTTGCAATCATTTCATTATTTTCCTCATATTATGATTGTAGGGTCCTCAGCCTTGTTCAAGTTCCAACTCTATACCAAGTGAGGATAGTAAAAAGGTAGTGAAACACCAAAGGAACCAACTTTATTATGCTAGTAATAAAGATTGGATTTGTGTAGGTCGTCGAGCCAAATAATTGGAACAAAGAGGCATTGTAGATCGCCATTCCTTGGCCCCACAAGTCCAAACAAGCGTACCGGGTGATCCCACAATAGTGGTTTACAATTTTTGGTCAAACTGGACACTGAAATTATTATTTTTAAGTAAATCTTCACAGTCAGGCACCTATAGCGGCTAAATCGTGAAGATTTTGAAGATGATGCAAACTAGAGTCTCATCAAATTTTGTCTGTAGATTCTAAAAATATTTTTTTCAAATTTTTTGGAATAATATTGCACTTCTTTTTCCATCTCCCACGAAAAATGGTTTTTTTCATAAAACAACATTTTTAAAAAGTGACGCTCACCGTATACAACATAACTTTTTTTGTATGAAGGATAAAATTCTATTTTTTTCGAATTTAGATTTATGACTACGATATCTAGCACTTTCATTTGGTCTCATAGTTTTTTATTGAATATTTTTTCCTTAATAGAGTTTCGAAGTCAAACCAATTGCAATCTAGACATAGGCAGTCTGTATACAACATAACTTTTTCTATATGTATCGAAATTCAATTTTTTTTTTTAATGGATCAAGGAAATAAATACCTAGCACAAACATATTTAAAAAAATATATATTTTGATAATTTTCTATTTTTCCACATGTGCAAAACAGAGAGCTTGATTTTCGGTGAAAAACCTATGTTTAATAAAACTAAAAAAACACATACATAATAAAACCAAAACATATTAAAATTATATTCGTGGGATAGATAATTTTAAGGACTACCATAATCATTTGAAATAAATTTTAAATGAATTCATTTGATCCCTCAAAAGGTAAATCAAAAGTGATTTTTTATCAGCAGTTTGAGACTCATTTATAGGTATGGTTTAAAACTAGCGAGGTTCTATCCAAGGGGGTTTGATCTAAGGTGGTTTAATCAAACCCTCTTCAATTGGAATCCTTAAAATGGATCTTTTAAAGGCTTAAATCATTATATTTTCTAAAAATATGTGATTTCAGCAAAAATCAGTTCCTCTCAGAAATTGTAAACCAACTTTGTGGGATCACCCTACCACAATTGCAGCCAACTCCGCTAGTAGGGCATGCCCCCTATTGTAGCATCACAGCCATCGCAATAATGACTCCTCCATAATAGGTGGTTGTACACCTCAGGAAAGTCTTCCCAAGCATCCCTTGCCATCCACATCATCACCTAGCTCCCATTTAAGAAAAATGTTTGGTGATTATTTCCACACTGCAATACAACCATTTTGTCGGCGCATTGACGCTTTATCGGGCTTGAAAATTTTTAGTGTTTGCAAGGAAATTTATGTTGGCATGAAAATTCGAACATCCAGTGCAAGCATCATCTGCCTGTGTTGTGATTCCAAAAAGGGTGTACATAGATTCAATTTTTTGAACAAGATGGATCTAGGCCCACAACCTGTTGTCCTTGCAAAACTTACTCAGGTTGAGAAATTCTTATAGCTAGAGTTGCTCTAGTTTTGCAAGTAACCCATGCTAGAGGAGGCCAATACAATTATAGTGGTCATACTATAAGCTTCCCTCAAGACATCATGGCCATTGCAAATTTTTTACCTTGTCGTCTACATGATCTTGAAGTGGTGATTGTGCGCATATTTTGTGTTCAGGGGAGAAACTATGATTGTTGCATTGACAAACATAATGTCATGGTTGCATTAATATAAAAAATTGAAAATGACCCATACTATAGTGATGTTGCAATAGATTACATGATGCTTTAAATTTTTTTCCTACTATAAGTATCGACATCTCTGATCTTCTACACATAATGAAAGAACCGGTACATAACACATCTAAATTAATGGCAACTCCAGAAAGTGTTGTCGATGAGGAAGCTACGCTTGAGGCCTCATCATAATTTATTCCATTGATTCCCAACCCTCCTCAAGAATTGCAGGAAATTAGAGATGCCTTACAAATTAAAGACATTAGTGAAAATACTTTGCCTTGGCCTGAGATAAGTTTTAGCCCTATCAATGAATATAATATATAAGGGATATTAAGCACAAATTTTCCAATCTTGTTCCCCACTGGTACAGAAATACCCCTACAATCAAGGACTGTAGAGATTCGCATACATGAATATGCATTGCACTTGATGAGATACTATGATAATAGATTTGGGAGGCATGTTAGATTTAGATATTACCTCTATATTTGATAATGAGACATCAGAGCCAACAATCAACTTCATTTTTTATGAAATCAAACTTGGAAGAAAGGATCCCAAAGTCTATTGTTTCTTTGCAACAATTTCTTTGAGATGCACCTGAAAACCAGATAGTGAACTAGCTTGTTCACTTTGGCACATCTTTGTGATGAGCATGCTCATATTAGGGTAAGTGCCATCAAGAGCTTGCGGAAATGATCCACCAACTTAGTACACCAACTCTCTTCTTCACTTTGAGTGTTGCAGACATAAAGTGGCCTGATTTGCACAAGGTGATTGATCCTCATGCCCAGCCGCATATGCCATACTCCCAAAGATAATTCACTAACAATATGGTGCAAAACCTGCACATAACATCCTTGTACATGCACTTGCGGTTCACCATTTTTTGTGAAGAGGTTATTGAAAGGATTTTCTAGAAAAAGTACTATTGGTATAGGTATGAGTGGTAGCATCATGGATCAGCACATGTGTGTGGTTTCTTATGGCTCCCAGGTGCCCCAAATATGGACATGCTTCATTGGTCCAACCCACATTAGCTTCAACAGGAAAAAACCTTCTTCGATCACTATGTTTTTGCATGGAATCCTCAAACCCTAGATCAACTACTTTCAAGGGTCCACAACTCATCTTTGGAGGACTTGTTCTTGCTTAATACTACATAAATCTCTTGCATGGACCCAATGGTGGATTATGAACAGCTCTTGAACACGGTGCAGAGGCATACAAAGTATACTCAATACACTTGCCTTAGGAAAAAGGCCACCAACTACAATGTCGCTACAAAGCTCCATGGAATACATAACCATTATCAACATTGGTAATTGATAGTGAACTAAAAAATCCTATAAGCCAGCAATAAATGATGAGTGTGTCAATATCCATAATCCTGAGATGCTTGCAATTTGGCGAGAAAATGTTGATTGCCAACTAGTCTTGTTTAGACAAATTATCTTGAACTACATTTCCAAATACGCATCAAAGTCTGAAAAAAAATTGAAAGCTATGCTGATATCTTGCAAAGTCTTGCCAATACAAATTCCTCTACAGACAAAGCATTGCTTTCCTATCAAAAATTCATGGTGAACTTGGTTGTTGATTGTGACATTGGTGTTGGAAAATCAAGGATAGACAATTGAGGGGGGGGTTGAATCAGTTGTTATAGAATTTAAAGCTTGTCTTACTTTATCAACCTTTAAGATCTCAAATATGATAATTATCAGTGAAAGAATGAATCAACAACACATTAGAAACACACAACACCAATATTTTTGCGTGGAAACCCTATTATGGGAAAAACCATGGTGGAGGTTAATCCACAATTTATACCCAATTAAAAATATAAAGAAAAATGAATAAGGAATGCACATGCATTCAGGAACACTACCTAGAGCTCACTACTAAGAAGGGAAGGCTCACTGCCTTACATAAAACAATCAGATTAAATCCATTTGATGAGGTTTGAACTGAGAAATTAGCTTCTTCAAAAGCTTGATGATAGTTCCAGTTAGGCACAAAAATACTTCTTCACACTCTACACTGCAATCAAATGATCTGATCTTTATTCATACATATCTTGCACACACTTTCCATACATTCACCGAGCATACTTCAAAATGAGGAAACAATCACTCTTATATATCCGCTACATGAATTTACATCAACAACTCTATCGGTCACAAATAAATAATAGATGAACACAAATTGTTAGCCCAATTCATGAAAAAATATCAATGCGTACCAATCTAAGTCAGTCAACATCCTCGAACATGCCAAGTATTCAAAAATTAATCCATAAGGGTGATCTGCAACACACTACCACCATCATGTCAACCAAGAACATGAAAACTCGAACACACAAAGGAAAAATATTTGATCACGATCACACCGATCAATGTGGATGTACAACAATGATAGAGTACAATATAGAACCATCACTGAACATCATAGTAGCATACACAACAACTTAATTTACCAGAATTGCATTCTCTTCTTCTAGAAACACCTGCTATAGTAACAGAATGATTGTAGGAACTCAGAAACTCATAACTCACTCCAATATTGATGCGCACCACTGAAACTTCTGAAGAACATACTAGATAGGCTAAGAAACAAACCCTTTATTTCATGGCTTCTGATTATTAGTGTACACAACTCTCCACCACTCTGATCTTCATAACTTCACAGACTACCTGCAACATATTTATTCTAATTTTCTCAATATCCTCGACATTTACAGTCTTCAGAATCATCAATGCTAATAGTGCTAACATCAATCACAACCACATATTAGCAACACAACCACAACATCCAACAATATCCCCCTTTGGCATTGATGGCAATACATGATGTAAAAAATACCATCAACACAACTAGATCTTCTCAAACAATCTCCTTCTTCTCATACTGTTCTCCCTCTTACATTACTCTTCTCCCCTTTTCTTCCCCAAGGTTTTTTCACTTTAATCTTCTCCCCCTTTGACATCAATGGAAAGGTACACAAGCTCTTAACCACATATCTGAATCATCTGACTACTCCCCCTGAGTAGTAGCCACCATAACATCAATCTGAAACAAGATTTGACTGTAAGTGCATGGATTGATGTAAAGACTTGCATCTTAGTTCAAATTAGGAGGGGAAATCACCCCTAACTTTCCTCTGAGATACTCAAAATTATCTTTAGGCAACGGTTTAGTGGAGATATCTGCAATTTTTTCCTTAGTGGGCACATATTCCAATTTGACTTCTTGATCACTTACTTTGCCTCTCAAAAAGTGATACTTGATAGATATATGTTTTGTCTTTGAATGTAGCACCGGATTCTTGGAAATTTTTATGGCACTTGAATTGTCACAAAATACAATAATTATAGGCTCATCATACTCAATTCTGATATCTCTCAGCATTTGCTTCATCCACGTTACTTGAGTACATTTTTTTGCAGCAGTAATACATTTTGCCTCAGTAGTAGATAAGGAAATATAATTTTTCTTTTTACTTAGCCAAGACACCAGCTTCTTCCCCAAGAAGAATGCACCCCCACTTGTAATTTTCCTTTCATCCACATCTCCTACCCAATCTGCATTTGTAAATGCATTCAGAGTAAGATCATCATCTTTAGGATACCATAGCCCAAAATCAATTGTTCCTTTCAATTATATGAAAATTCTCTTTATTGCAGTCACATGTGATTCATTTGGATCAGCTTTATATCTAGCAACCATGCATACAACATTCATAATTTCTAGTTTGGTCTGAGTCAAATAGAGCAATCCACCAATCATTGACCTATACCTTGCTTGATTACCCTTAGGAGAAACATCATTTTGTTTTAACTTGCATCCAGTTACCATGGGTGTACCTATAGGTTTTGAATCTTCTATGTCAAACCTTTTTAGTAGTTCTCTTACATACTTGGATTGAGATATAAATATTCCATCATCTAATTGAGTAATTTACAATCCTAAAAATAATTTCAATTCTCCAATCATTGACATCTCAAATTCACTTTTCATTTCATCAGCAAACTTCATGCATAAGTAATCATCACCTTCAAAAATAATTTCATCAACAAAGACTTCAATAATCAACTCTTTATATTGATCCTTCTTGAAATACAAATTTTTTTCAGGAGTACCTTTATTGAATCCAAGCTTCAACTAGTACTTATCTAGTCTTGCATACTAGGCTCTAGGAGCTTGCTTGAATCCATATAGTGATTTCTTCAACCAACAAACCATGTATTTTTCATTAGTCAGTTGAAATCCATCTAGTTTCTCAACATAAACTTCTTCTAATTCACCATTCAAAAATGTTGACTTCACATCCATTTGATAGACTTTGTAGTTCTTTAAAGTAGCATAAGCAAGAAATAATCTTACAGCTTCAATTCTAGCAATAGGGGAAAAAAATTCTTCAAAATCAATACCTTCCATCTATGAGTACCCTTTACATAGCAGTCTTGCTTTATTCCTAACCACTTCACCTTGTTCATTCAGCTTATTTCGAAAGACCCATTTGGTTCCAATCACATTTTATCCTAAGGTTTGGGAATAGGAATCCATGTATCATTTTTCTCTATTTGCATTAGTTCTTCTTTCATTGCTTCCATCCAATATTCATCTTTACATGCTTCATTGACATTGCTAGGCTCAGTTTTGGAAATTATACAATACTCTTCTGCAATTATCCTTCTAGTTTGCACACCTTTGTTCTTGTCTCCTATAATTTGATTTTCAGAATGATTTGGCTTTAAATACCTTGGGACTTTGGGATTCTCTCTAACTTTTGGTTCTTTTTTTCTCTCTTTTGCACTTCCACTAGCTTCTCCTTCATGATTCTCTTGATTCACCAAAACAATTTGAACTTGATTGTGTGTATGAGTAGTCTTTCCTTTATCTGTACTATCTTGTTGATCATTTGAGTCATATCCACAATATCTGGATGACTTGTCAATATCCTCATCAACTCTGACATTTGCACTTTCAACCATTTTCTTCAATCTTCTATTGTAGCACTGACAGGATTTTCTCTTAGTAGAGTATCCCATAAATATTCCTTTATCACTTCTAGAAATCAAACTTTCCAAAACCTTCATCTCTCTTGATATAACATCTACTTCCAAAGATTTTGAAATACTTAACAGTAGGCTTATAACCAAACCACAACTCAAAACGAGTCTTACCAGAACTACCATTGACATTTACCCAGTTGATAGTATATAAAGAGGTGCTTATAGCCTCTCTCCAGTAGATATGAGGAAAATTACCTTCCAACATCATAGTTCTAGCAGCATCTAGAATTATTTTTTTCTTTCTCTCAACAACTCCATTCTATTGAGGAGTCTGGGGAGTAGATAACTATCTTTTGATTCCATGCTCTTCACAAAATGATTTGAACTCCTGAGAAGTGAATTCACCACCTCTGTCTGATCTTAAGCATTTAACCTTCAAACCTATCTCATTTTCTGCCATAGCCTTGAAACATTTGAACTTTTCTAGTGCTTCATGTTTTTCTCTCAAGAAAGTAACCCCTATCATCCTAGATTAATCATCAATAATCAACATAAATTACCTTTCTCCTTGTAGACTTCTGATTCTGGATGGACCATATAGATCAGTATGAACCAGTTCTAGTACTCCTTTTGAATGATGTTGTTTTCTTTGAAAATAAATTCTTGTATGTTTTCCCATCTGACATTCCTTGCATATAGTATTAGTAGGCTTCACTAACTTAGGTAGATCTCTTACTGCTTGTGTGGAGCTTACTTTGGCAATTTTATCAAAATTCACATGACACAGCCTCTTATGCCATAACCAGCTTACATCAACTTGAGCAATTTCACTAGCAACACTTAGGTGAAAAATGTTACCTTTTGTCTTTGTACCTAAAGCAATTACATTTCCAGAACTTCCCAATATTCTGCACTTACCATCTTTGAACTAAAGATTGTATCCTTTGTCTACCATTTTTCCAACACTCAACAAGTTATGCTTCAATCCTTCAACATAAAGGACATTATCAGTAATATATTTACCACCAAGAGAAATAGTGCCTCTGCCACAAATCACACCAGCATTGTTATCTCCAAATCTTACAACACCATTGTCATACTTCTCCAATCTTATAAAAATTATTTTGTCACAGTCATATGATGTTAGCATCCTTTGTCAATCACCCACTCATCCTTTTCATCAATTCTACCTGCAAGACCTTTCTCAATATTCTGATTACCAATAGATTTAGTGGACACTGGACCATTTTCCTTGATAGCAATGAATACCCATCCATCTTCATTTCCAATTTATTTATCAGATTCATCATCACTAACACCTTCTTCAACATAATAACATTTCTTTTGAAATCTAGACTTATCAGGTTTATACTTAGAAACTCTTTCAGGACACCTTGATGCAAAATGACCTATCTTACTGCAAGAGAAACACTTAATAGGAAGCTTTCCTTTATACTTACCTTGTCCTCTAGCTCTTCTAGCTCTCTTTCTTCATCTTCAATCTATTTCATCTCATCTTCATATTTGAATTTTTTTTGGAACTTTCTCCCAGATCATATCTTTGTTGGCTTTTCCTGAATATAGTAGCCTTGAATGCAGATTCTATTTTAGGAGTAGAATCACCAAATTCACTCAGCTCAAAGATAGCAAGTTTTCCAATCAGCATGTCTCTTGTCACATTTGTTATTGTCCTGATGTCTTCAATAGCATGGGATTTCATTTTGTAAGAAGTAGGCACTGATCTGAGCACTTTAGTTACAATCTCATCTTCTTCCATAATTCCACCGGCACATCTAATACCCATCACTAGTTCATTTACCTTCTGCATGAAAGCAACAATGTTTTCATCTTCATTTTTTCCCATTTTCCTTTCAGACTTTGTAGCCTAGCAACTTTCACTTGAGCATCTCCTTCATACAATATTTCTAGCTTCTTCCAAATCTCATGTGTTATTTTCAAACCTATCACATTTGTCATCTTTGAATCTATCAAAGCACTCAACAATGTTTCTATAGCCCTGATATTAGTTTCAGCTTGTTTGATCTCATCGGGGGTAGAGGGACCATTCTGAGGAATAGTATATGTGTTCTTTGTAATCTTCCAGAAGGATTCACCAATGCACTTCAAATGACACTCCATTCTGACCTTCCACAGAGATTAATTTTTACCATCGAATCTAGAACTATCCTTCTTGTATGATGCCATCTCAGATCACCTCAAGCTATTAAACTTCTTCAGAGGAACCTTCTCTGATACCAATTGTCTGAAAAAAAAGGATAGACAACTGAGAGAGGGGTGAATCAATTGTTACATAATTTAAAGTTTATCTTACTTTATCAACCTTTAATCTCAGATCTGATAATTTTCAATGAAAGAATGAATCAACAACACGTTAGAAACACACAACACCAATATTTTTGTGTAGAAACCCTGTTAGGGGAAAAACCATGGTGCAGGTTAATTGACAATTTATACCTTGTTAAAAGTATAAAAAAAAATGAATAAGGAAAGCACATGCATTCAGGCACACTACCTAGAGCTCATTGCTCAAAAGGGAAGGCTCACTTCCTTACATAAAACAATCAAATTAAATCCATCTGATGAGGTTTGAACTGAGAAATTAGCTTCTTCAAAAGCCTGATGACAGTTCCAATTAGGCACAAAAATACTTCTTCACACTCTGCACTGCAATCAAATAATGTAATCTTTATTCACACATATCTTGCACACACTTTGCATACATTCATTGAGCATACTTCAAAATGAGGAAACAATTGCTCTTATATATCCACTACATGAATTTACATCAACAACTTTGTCGGCCACAAATAAATAATAGATGAACACAAACTATCAACCCAATTCATGAAGAAATCTCAATGCGTACCAACCTAAGTTAGTCACACCATAATGAAGACCTAAATCAACATCCTCGAACATGCCAAGCATTCAAATATTAATCCATAAGGATCCGCAACACGCTACCACCATCATGTCGACCAAGAACATGAAAACTCGAACACATAAAGGAAAAATATTTGATCACGATCACACCAATCAACATGGACGTACAACAATGATAGAGTATGATCTAGAACCATCACTAAACATCACATAGCATACACAACAACTTAATTTACCAGAATTGCATTCTCTTTTTCCAGAAACACCTGCTATAGTAACAAAATAACTATAGGAACTTAGAAACTCATAACTCGCTCCAATCTTGATGCACACCTTTGATACTTCTGAAGAACATACTAGATAGGCTCAGAAACAAAACCTTTAATGCACAACTTTTGATTATCAATGTACATAACTTTACACCATTTTGATCTTTACAACTTCACAGACTGCCTGCAACATATTTATTCTAATTTTCTCAATATCCTCGACATATACAGTCTTCAAAATCATCAATTCTAATAGTGTTGACATCAATGACAACCGTATATCAGCAACACAACAAGAACATCCAATAATTGGTGCACAAGAAACATTCCATATGCTCCAAAACAGGGATAACTTTAAGAACCCCTAGGCAAAGGTGTAAAATCCTAGAGAATCTTTCCTTTTATTTGAAAAAAAAATTAATTTTCCTAGCGAATCTTCATGAATAATTGGTAAAAATAATAATCACAGTGGTGAATCCTAGTGAATAATCACTAAAAATATTAATTAAAATGGTGAATGTCTCCTTTAAAAATTTGCATAGTTGGTCGACGTAGTTGCCCCATATATTTTTTTGTTTTTTATAATATTGAAGTAGGGGCTCGGGGGCGGCAGCCACTGGTGGGGTCAATGGGCAGTGCCCCTTACTGGGGTCAAGGGGGAAGAGCCCCCTTGTGGGGGTTGAGGGGGCAACACCCCCTCGCGGGGTCTGGGGAACACACTATTGAAAATGCATTGGAACACACATGGATGAAATATTTTTAAAAAATCTCACTTGAAAAGTAAGACTAAATGAAACTTGAAAATTTTACCATTGATTAACTTTTAAATCAGATGGCTGCAAGTTCATTCCGTGAGCGAATATCGGCGTGAGTGAATATCATCGGTGGGACACTTAGGGATGTCTTGCCGATACAACTATGATGACATATGTCATGAGCTATTGGCAACAGTGAATGGTGGAGATCAAACAGAGCTTTGATCGGATGTCTTTCCGGGAGCTTCGCACAAATATTGTAGATTCCCTTCATCATTCTCTGGAATTACACAAGTGGTGTACCTGTGCCTTGGTGGACCCCAGGTGGAGTATGGAAGCCTTATCGGCATAAGTGATCATCGGTGGCACACTTAGGGATGTCCCGTCGATACAACAATGATGGCGTATGTCATGAACTATTGGAAACAGTGAATGTTGGAGATCAAACAGAGCTTTGATCGGACGTCTTTCTGGAGCTTGGCATGAATCTAGTAGATTCCCTTCTTGATTCTCTAGAATTACACAATATTACTGGCGAATATTATTAATATTTTAAAATTTTATTGTATAAACTACTGGTGAATCAGTGCCAATGATGCATCATTTACATGGTGAATTAATTGAGATGAAATTATTTTTTTGTAAAACCCTAGTGATTCAGTCTTCACTTTAGCTTGTACTATTCACCATTTTTGGAGCTCCTGATTTCTATTATTCACCAATTGGTGAAGATTCACCACTAAATTTTTCCCTAATCCAATATTTCCCCTTGTCATCTCAAGTCAACATTTCCTATCTCTGAACGTCAGTAGGTAGACATTCCACCATTTGAAAAAATTTGATTGTGGTGACGAGCTTGCAAGTGGCTATATTCATTATTACATGCAAAGACCTGTTGAAATGGAGAAAGTATCCCTTATCCAATCTGCACAACTGTACAACCTAGCATCCCCACCCACATCCTGCTATCATCATTGTTTACCTACTATTCAAGAGCGCCCCCCTAAGCAAAGTGATACCTTTGAAACATTTTGTTGGTCACAATTTCTATTATACAAGTCTTTCTGAAATGTCAAGGCAGACATAGGCCTCATGAGAGAAAGGATAATACATAATTGGAGTTTGTTTCATGTTGCTAGCTATGACCCTTGGCATGTCAATAGAATTTTTACCCTGCCCGTCGATGAAGAGGAAGGCCAAAGTGATACTAATAGTGCACAGTCTCTACCTCCCATAGATGAATATGAATGGGAATTGATTTATTGCCTTGTTTCTACAAATAATGTTTGCTTTAACTATCTACAACTATTGGGTAGATGAGACTTTGATCTACATCACAAGTGGGATGCACACCATTTTCCAAAAAAAATTCATAGTATTGTTGAACAGTTTATTTCTACAAGTAAGTTGCATACAGCTAAAGACACCCTTTATTCGTTCGCACCGCCTACACTTTCTCATCAGCTATCTTGTAAGCAAAATCTTGCTCTTAATATCATTGAACAACACCATCTTGGCCCATCTTCATTGTCGCCATTGCATATGATCATTTAGGGAACTGCTGGCACAAGTAAATCATTCCTTATAGACAAGACTCGAAGCGCACTAAATACATCACCAAATCAAAGAATGAATCATTTGCTTGTTTTTGCACCAACAGGAGTAGTTTCTTACAATATTCATGCCTCCACAGTACATATAGCTCTTTGAATACCAATTAGAGATATGAATCCATTAAAGGGACAGGCAGTGACCATCTTTCAAGAGGATTTCAAACATATTAAGTACATCTTAATTGATGAAATGAGATTCCTCGGGCCCAAGTTGTTGGTTAAGATAGATAGCTTATTGCAGCAAGTATTCCCTACTAGACATATGCATCCATTTGGTGGGGCCTCTTTTATACTCGTGGGTGACCTATCACAACTGCCTCCTATTTTGGACATGCCTATCTATGCTTCTCAATCCACAACAATAGATCTTTGGCACACTTTTAATATTGTTGTCACGCTTGACACTATCTTCCGCCAGCATGGACAATCTGATACACAAGAACAATTATGTACATTTATTTTGAATATCAGAAATTTTCAAGCCCATTCTAACTAGAAAACCCTTATGAATCGATCACATGCAATGCTTTCCACTAAGGAAAACCAACGGTTTGATGAAGCTATCCACTTATTCCCAACAAATAGGTTGGTTTCTTTGCACAATAGGAAAATGCTTCAGTAATTAAATGTTCCCATTGCAATTAGTGTTGCTGAAAGTTCTCAGCAAAATGCACTTGACTATGGCGATGATGAAAAACTTCAAGCACATCTCTTGATTGTAATTGGCTAGCAAGTAATGTTGACAACAAGTCTTTGGGTGGCAATTGGCTTGGTTAATGGGTCATTGGGTTTAGTGAATGCTATCGTGTATGCTAGCGATGCTAAACCACCTCAATTTCTTGAATATGTTGTTGTCCACTTCCCAAACTACATTGGCCCAGCATGGGATTAGGACAATCTATGAGCAATTCCCATTCCCCCGATCACACAAGGTAGCCAAAGACAACTCCCCTTGACAATGGCTTGAGCGATAATAATACATAAATCTCAAGGTTTGACACTGGAAGAGCTACAATATATATTGGAACTAAAGAAAGGAAAGGACTAACATTCACAACTCTCTCGTGTTAAATCAATAACAGGAATACGCATAGATCCACCTTTCTCTTTTGACAGATACTCTAGGCTACATTCCAACAAATACAATGCACTTCGAATCAAGGAAGATAATCTCCTTCAGCAATTGTTTGCATCCCCATCATGATAAAATGTTGTTGTTTTGAAGGTAACTATGCCACTTTTCCTTTTTCTTTTCATTTCTATGTATTTACAATCCCAACTATTCCTAATTTCCCCTCCTGCTTGTTTCCTCCATAATGCATTAAATCAAGGAAGACAAACGCCTCCAACAATTTTCTTCATTTTGATTATGATCTAGTTATTATGTTCCTTAAGCTAACTATACCACTTGTCTTCTCCTTTTCACTTCAATGCATTTAGAATTCCCATTATTCCTAATTTTCCTTCCTCCTAGCCCCCTTGCCATAATGCAGCTAGAATCACTTCTACCAGGATAGGCAGTGTTTTACTTCTACACTGATTACTAAGACAAGTTGCCATTGAATTCTTTCCCTTCATTACCTCTTACCTCCAACAACGAACGTGGATTCCTACATGTTTCTAGATTCATCGAAAAAAAATTATATTTATTTTTTCTCTCAAAACCTTCTTCCCCTTTGATCAATTATTTCGCTTCCAGATCTATCACATTTGAACCATTTGTATGTAATTATGTTAGATTCTAACAAATGTAGATTGCAAAAAAAATCAGTTGTAACTGCAAATCTTGACAATTTTTATTAGCTTCCTTCTCTCCAATTCTTCAGGTTGTTCAAGTTGCAACTGCATTCCATTGATATATAAGGTAAGGCTATATCTCCTTTATTCCATCTCTTCTTTCACAACTACATTTGAAATTCTTTGTCACAATGTTGTAATTACATATTTTTCCAAAATAGGCTAACATTGATCTCAGCTGAACAAAATTGCCAGGTACCAAAAGAAAATTATATCCAAGTTATAATTGTACACATATTGTCTCTTGGTCTTTCTACAAGGTATGTATGTATCTTGTTTATATGACCTCTTCTATTGTAGATATATTAGATATTATTTGTTATGAACTCGAGAGCTGTTTATATTTCTTGATTTAGATATTCTCTACAACTAACACATTTTCCTTGCACTCAACTTCAATTTTCCCTTATGTCTAACTATATTTGACTCAAACCATTTTAGAATGCAAACGTTGTGAATTGTACATGGACATCTCCATAATACTAAATAGATTTCCAATTAGATGTTTTTCATAGTCTAAAAGCTTAACAACATTCTATTTACATAGAAGGTAAGGATATATGTCCTTTACTCCATCTTTTATTTCACAACTACATCTCATATTGCTTGTCATAAACAATACAACTACATATTTTTTTCAAAATACAAAATACTGATTGCAACTAAATAAAATTTCCAGGTTAATACTATTGATATGTCCACAATCCATAATGCTTAATATTTTTTGTTATTGGATATTTTATTATGTTTTTGTTTGTCGATGGACAAACTCACACACAATCAAATATCTATAAACAACATATATTAAGCAAAAAACCTCATGTGTTGAAGCATTGCTTTCACCATTGATCATAGTGGTGGGCATTGTATGTTCTTGCTTGGGGGTTTGGTGATAGCCCATTCAGTTGCATGACCCAATATGGTAGGGTAGAGAGTAGGCCTTCTTTTCTTTTGCTCATGCTACATCTCGTTGCACCCACAAGGTATGCCTACATATTATATTTTTAATGTCTTTTATTGTACATCCATTACATATTATTTGTTATAAATTATAGAACTCTTTATTTTCTCCACATTACATATTGTCTATGAATGACACATATTCATTACACTAAACTTCACATTCTCTTTCGATTTTTGTAGACCTTATTTAAAAGAAATAAATTCAGTTTCACATAACAGAGTAATGTCTTTGTGAATGATCTTTTATCTCGGCTTGTATTCATAGGTACTACAGATCTTTTCATAGAATTTGACCTTTTATGAGCTCAGCCTCACCGTAGGTTCACTTTCCAAATTCCGTTGTGGCCATTTCGAAGAAGTAATGTTCTCTAATTGACGTTTGACAATGATTAGAAATAAAATAAAATAAAAAAATATAGTTTCAAATTGTTATGTCAATCTTCAACACAATTTTGTCAATGCAACGATCTCTTTATTCTTAAGGTTCTATATGGCTTATGTAAATACACTTATTTTATATTTCAATTATAATGTAAGCTTTCACATAATTGAATTACCTTTTTGAGATAATATATTGTCCATTGCTCTCATCATTGGTCACATGAATGTTGCATATAACACTTTAAATAAAAAAATTGGATGGCTTTGGTACTGTCATTTTTTTCTCTTTTATGGGTTTTCCCATCTACCTTGTTGTTGAAACCAATATTCTTTGATTTATGCCTTCCATTTTATGGCTATGGTTGCAATGCAGTAAAATAGTTAATGTTAGACAGTTTATCTTAATATATTATTGCATTTTCAATTTCATGTTGTTGAACACTTTATATTTTTGCATTGATTTGTTACTATCACTGTTTTATGAATATTATTAATATTCTTTCATTTATTTATTATGAATATGGTTGTTTAGTTCTCTTGTGGTTGGATTGCCACATATTGTTATATTTGTACAATTGTTATTTTCTATTTCAATGTTAACATGTATGTGTGGGCGTGTATGTGTGTATATGGTCATTTGTGATAAGGTCTTTTTCAATATAGAATTTTCTATGTTGTTGTTGAAATGTTTATTGTCTCATTTAAAAAATTTGTTTTGTGGTTATGCTTGCACCGCCAAACAACCATTGTTGACTGTTGTTCTCTAGCTTTGATTATATTGTTTCTTGTTCTTTGCATGCAATTAAATAGTGCATGTAGTATAGTAATATACATTTCTTATTTCTTTCTATGAGGCATTCTTGATTCTCGTTATCCACTTTGGCCTATATTGTTCCATTCTCCAATAGGTGCTCTTCAAAAGGTTGTATTGTTTCAATTTTTTATAACGTTTTGTCCACAAATATTGTTGCATGTTGTTTGAATGAGCTATAGCATATACACATATTTGCACTTGCTCTCTCTCACATTGCAATCCTACCATTTTCACTTCCCTTCGCCTATCGGTGCATCGTTCCATGTCACTACACGCAACTACTAGTGTAAATTCTAGCATATTGTATGCCTATATTCTATCTTACCTAAATTTACTAATTTATAAGAAATTAAAACATAAAAATACAATATGGCATAATATACCTAAATTTATTAATTTATAAGAAATTAAAACATAAAAATGCAATATGGCTCAGAATACGACAATATACAAATTTTAATTTTAAATTTTAAAAATTCAATATTAAATAAATATAATAACATGTTTTTTTCGATTTTTAATTTTGTATTAATAATATTATTATAAATATAAATAGTTACATATATTTTTTAAATTTAAAAATTAAACAAGTAAAAAAGAAAATTGAACTGCCTAAGTTACTAATATATTTTTGAAAATCAAAATATTAATTAATAAACATATTGAAAATTTTATATAATTATTATAAAATATGACACATTAATATTAATTATTATAATTGAACAAATTATAAAGTAATATTATATAAATATATTATTAATGAAGAATATAAATTTTGATCATATTTTAAATTAAATTAATAAACCAACTATTTTAGACATGCTATTTTAAATAACACATTTATTATTATTAATTTATTTATCTATTTGCAGCTTAACTTTTTTTAAAAGATACTGCATATATGAGATAAAAACCATTCCTAAAAATGAAATAATAATTCACTTTTATAAAGTTAAATATTTTCCATATTCACTTGAAATTAAATTCTATTTCACTTCTAATTAATTATAATAACTAAAAATAAAATTTTATTGATTAAATAAGAGGTTTATGTACGTTAGTAAATAACTAAGTGGTTGTTTTATTGATAGTATGACAATAGAGTAGGGGAAGTTAGGGGTAAATAACATAGAAATCAAAGTTTTATGTGCAAGTCATTCATGTTAAACTTAACAAGTTCAAAAAGTTAAGTATGTTGGGTAGTTAATATATATAATTTTCTAGGCTAAATAATTGTAGAAGATAAAAATTGAAGGTTTTTTATATTTTATAAAAAATGTGTTAAAGATTTAATCACTTAATTTTTAAGTAATATATTTGTACATATAATTAGTTTTTAAATTTATTTGTTTTAGTGATATCAAAAGTAAAAGAAAATTGAAAGAAATTAAAGAAAATATACTATGTATTTCTTATTGAAAAGGGAATAAATTTTATTATGTATTGGTGAGGATTAGATATTTTTTTTATTTTTAAAAGTTGTATTTAGAAAAATATATATATATAAGTTATTTAAAGATCATTTTTATCTCTTCTAAATATCTTATTAAAGAAGATTTGATGTAGAGAATAATATTTGATTAAGGAAAAAGAAATATAAATGAGAATTTGTGAAGTCTTGTTTTTGAAAAAATAGTTGTAAAATGTGTATGAAATAATTTTTATATATATGAAGGAGGAACATCTATATATTATTTTTTAATTATTTTTAGTGAATTTTAAATTTCAAAGAATGCATCACTTATTTGTATCCACCTCAGAATTGAACAAATAAAGGCTTAGATGAGAATTTATTTATTAATAAAGTTTTGAAATGATCTTTTGAAGATAAAATTTGAACCCAAAGTGGTTAAGATAAGTGCAATCAATGGTGGGTGAGAGGAAACACTTTGGATTTTGGGGCTTTAAGTTTTAAACCTGCAAATTTGATGTTTTAATCATTACACTATAATAGAAATTATAAGGTACCATTAAAAAGGATTTTTTTTTAACTCAGCATCCTAGTTTTATATGGGCTTTACAAACATGCATGAAAAACTTTCTTCTACTAATAGAATTTTCAAATATTTCCATGGTACATCTGATTATTAAAAAGTACAAGTGAATCTAAAAAAGGTTGGATGACCCCTATAGAAGGTAAAGGATCATTCTTTTCATTATCCCTAAAGGATTGGTTACATAAATTTAGAGATAGCTTTGGTAGGAATAGATGCATTTCCTTTTAGTTTGGTAGTTATATTTTATCAGTTTGGGATGATGCCTTCAATTTTAATTTTCTTTATTGACCATTGATTAGGAGTAGTGGTCTAGTAGAGTTTTAATACTCTATTTCTACCTTTAGATAGGGGAAATTTAGTCTTCATGATTATCAAAAAAAGTAGTTTTATACATCTAATAGGTAATGTCTAAGTTTTGGAAGCCATAATAGTGAAGAAATATTAGTTTTATAAATCAAGACAATGATATATTTTTATAGAAAGGATAATAAAGAAGGAATAGTTTTCACAACCAAGACAGTGACAAGTTTTAGTAGTAATGAGGATAAAGAAGGAATGTTTTTAATGTGTCTCATAGTACATGTAATATATATCTTTATACTATGGAATGCATTATCACATAGCAATAGATTTATAAGAATAAAATGTGTTGGTCACATGGGAATGCAAAGTAAAGGGTTAGGCATTAGGAGAATTTGCACAATCATTGACACCGCATGATCAATACCAAGTGACATAAGGTCAATTTTATAGAGTGGAACACCCAATCAAATTGATGGATGTTCTAGATCATCTTGGGTTTGTTATTCTTTATTAAATGTTGTTAATGTTATTTTCCTTTTGTATTAACGGGGATTTGTTAGAGGTTGTGATCCAAAAGTAATTTTGGTATAGTTAGGTTCTTGTAGTAAATGTGGTTGTGGAAGTTATTTATGATGAAGATATTTTATAAAATATGATGAATAATTTAATCAATTATTTTTCTCATAATATATTTCTTGTGTTCATTTTTATCATTTTTAAATATATTTTTTATTAATAGTTGATCTTGGAGCCTAAAAATAATGATTCTTAAGTTTTCATTTTAATTGTTTTAAGGGAAGTTGTGAGCTTTAAATTGTAATCTCTTTGATATTGTAATTTGGTTTTTACAAATTTTCTTGATGAAGAATCTTAAGAAATATATCATGTACTATTTCTCTAATAAGAATGAAGCATTAGTACAAATTGAGGCTTAATCATGTGACTTGGACTATGAAATAAGATACGTTGTTAGTGTTTAAAATGATAATATGGGCATTCTATTGTTCCACATTATGAATGCCTGGCCTTTTTATCTCTCACATTCTCATGTTGATCTTCCTAGTGTATATGTTTTGGAGATTTTAGAGCACTATTTGTAGTATTTTGAAGATAATAAATTTTTAAAATGGAAAAACCTATGGTTGGTGAATTTTAGGAGGGATAAGAAATAGATTTTTGTACATATACTAGTTTGTTTGAGGTTTCTCAAGAAAAGTGAAAGTGAGATGTAATTAGTTGGGAGCTCATGGCTATGAATTGTATATTAAAAAATGATCATATAGTATGGTGTTGAGTGTATTAAATACTGATTATTGGACTCAAGAGAACACGGAGAGCGGGGGTGAATTAGTGTTCAGCAAATCTTACCTTTATTATTATGAAATTTAAACCATTCTGACATTACATTAAAAGAAAGATGCAAGCATTCAAAGGAAACATTCATAACACCATAACACAAGGATTTTTGCATGGAAACCCTGTTAGTGGAAAAACAATGGTGAAGGTTAGTCCATAATTTGAGTGCTCAAATAAAAAATTTACAAAAGAGAATGCACTTGCATTCAGGCACACTGCCTAGAGCTCATTGCTCAAAAGGGAAGGCTCACTACCTTATGAAATTTTAGATTAAAACCATCTGAAGGATGAACTGATATAGTATCATCTATTCATGCCAGGTTACAGTTCTGGTGAAACTCATAGATTATATTTTGGATCCTTTTTTTCTGACTCTGCACTTCGCTCTGCTCTGCTCTACTCTGCTCTGTACTTTTCTGCTCTTTGCATCACACATGGATAAATTTTCACTATTTCTCTACTAAATTTCACTCCACACACTCACTATTTTTTCTACCACCACTATCTCAACACTAAAAAATGATAAAACCGATCTCATATACATATCCGCTCTCAAAGATTTGATCATTTACATGTTGGCTCCATAAACCATTAAGTTCTTTTCAAATATCGGCTAGATCCACCATAAATTATTTGTGTGCATCCTCCAAAGTCATTTAAGACATAGAGAGGACCCAAAAAACATAATCGAGCATGAAAAAATTTAATTAATTACTTCTTATACATCTGCAATTACTAAATTCACCAGGTCGGCCTTCTAGCACATATAACCAATAGATTAGTGTAATGGATCTCCTAGATCACATACTAGTGAATGTGCATCAATATAATTATTGAATAAGGTAATACAAAAATAAAAAAAACCTTCATCAAAGATCCACAACTCAAAATAATAGTCCGGTGAGGTATTCAGATCAACATTTATGCCTTTAATTGGATGCCCTGTTCTTCACTCTGTTTTACTGGTGTAAACCAAAACTACACTGTAGATCGGATGCATGACTTAGGTTGCCATCAATGACAACACTTACAAGAAATATTCCAACAATCTCCCTTTTTTGCATTGATGGCAACACTTAGTGAAAAATGTAAAGTGTCAGAATCGTTATAAGTGCACTACCAAACTTCTCTCTCTCCCTTACGCTTCAAAAAAATTCAAAACATTGAACATAGCTCCCCCTAAGATTGATGAGACATTTTTCATTGCACTCTCTCCCCATTTGAAATCAATGAAAAATCATAGAAACCATATGCCAAAAATACAAAACATGTGTTCAAAATCTCCAAAACTTCAAAATGCATATGCCGACAATTCTCCCCCTTTTACCAAAACTTCAAAATTTTGAAAAATAGTTAGAAAATTATCTTATTATTTTTCTTCATTTCCAAAAGGAACTTCTTCCAAGAATCTATTGAAATCCCAATGATAATGATCAAACTATTTTTCTTGGATGTTTTGTTTACAATTTTAGTTATAGATTCTAGAATTGTAATTGCTTCCTCTAGTGTCTCACCTTTCCTTAGTATCTCCACCATATGCTCTAATCTACATTCGGTTAGATCCTCCACCTTCCAAAAAGTATCAACAAGTATGTTCTTGGTGAATTGAACTTTGATGTGTTCAGACTGTAGCTCTCGAATCTTTTTCCTAATGGTGCCATCCTGATCCTGAAACATGTCAAAGCTTCTTCCAATGCCATTCAACTTTGTTCCAATTTCTCTTTGTATTTACCAATAGCATAAGGCCAATGGATGCAATAGTTGTAGATTTTATTAGCTGAATTTATGCATTGCCTCAATTCATTCATTTTCTTCTTCAATTTGGTAAGAGATAGTCTAAATTTATCCTTCAAATGAGAGATAACTTCACCTTCTTCTTTATCTTTATCCTCAGAGTTCATTGTTTCTTTATTGCATTCAATCATTTCTTCAGGTAGAATGTTCTACAAACTTTCCAATTTGATCTTGCAGTGCTCAACATGAGCATTTAATACACTCAGAATCATATTTTGATCATATGATGGTCTAACAGACCATAACTTAGCGATTTTCTGCATTCCACCTTCTTTCTAAATAAGTTGTTGTAGCTTTTCCTTTGCCAGGTCATCTTCTTCCTCACTATCTTTTTCTGGTTCTAATTCATTTCTTTGTGGATCCTCAGTTTCTTCATCAGATTCTTCATCTGGAATATCCATAATTTCCTTTTCTTTTCCTTTTCCCTCAATTCTAGGAACTTTGCATTTCAGAGGGTTGTATTCAGCAATTTCTTTTTCTCTTTTTTGCTTTTTCTCCATGCCATCGGAAGAGGAACCAACTTCAATTGTTCTTACTGGAAGGGAAATATTAACTGATCCACACTTTCCAAGCACATTCTTAAAGAAATTTTCAAATTCTTGATCCCAATTAGCCAAGCTCCTAGAATATGAGTATATTTTTTTGCATACCGGTTCGTTTGTTTTCCACACCACATTGTCAATTTTTGGCAAACAATTCAAGAAATACATTACTAAACATATAATTAAAGTACAAAACCTGAAAGGTTAGCCTATATCTTTTGTCGGTTGCACATTCTCCATTAGTTGATCCTTTATAAATCTGCACAGGCCAAAGTCCTGACCTTCAATTATCATCTTGTGATAAATGTAGACTACGCCAGCCGAGGTTGCTCCTTCTCAGTTTCTGAAAAAGACTTTATATGAAATTTCATGTGCAATATAATTTTTAATAGGATTCTTGATTTTCGCAATTATCAGTGCCCTCTGATCTTTGATTATTCTGGTTAGGGTTTCAAATTCTTTGTTCTGGATGGATTTCTTCCTTGGTATATCTCTGACTTTGCATAATCCAATCAAATTCTCAATTATCTCCTTTGAAATGATGTAGGTTTTTTCCAAGGTCAAAGTTTCATCATTTAATCTACTCAAGATGAATTTAATGAATTCCACGTTCTCAAAGTATGGAAACTCATTCCAAATATCAAAATTCTTGTGTTTGGCTTCTCTCAATTGCTTCAATTCATTGGGTAAAAACAGATTCCTCATGGACCTAATCTTTCCACTGTTGTATTCAACCAAAATGATTGACCCTTTGATTTGTTCCATTTTCCTTTTCTCACTTAGGTTTAACAACCGCACACCAAATTATATGAAAATTCTAAAAACAACTTAAATACCTGATAGATTTTGAGAGATGTCAATGAATCGACTTCACTGCTTCAAAATTCTTCTACTGAGTGCTCTCCTTCTTTTATTTTTTGATGCAAAGTGACAAATGACAGTTCCAACTTGAAATTTATAGCTCGCACACTTGTAATAAATGTGTTTTCCCTAAGGGTATGTGCAGGATCATCACGGAAAAAGCAGGCCCTTAAGTGGCAATAAAAAGACAAAAACTCAGAGTTAGACAACTTGATGTAAAAATTTGAATAAGTTATCTATATTATTTCAAAAAAATGTAAAAATAGAATATGTAGAAAATTGAATGTAGTTTCTAAACTACTAGACCTTTATTTAAAAACAATAGATCTATTTGGTGAAAATTTGAAATTTCAATGTAGTAGTATTTAAATTTCAGGTTAAAAATAAGAAGTAGGTGTCTGTCTGACCACCCTAACCGCAATAAAATGATAATATTTTTTAATAATATTTTAGATATAAGTAGAGGACTCATGTCCCATTCTGATGCATATTTTTTTATAATTTTTTTCCATGTGAATAATTAATTATGAATTTTTTATTACAACTTTTAAAAAATATAAGACTTCGTCTGTCTAACCACCTTAACTGGGTCAAAAATTCATGAAATTCAATTTAATTTTTTTAATCCTATATTATGTGAAGCATAGAATGTGACAGATGTTTTGGATTCAAAAAATGTGATACCATTTGAAAGTTATAGATTTTTTTCAATCAGCCTATCAATTAGGACTTTATTCGTAATTCTAATAGAAAATGAATAATAATTATTTATGAAATTCAAAGTAAAGCATAATTTATATTGGTGGAAAGCTGAGAATCTCCTCTAAAAACCCTTTTCATTTCAACAATTTTGGGTAAAAAAAGTCGTCAACCACATGGGCCATCATATGGCTTACATATCGCCACTTTTTGGCCCATCATGATCCTGCACATACCCCTAATTTTTTCGGGTGCTTTGTTTTCTCAGATAGCGAGAGAAATTTTTTTTTGTAGAATTATGAATTCTCTGAAATTCTTTGTGAAAGTTCTCTAAAACCTCTACACATTATTAATACACCTTCCTGACCATTCTTCGTGTTTTGGTACCATATACAGACAGGGGAGGAAATATTTTCTTGAAAAACTCCCCCTAGGCCAATGGCTTGAAATCTATTTCTGGAAGAATTATTGGAAGCAAGTTCTAGTGCAGAACCATTTCCATCATCTAACTCACTCTTCCTTACCCATGTCTTCTTCATCTCATATCTTATCTCATTTTCAATCACTTTTCCTTTTCCTTTGTCATCTTCATGTATATCTATGCCTCTATATACCGGATCTCCTCTATCCACATTTTTGTTTCTGCAAAATTTTGCAATGTGACCATATTTATTGCAATTGTAGTACATGGTAATTTCTTTTCCAGAACAATCATTCCATTGATTTCTTCTTGATCTGCATTGATTTTCAATATGTCCAAATCTTCCACGTTTGTAGCATTCAACATTCTTTCCATTGATAGAGTAGTTTAACACATTTTTGTATTCGATTGATTTATGACCAAAAATTTTTCATTTGAAACACTGACCAAAAAATGATGAATCTCTTAATTTCATATTACTTCTACACTAAGTATCCATATGGCCAAATTTATTACAGGAAAAAAAATATCCATTAAATCTTTGAGCATTAGGTTTTCTTACCGGATACCTTCCACCTTTGTTCATTTGGTTTCCTTTTTTGAAATTCTTTTGTCTGAGTCTGGAACTTTCTCCTTTTTCATATCCAAGACCTCTCTTATCATTTCCACTCTTTTTTCCTTGAGTCAACTCATCAAGCTTCACTGAACTGATCTTAAAATTCTCCTTGTATTCATTTGCAATAGTAAGTTCATTTCTGAGAATAACAATTTGTTTACCAAGTTCTTCTTCATTGTCTCTGGATCGTTGTAGTTCTCTTTCCAACTGAGTGAATTATTCATTTATTCTTTTGTGTTCACCATATTTCTCTTTTAAGGACTGATCTAGATTCTCCTCATTCTTCTTCCCTTCTTTAATCTCTTTAGTCAGCTTCATCACCATAGATTCCATCTCATGTTTTAGTGTAGCCTTTTCTCTAGCAAGCTTTTCACATTCTTCAGTTATTTCCTTCAAGGTCTGATTCAGGTGAGCATCATCCATGTTTTCACTCTCTTGTTGCTTGATTTGATCACAGATATCCTTCTTTTTCTCCCTAGGTTTGACAATCTAATCCTTCAATGACTGAATTAATTTCTTAGCATCCCTAAGATTTTCTTTCAATTCCTGGACTTCTTTAGACTAATCAAGGTCATCAAGTGCCACCAAAAGTTGTTGCTAAATACTACCAGAGTCCATCACATTCCAAGATCCACCTCAAACTTGTAAACTTCTTCTGAGGAACCAGATGGTCTGATACCAATTGTTGGACTCGAGGGAACACTGAGAGGGGGGGTGAATCAGTGTTCAACAAATCTTACCTTTATTAATCTGAAACTTAAACCATTCTGACATTACATTAAAATAAAGATGCAATCATTCAAAGGAAAAATTCATAACACCATAACACAAGGATTTTTGCATGGAAACCCTAATAGGGGAAAAACCATGGTGGAGGTTAGTCCACAATTTGAGTACTCAAATAATTTTTTTACAAAAGAGAATTCACTTGCATTCAGGCACACTACCTAGAGCTCACTGCTCAAAAGGGAAGGCTCACTGCCTTACAAAAGTTTAAAGATAAAAACCATCTAAAGGATGAGCTGAGATAGTAGCATCCATTAATGTTACGTTATAGTTCAGATGAAGCTCATAGATTAGATTTTGGATCCTTTTTCTGACTCTGCACTTCGCTTTCTCTGCTCTGTACTTTTCGCTCTTCACATCCCACATAGATAATTTTTCACTATTTCTCTATTGAATTTTCCACCACACACTTGCTATGTTTTCTACCAAAACTATCTCCACACTAAAAAATGATAAAACCGATCTCATATATATCCACTCTCAAAGATTTGATCATTTACATGTTGGCTCCATAAACCATTAAGTTCTTTTCAAATGTCGGCTAGATCCACCATAAATTATTTATGTGCATCCACTAAATTCAGTTAATACATAGAGAGGACCCAAACAAACATAATCAAGCACGAAAACATTCAATTAATTACTTCTTATACATCCATAATTACTAAATTCACCAGGTCGTCCTTCTAGCACAGATAACCAATAGATTAGTGTACTGGATATCCTAGATCGCATACCAGTGAATGTGCATCAGTATACTTCTTGAATAAGATAATAAAAACATAAAAAAACCTTCCTCATAGATCCACAACTCAAAATAATAGTCCGATGAGGTATTCAGATCAACATTTATGCCTTTAACCGGATGCCATGTTCTTCACTCTGTTCTTCGGGTGTAAACCAAAACTATATTGTAGATCAGATGCATCACTTAGGTTTCCATCAATGAAAACACTTACAAGCCATATTCCAACATTAAATATTGTGTTCACATCCCTTCTTTCTACTTAAACCTATATTGGTTATTTTGTAATCAAGTAATGGAATTAATTAAGAAAATATTGCTACTGGTGATCCCACAATAGTGGTTTACAATTTTTGGCCAAACTGGACACTAAAATTATTATTTTTAACTAAATCTTCACATTCGGGCACCTATAGCAGTTAAACCATGAGGAATTTGAAGATGATACAAACTAGAGTCTCATCAAATTTTGTTTGTAGATTCTAAAATATTTTTTTCAAAATTTTTGGAATCAATTTGCACTTCTTTTTCCATCTCCCACGAAAACCGGTTTTTTTTCTTCAGAAAACAACATTTTTAAAAAGTGACACTCACCGTATATAGCATAACTTTTTTTGTATGAAGGATAAAATTCTCATTTTTTCGAATTTAGATTTGTAACTATGATATCTAGCACTTCCATTTGGTCTCATAGTTTTTTATTGAATATTTTTTCCTTAATCAAGTTTCGAAGTCAAACCAATTGCAATTTAGACATAGGTGGACTATATACAACATAAATTTTTCTGTATGTATCGAAATTCAATTTAATTTTTTTTAATGGATAAAGGACATCAATACCCAGCACGAAAAATATTTTTTAAAAAAATATTTTGATAACCTGCTATTTTTCCACATGTGCAAAACAAAGAGCCTGATTTTCGGTGAAAAACCTATGTTTAATAAAACTAAAAAGAACACATACATAATAAAACCAAAACATATTAAAATTTTATTCGTTGGATAGCTCGTTCTGAGGACTACCATTGTCCAGTTGGGTTTGTGAATTCTCCTCCACTTTCATCCTCAACCCGAGCTTCAAAGGGCAAAAATCTGCTAAAATTTGGTGGAAGAGGGGGAGAAGGGCAAAAAAGGGGTGTTCGAGTGAACCCCCCTTCGTTCGAAAGGGTGAAGGTGGGTTCGTTTGAAGGGGGTTCTCTCGAACCCCCCTTTTTTTCGAATTTTCCATTCATTTCTATTGAGAAACGTGGCATTATAGGGTTCGAGCGAACCCACCATGAAAAAGGGGGTTTGCTCGAACTAGGGGTTCGACCAAACCCCTCTTTTGGGTTCATGTGAACCCCTTAGTTCAAACGAACCCTTTAAAACATGAAATTTTGAATGTGTGCGCATTTTTACAATTTTCCTTCCTCCTAAAAATTATACACCACTATTATGGGTTTACCCTACTCTAAGAAACAAAAAAATATATAATATTAGTTCTCTTATGATCAAAGGAAGTACCAAAAGAGATTATCTAGATGAATAAATAAATAAAAGGAAATTAGAATATGAAATATGAATTTTTGAAATTAATAATGTAACATATCTATGATATATATTTTTAAATAGTTTATATGTCAATTATATTATATTGTTAAATATTTGTCCATAATTTTAATTTTTAATCTAATTTTTTGATTAATAATATATATTTATATGATTTAACATCTAATTATATAAAAATATTTATTTTTTCTTATAATGTAAAGTTATATTGTTAAAAGTGTATGATAAAATATATATAGCCAAACTACACTTAAGCACATATATTCATTCTAAATTGTGGATTATTATCACTCTCTAAAACCACCTACTATACATGAAACTTATTTGGTATATTTGTATCTACCCACCCATCTTAAGATATTATTTCATCTTACATTTATAGGGGGAAACATAGAGTAACCAACAAGGGGATTTATAAGCCAAGGTGGATTCATAGTCTTCAAATTCATAGTTGGAAGGAATACATGACCATAACATAATTGGAATTATATACCTTCCCATGAGGGGAAGTGGACCACCCATTCTACATTAATGATAAGAAGAAATGATCATAATTATTGCCTACATTTTCATCTATGAGAAACTAGTGGAGGTTTTATGTGACCAATACCATTCAAGGAGTTTAATTCATGGTCTTCAAGGCTCTCCATTAGTGGTTGACTAAATCTTATTATTTTTGAAATTCTAAGGCCACTTTATTTTCTTGCATTTGAATCTAAAAGAGAATAGAAGAAACAACATTCACTTTCCTAGTCAGTGAGAAACTAAAACCAATATCCTCACTAGAAAAAAAATAGCTCTATTTCTAGGCTTCCAAAGTTAAAAAGGAATAGAATATTTAGAAAATTCCAAAGAATGTAAGTAGGATTGGGGTGGTACACTATAAATAGAACTCTATGAGTAGAACACAATATGATAGGGAGATAGATTGTGAATACACTATAAATTAGTCTAGGGGCAAGTTCAACAAGATTGTTTAAAAGTCTCAATACATAAAAAAATATATAATTATTAAATATTATAGTTGCACTAAGTGTTGTAATAAAAAAAATAAAAAAATAAAAAATTGATAATGATGACCAGCTTCTCCAAGAAATCCTACTATGTAAAGGCCAAAAAATCATGCTAATAATGAAGCTATTGATTGAAGAAAACCTTGTGAATGGATATAGATATTATTTATAATGAACTAATATATATTATTTATACATTTATATATAACCCATAAGTTTTACCTATATATGTCATAGGAAGGATTAATACTACAATTGTCTACCATGAGATCAAAAGATCAAAAAACTATTCCTATAATACCTATATCAATAGGTAGTTGTAGCTAAATACCACTGTTTATGGCAAGGGAATTAATTACACATAAAAAATAATGGCTAAAAAAAACAATACTAGTAATATGGGAAGACAAGGGTTAATATTTAGAACTATATATCTAGAGTTAAATCAATCAAGGGACTTCAAGGATTGGCATTTACGACTATACCTCTAGAGTTAAATCAATAAAGAGACTTAATATGGAACCAACATAATCATTTGATCAATACTTCAAAGTGAAAAATAATCCATACACGATTATCAAAAGAACAAAATAAGTTCACCTACAATTACTCTCATTATAAAAAAATGCATATATAAATTTCAATCCAACCTCTTCCAAATAGGATTTTAATTCATGTTGTTTTTTTCTCAAATCTTCATAATATATAATTTAGAAAATATTTATTCTTAACTAATTCATTCAAACCTTTGTGATGTATAGGTGAATACTTGACAATCATAAACCTAACTTATCATTATTTACAATATATATCTTTCAAATGAATTAAAATAAGTACAAATTTATAAATTTTAGTTTATTAACATTCTATTCCAATGCGTGTGACCAAAAATAATTGTTAACAAGAAGGTCATTCCATGCTTTTGTAACAAAATGAACTAGAAATGAGGGTCTAATTCAAAACAAAATTGAAGATGTTATAAAGTAATCGTTCAAAGGATTACAAATCGAAGTTGTAGATATTTGGATCATCTTGAGGTTTTCATTATGCTTTGCACTTTTTTGGATAACAAATATAAAAAATTATCCATGTTACTTTGAAATGCTCTTTCAAATATTTATTCACATCTCTAGATATTTTATTATGTCTCCTTTATTATTTTTATACATAACAGGATAGTGATATATGCATATTATTATTCTCATTTTTTGACTAAGATTGTATCTTTATTCTATATACTAAAAGTATAATACCACACACTCTCCAATTTATTTTCTATTTGATTTTTTTATTGGTATGTGGAGCTTGATCAATATTAAAGTTTAAATGTTAACCACTTTTCCTGACACATTTTCCCCCTAAATTAATTAATAGGGGAATGCAAGGGGGGAGATCCCATCTTATAGGGTTCAGGGGGTATTATCCCCTTAGTGGGGGCCTAGGGTCAGAGCCCATAGTGGGATCTGGGGACAACACCCCCAGTAGGGGTTGCTGGGAGTAGCACCCCCAAAGAAAAATTTCCATATTTTAATGAAAAAAAAATTACATATTTGTATTTGAAATTCAATTAAAATAGTTGGAGAAACTACCCAAAATAAATATATTTTATTACGACAAATTGGAAACCAAGATTCATGGTTTTGGACAGTCACACCTTTGCTTGGATTCTGTTGCTGCATGGAATTGGAACAGTTGCATGTAGATGAGTTTTCTTGTTGCAAGTCGCATGGAAGTTGCAGAGGATCATCCTAGGTTGTTGGTGATTCATGTAGTAGAGTGTGTGGTAAATTAATTCATGAAATCGTGAGCATTTTAATGTTGAATATTGGAGTAGTTTGTTGCAAGTTAATGTATTCTCTATTTGTTGGAAATTGATTAATAAAAGGATTGTTGTTTGTGGATGTAGCCCAGCATAAGGGGGTGAGAGCAAGAAGATGGGTAGCAATTTTGTGGCCAATTTACTTTTTCATCCCGAAATAGCAAAAAAGTGAGTGTGTTATGGCTTGGTAATGACCGAGCCTAGGATCGGTCATTACCAAGCCATAACGTGAGCGTGTTATAATGTGCTCGCGTTATGGTTTAAATTTCAAAAAACACACACATTTTGAGTTCAAATAAAGTGCATTTTTTTAAATCAAAAAAACATTGTCAAAATGCAAGCGCGTTATAACGCGCTCGCGTTTTGGTCTACATTGAAAAAAAATCTTCTCTTTTTCTTGTTATCTTTCAGGGAAACTATATACATGAAATAAACATTTAAGTTTAAGTTGACATTTACATATGGACATTTAATTTCTTATACTTTAAGTTATATTTCATGTATATAGGAAGGATGTTTGAGAGTGGTTTTGGATCTCTAGGAGTTATAATGAAAATTCTAGTTTTTGGAAGATCTTAAAAAATTTAGACTTAGTCAAATTTTAGTAATCAACATGTCAAATTTCAGTGATTAGGAGGTCAAATATTAGTATTCAAAAAATTGTACCATCTTTCTCTCTCACTCTCTCCTCTCTACTCTCTATCTCTCCACTCCCTCTCTCTCTCCCTTCCTCCCTCTCTCCCCTCTCTCTCTCTCACCCCTCTATCTCCTCCCTACATATACCACCCTCCCTCCCCTCTCTACTTCTCTCTATCTCTTATCTCTCTCTACATCTCCTTCCCTCTCTACTTATCTTTATCTCCTCTCTCTATCTTTACCTACCTCTCCCTCCATCACTTTGTATCTCACCTATGTCTCCCTCCCTACCTTTTTCCCTCTCTACTCTCTACCTCTCCTCTCCCTCCCTCTACCTACATCTCTCTCACTCTATATTCCTCTATATCCCTCTCTTCCCCCTCTTTCTCTCTAACTCTCTCCTCTCTATCTCATAATTCTCTCTCCCTCCCTCTCACTCTCTCCTCTCTATCTCACCACTCTCTCTCTATCTCTCTATCTCTCACACAAACCTATATCTCCCTCCCTAACACTCCCTCCCTCCCTCCCCTCTCTACTTCTCTCTATCTCTCCTCTCCTTCCCTCTCTCAACCTCACCCTCCCTCCCCTTCTTTTTGTCTCTCCTCCAAATCTCTCTCTCACTATTTTCCCTCGCTCCCTCCCCCTCTTTCTATCTCAATTTCTTATTTTCTCTATCTCAGCATTCTCTCTCTCACTCACACACACACACCTCTATCTCCCCCTACCTCTCCCTCCATCCCTCCCCTCTCTACTATCTATCTCTCCTCTCTCTTTCCCTCTCTATACCTACCTCTCCCTCCATCACTCTCTCTCCATCCCTCTTTATCTCACCTATGTCTCCTTCCCTACCTCTTTCCCTCTCTACTGTCTATCTCTCCTCTCCCTTCCTCTACCTACCTCTCTCTCTGTATCTCCATCCCTCTCTTTCTCTCTCACTCTCTCGTTCTCTCTATCTTACCATTATCTATATCCCTACCTCTCACTCCTTCCTCTCTAAATCACCATTCTCTCTCTCTCCCTGTAGACACGAAAAATATACAAGTTGATCCTATGCATTTGATCCTGATCTTACTAACATCATTTATGCCTAAATCATCCCCTTTACTAATTAATTTAATTGAATAGCCTTTATTTGATTAAATTCATCATATTCCCTCTCTTAATTAAATAAATAAAATTTATCTGATTAATTCATTCTCCTCTATTAATTAAATAAATAATTTTGTTTAATTAATCCTATAGTCTCTCTTTTAATTAAATAATTCACTTTATTTAATTAAGTCTCTAAGGTTAGGAAAAAATGGCGCTCGCGGGTGAACA
Source organism: Sequoiadendron giganteum (assembly GCA_007115665.2). Lineage (NCBI taxonomy): Eukaryota > Viridiplantae > Streptophyta > Pinopsida > Cupressales > Cupressaceae > Sequoiadendron > Sequoiadendron giganteum. The sequence goes on along the minus strand of CM021105.1, from coordinate 480,679,581 downwards.
GGAGCAGGTGCGAAAATCCACAGCAAGACCTAAGAAAACATGGGGCGACATGGTAATGGAGGAAGAGACTCGGAAGAAGGAAATGGATGAAGCTATCCCCTAGAGCACTGGTGACATCTCACAATGGGTATTTGAAAATGGTGTCTGGGTAGACAAATACAACCCGTCTCAATACCAACCGATAAATTCATCGAAGGGAATATACAACCATAGAAGAACCCAGTTCGGCAATCCCAATCGAATGATGAACCAAAACATCAATCAAGTGAAATCTTCAGAAGCTCAATGGTGTGGGTGGCTCCAGGAAAATGGTCAACAGGGAAAACCCTCGGACCAGAATTGGCGCAGCAAAGGCAAAAATAACCTGGTGCGAACCAGCAAAATTTGGAAAAGCAAGAACTCGGGGAACCCTAATTTGATCAACAATGGAAAATCACATCAACATTCGGGGGATCTTCGAAGGGGGTTGAACCAAAGAGATAGGGAACTGTTCAAATGGAAAGCCAACAGGAGGGGCATGCAAAATAAACCAATTGTAGGCCACGGGCTTTGTCCCTAGGGAAGAAAACTCTTCCACTTGCCATCAAAAACAATTGAACAAAGAGTACATCGTTTAATGGAGAAAGCCATGTTTTCCAAATGGACATTACATGGGTGCCCAAGTGAGGAGATCAAAGATTGGTGGAAAAAAAAAAAAATCAAGTAAGCATAAGCCAACTTCCAAACTCCTTTTTCCTCATAGAATTTAGCGATCAAGATTTAAAATTCGAAATAGTAAATGAAAAAACCCATGTTCATGAATGGCCATAGCTTTCACTGCCTGAATTGGAGGGTTAATTTTGATCCCTGGAATTACAAGATAAACCAAATTCTTTCCGGGATCAAGCTAATTGACTTGCCTTCAGAATTCTAGAACCTAGATGCCTTAATTCGTATTGGAGATGCCCTAGGGGTGTGCCTTGGTGTAAATGAGGAATTCATAAATGGATTATAAGGTGCTATAGAAGGAATTTTGGTGGAAATAGATGAAGGGGTTGGGATCTACAAAAATTTGGAAATTCTAACAAAATACAGAAGCTGACAATAGGAAATTGAATTATGGGTAGGTTTTGAGCATAGAAAATGTCGCTTTAGAGAATCCTGCACGAAGGGTCCCTCAAATGGTGGAAATATCTCAACCAAAGAGAATAGAGGCACAAATCTAAACCCCCATGATCCTAGCTCCACATAAGCAGAAGCACAATCTAAGGAGGCCAACTTGAGCATAGAGCATCAATCATGAGGAGAAGTAAGGATGATACTCCAGGACCTTGAAACACCAGTCAAGGAGTCCTTGGTTGAGGAACCCAGCAATATGGAGTTAGCTCTCAATTACCTAATGGAAGGGGCCCAAGATCTTCAAAAAGACATAAAAATCTAGTTAGGGAAACTGACCAAAGAATTAGGGTCTCTAGAACCTAACCCACAATCACTTGATGGGATAGTGAAAGAGCTGGTACAAGCCACCCCAATCTCACTTGTCTTTTCTCCACAAGTAAATAAAGATGCAATTGCCCACTTGGAAGACGAGGTTAGCTACCTTCACTCAGAGGAAGAACTGGATCTCTGGGAAGAAATTGAGGCAGAGGATTTGCTAGAGATAAGGTAGTTAGAACAATTAGAATCCTAGATAAAATCCCCAAACTTTAAGAAAAAATCCAACAGAGACAGGTTGTCAAACAAAGCCGAGCTGATAATAGCAGGTAATGCCTCAAGTCAACAAAAAATCCTAGTAGGGAAGGAAAACATCCTTCCTAGAGTAGAATGAGGATAATATCGTGGAATTTTAGGGGCATTAATGCACCTGACAAATGGCACATGGTCAACCACCAATTAGACCAATCAAAAGTGGACATTGTGCTCATTCAGGGAACAAAATGGAGCAAGGAAGAAATTCAGAGGAGACTGGACTTCTGGAGGCAATGGAAAGGTCATTTCAAAGAAGTGATAGGTGCCTCAGGTGGACTAGGAATCCTGTGGAACCCCCTGTCAATAGAAGGTTCAGTGGAGAAAGAGGAAAATAACTAGCAACTTTTCAACTTCAAAGACTTAAAGAATAACACCTCTTTCTTTTGTTTCAACATATATGGACCAATAGCCATAGCAGGAAAGAGACAAGTCTAGGACAAAATAAAAAGTTAACAAAAAATTAGAAATGGAGAGTTGGAAATTCTAGTTGGAGACTTCAATGCAACCTTGAATAATGAGGAGAAACAGGGTGGCTTGGGGAGGTTAACTACCATCCAGAAGGATTTCCAGGAATTCATATATACCAACCATCTAAAAGATATGGCAACTAAAAATGGAACATTCACATGGTCCAATAGGAGGAAAGGCTTATCCAACATTGCAAAATGGATAGACAGATTCCTCCTCTGGGGAGATTGAGGTGACATGGCAACCACTCTAGAAGCCCAAATTATGTCGCTATCAGGATCACATCATTTCCCCATTTCTCTTACCCGGACATGATGAACCACCATTGGGGAGCCCCTTCAAATTTGAAAATATGTGGTTAAGAGATGAGCAGCTACAAAAACTAATTGATCAATGGTGGAATGAATCCAGATTTGGGGACAACACCAACCTTTTTGAAATCAGCAAAAAATAAGCCCATGTCAAAACCAAACTCAAAGAATGGAATACATCACACTTCAAAAATATATTCCAGGAGAAGATAAGAGTGGAGCAGGAAATCAGATCGTTGAATGAACATGTCATAGAAAATGGAATGGATGCAGAGGACTTTGAAAATGAAAAATCCCTGCAGGAGGAACTCACAAAACTATTAAAAAATGAAGAATGCTTCTGGCGACAAAAATCAAGGGAATCTATGCTGAAAGAGGGAGATAGGAATACAAAATTCTTCCACAAATCAGCAATTGCCAACAGAAATAGAAAAAAAAATCAGAAATTAAAAAGGAAAATGGTGAAGTGGCACAATCCAATACACAGGTTAACAAGGAAGCGATCAACTTCTTTGAAGAGTTGTTGAATAGGGACTACCCTGGAAATAGGGTATCTAGAGACAAGTTGTAGAGTTTCATTCCATCATTAATCAATGAAGATCACAACCGTCATTTATTTCAAAAGATCCCCTTGGAAGAAATCAGAAAAACAATCTTTCAGATGAACCCGGACAAAGCTCTAGGATCAAATGGTTTATGAGCTGGCTTTTTTTAGAAGTTATGGCACATAGTGGATGAGGATCTAGGAGTAGCAGTAGAGGAATCAAGGAAAAAAATGTCAATACTGGGAGCAATGAACCATACCTTCCTAGCCTTAATCCCCAAACAAAAGGATCCACAATCTATGAGTGATTTCAGGCCAATCGCCCTATGTAATACAGTGTACAAAGTGGTCACCAAAATAATAGCAAATAGACTCAAAATCATTTTGGACAAATTAATTTCAAAATAACAAACTGGCTTCACACCAAGCAGGTCAATAGTGGAAGGAATAATCACAGCCCATGAAACCATCCATTCTGCAAGGAAAACTAGAAAGGCCTGCATGATATTAAAACTAGATATTCTCAAAGCTTATGATTTGGTTGACAGACAATTCCTTCTAGAAGTCCTCAAGAAATTTTGTTTTGGGATAAACTGGATCAACTAGGTCAAAAGTTGCATCTCCACAGCTAAATTGTTAGTGCTTGTGAATGGCTCAGCCCACGGTTTTTTCTCATCCTCAAGAGGACTGAGGCAAGGTGACCCCCTCTCCCCTTTCCTATTTATAATCATGGTAGAATTTTTGGGAAAAGGAATTCAAAATATAGTCAGGGAAGACAAATGGAAAGGCATCCAAGTAGCAAATGGATTGGAGCCAGTGTCTCATCTCCAATTTGTAGACAACGCAATCTTAATGGGGGAGGCAAGTAGAAGAGAGGCAAGGATTATCAAAAACTTCTTAGATGAATACTGCAGGGCTTCAGGTCAAAGCATCAATTGGGGAAAATCAGAGATCTTCCTTCTCAACACTCAACCTAGCATGCAAAGGATTTTAGCCAAAATTTTGAACCTAAAAGTGGCTTCCCTCCCAGGGCGATTCTTGGGAATTCCCTTGTTTGCAGGAATCAACAAAAATTGCTAATGGGAAAACCTAGTTAATAGATGCAAAGCCTTAATTGGAACCTGGAAAGGAAAATGGTTGTCCTCACTAGGAAGACTACTAATGGTCAAGACAGTCCTGACAGCCATCCCAGTATATTTGATGTCCTGCCTAAAACTTCCTAAAGCAGTGGAAGATGATCTCAACTAGATCTTTAGGAGATTCCTCTAGTTTGGGATACGAGATCACAACAAATTCCCCCTATTGGACTGGTAAAAGTTTTGTAGGCCTCAAGATGTTGGGGGAGTAGGGCTAAGGCAACTGGCAATAATGAACCAGGCCATGGGAGCCAAACTGGCTTGGGATATCCATACTAAAGGGGATTAGAAATGGGTCAAAATCCTAAGAATAAAATACCTAGACTCGGATGCCCTGACCAGAATTCTCACAACATCCAACCCCCCAAGAGGCTCAGCTATCTGGAACTTCATCTTAGATAGCAGAGATATAATTTCCCATCGTGTGACCTAGGAAATCAATAACGGTGAAAGTGCATCCTTCTGGAATGACTCTTGGTGTGGGAAACCCTCCATAGGCAGTACCCCCGGTCTAGAAGCAATAAAGGAGAAAACTATTAGACTATGGGGGGTCAAAGTGGCAGATTTTGGTCAGAAAATATTCAATCAAGGTGCCAGCACCTGGTGTTGGAAGGAAATTCAGACCCTCAATGCCCCCCAAGATCAGAAAGATAGCCTATCAAAAATCCACAAGGATAGATTCTTCATCCCATCTACTAGTCCTGACATGATCTGATGGTTCGGACCTCCTACAGGCTCCTATAAGGTGAGTCTTGGCTACAAGATGAAGGAGCTAGCAATGAAAAACCAAGAATGGCCCTGCAAATTGTTCTGGGGTAGTAAATGCCTTCCCAAGGTAGGATTCTTTGCTTGGTTGGCAGTCTTAGGAAAAATCCTCGTAGCAGATAAGATAGCCACCTTCGTCATATAAGGCCCGGGCAGATGCATCTTATGTAAAGCCAGTGAGGAAACAACAAACCATATCCTCCTGCACTACCCCCTATCTAATGAATGCTAGAACATAGTAAAGAATAAACTAGCCCTTCAATGCCCCATCCCAATAGACCTATCCTCATGGTTCGAAATGTGGCCACAAAAATCCTATAAAATAGTATTTGAGGGAATTTGGCAGACCATCCCATCCTTGGTAATTTCGTAAATCTGGAAGGAAAGAAATAGGAGAATCTTCCTGAACAAGGAACTAAACAAAGATAGATTATGGGATAAAATCTAAAAGGCAATAGTAGAAGTAGTAAATGAAGATTCTCAGACCAACTCTTCGAACTAGAGAATCTTCACAAATTGGGATGATTGCTTAATCAAAATGTTTAGTGGCCTAAAACCACCGCTATTGTCCAGAGACAGGTCAACCAAGCCAACAAAAATCAACAGGGCGAAGGTACCTTGGCAGGCCCCAGAGCCAGAATGGATCAAAATAAATTTTGATGGGGCGGTTCGTGGTAACCCAAGTCCAGGAGGCATGGGCTATGTTGCAAGGGATTCCCAAGGAATTCATTTAGAAGAACAATCCCTGTACCTAGGCATCTGCACAAATAATGAGGTCGAGTTCAGGGCAGCATCACAAGGCCTACAATTGGGAATTGACTTGGGAGTGCAAAAATTTCATTTGGAAGGGGACTCACTGATAGCAATCAACGTAATCAATCGTGGCATCACCCCTAACTAGAAATTAAACCATCTTCTTCAGCACATCAAGGACTTAACCGTCAAATTCAAAGCCTTCAAAATCATCCACGTCCATAGAGAAGGTAACAGCATGGCTGACGAGTTGGCAAAAATGGCATTTGAGCTCACCACATAGGCTTCATTAAGGTTTCACACCGGAAAACTTTTCGGCACTACAAAACCCAAAGGAAGAGAACCACAAACACACGTGGTTGTAAGGATGTCCTCTGGGTCTTTTCGGAAGTAAATGGCCCATCAATGGTAGGCAAACGTAAGGCAACCCGATCAAGTCCCAAGGCATTAGGCAGATTGAGCAGATCTCAAACTTACCTAACATTAATTCACGTCCGGTACTCTAGTGAAGCATCCTTAAGGAAATAATCACGAAGTTTTATGGTCATTCGTCAGTTAATATACCACTCAAGGTCATGCATTCACAAAAAAAATAAAGTGTTGTTTTCTCCAGAAGCTTGAAGAACTTTTCTAGTAAGAAATGGAGACGTCATTGGCCCTAGATATCGACAAGCAGCAACAGGATTTCTGAGGGGAAATAATGGACAAAAGGCTCAATGGGTTATTGTCTTTCTCCCATCCGATTGTGCTCTAGGTGACCAAGAAGGTGTTGGGCCCTGAATTCCTTAAAGCATATCATAGGTTCAAGACAAATGCAGAAATCCCAGCCATGTTTCTTTTGGTCAACCTTCACATGGGTGTCCCGAATCTTTAGCAAAGAAGCTGACCCAAATGGTGTTTGTCCACACATGGCTGGGGGATATTGATGGGGCTCTGACAATATTGATGAAAATAATCTCATCCCTATGCCCTAGCATTACATCGTGTTGAGCATACATGGTCGGGAGGTGATGAAATTCCCACTGATAAGGACTGTTGACCCGGAAGGCTTCGATAAAATGTAGGATGAGCGAGACCAGAGCATCACCTTTCTTCTCAGGGTAGCAAAATTAACCACCAACCAACCCCGAGCATGGGCCCTGAGGTATGTGAAGAATGAAGGACTCAAAGCAATCCTACCATCTGGGGATTCCACCGTCTAGGACTTCGGCACCGATGAAGAATGGGTTCCAATGGATGACAGAGACCCTAAGGAAAAGGCTCTTGGACAAGCGCACCAAAACTGCAAAGTTGACTGCCCAGTGGTCACAAATTACCTAGCATATAAAAAATGGGTGGTGTCGAAAGATTCTAAGGATGATGCTCCTAAGGAAAGTGATGAAGATTGAAGATGCCTAGGCCTCTGTTATTTTCCAATTTGTAGTAAGGGTTGATAGCTCTAGTCAGCCCCGGGTGCTCATTAGTATAGCCTATATGTATTCAGGATTTTTTGTTTTGTGCAAAATTGGAACATTCAATTAGGTAGTCCTTTCAGTAGTCAATAGGCTTTTGGGCATTTTCAAACTAGGCCTTCAGTTGCTCCCTTTCATAATCTTCAAAATTATAATTTTCTGATAATCAATATAGGGTGTTGCCCCACTGCAGCAGTTTAACTAGCAAAAAAAAAAAAGTCTCTAAGGTCATTAAATAAATTAAACTTTATTTCGTTTAAATCTAACATCATTTTCTTTTATTAAATAAATCAATCTTTATTTAATTAAATTTTAAATCATTATTCCTCTCAAACTTGATTTATTTAAATCCTAAAATCTAAGTCAGAATTGTCAAATCACCTAATTCCTCATTAAATTAATTAAATCTTGATTAATTTAATCTCAATCACTAAAATCCTCTAGATTTTGCAACTTGCACAATATATCAATTTATTTGATTTATTAATTCCTCATTTTCATTCAAACTTGGCATCTTTGAGAGAATATTCTCCCAATTTGAATTTTCCCTCCCACATGACTTGTCCATCCAAAAAATAATTTAAGAGCACTTACATGTCTCTTACACAATTCAAACTTGGAATTTAAGTCATCTTTCATCCCCCCTAAACATGTCACTTCATCAAATTCAAAATTCAAACTTACACATTGATCAAAATGTCCTCAACCTCCCTCCATTGGAAAGCTGACAAGTGGCACAATATCATTGGATTATCTTTTATCCCACATCCCTCCTATCTTGTATTCTTCTATCATTCCAATCTATAAATAGAGCCCTCCTCTATTGAATTAATCATACACAATTTGAGAAAACTTATTATACTCAAATCCATCTTCAAGCATAGCAATTTTCATCTCTACATCTAGCTCTTAGCTAGGTTATGCAAGAATTCAACCAAAGTGCATCAACCATCATCAAGCTTACAAAGGATTTGGGAAAGGGTCGATCTCGACACACCAATTGGCACCAATTCCCTCATGGGATTAAGATTTTTCTTGGCTTAGATAGATTCAATTTAGTTTCTTACATTGTTCTTCATTTTATTTTCTATTTAAGCTTTGTAATTGGAAATTCATGGGGAATCCTTGTTTCACCTTGCATATGAACTTACTAATTTGTTTGTTTGTTGCGTTTGTGCAGATTTGAAATTGGGGTTCACTTTTTGGCACTAGAAGGAGGGCTTTGTCCATTCCTATCAAATAGGTATAAGGAGCCTATCTTCCTAGCACACTTATGACAAAATTTTTGAAAGATCCCTTTGTTCTTGTCAAACAGGTGGAAGGAGCTTAGGTTCCTGACGAATTTGTGACAGAAAGTTCAAAACATATTTGTCTGTTCCTGTCAAATAGGTGGAAGGAGGCTCTGTTCCTGGTGCACTTGTGACAGAAAGTTCAAAACATATTTGTGTGTTACTTTCAAACAGGTGGAAAGAGGCTTTGTTCTCGGTGCACTTGTGACAGAAAGTTGAAAATATAACTGTCTGTTCCTATCAAATAGGTGGAAGGAGCTTAGGTTCTTTACGCATTTACGATAGAAAGTTCAAAACATATATGTATTTTCCTGTAAAACAGGTTGAAGGAGCCTATATTCCTAATGCACGTTTAACAGGAAGTTTGAGATATATCTGTCCTTTTTTGTGACAAAATATTAGATTAAATTTATTTTGGTTGCTAACTGGTTTTTCTAACCTTTGATTTGCAGTTCTAATCAGTTTTTGCAGGTTGGTTGATCAAGGTGAAGGAGGAAACAAGATTGAAAGTGGCATTATGGCATCATTCTCACATTACACCAAGTGTTTTTGAACACTTTAGTGTTTGTTTAACACTCTTAGAGAATTACTTTTAGGAAACACTAAATTTCTTTTTGGGCTCTAAACAGAACAATGCAAATTTGTCTTTCAAAGTTTTCAAACAAAAGGCTCAAAAGTAATTTTAGGACAAACTTACTAGAGTTGGTTTTTGGATTTAAAAATTGAACAAGGAAACTCTCACACTTCAAAGTTGGTGCTTTAAAAAGAACTCATTTTTTTGCTTTGAGGATTAAAATGAACATGTGTGTTTTGATGTTTTCTAATCCTTTTCACAAAGTAATATCATTTAAAAGGTGTATTCACTTCTCTCACATCTCACGGCGATCTTGAGAATCAAAAGTCTTTTTGTGATATTAAGTTGTCAAAATTATTGCCTCCACACTTCATTCTTTGGGTTTAAAATTGAACAAAACATCTTGTGAGTGTGAGTAGGATTATTGTGTGTGTTCTCCCTTTGTTTCTAAACAAAGGTTGATCGAACTATGAATATGTTTGCTTGCTTTTGTTTATCTTAGAGGGCCTGCCTTGTGGGAAAAATTACTCACCCAAGGGAACGACCCAACCGGTAACACACTAAGGACAAGTGTGTTTCCATCCAAGATATAAAAGTGGGTACTGGAACAAAATCTAGTATGACGCGGTAGGCTCCAAGGAGAAGGGCAACAATGGTCTCTCATTCCATGGGTCAATCTCCACAAATGGAAAGTCCAAATTAAAACCCTTGTTTACCAAAGGCCAAATCCTTATCCATTTTGTTGGTGCAAAAGGTCATGTCCTTTGAAGCCACCCCATGTTATACATGTGGTTCTATTGTAGAGATGAAAAGTATGCCATGGGATATTCATGGGTACTAATGCTTGGCCGACCCAAGAAGTGAGTGCATTGTAAGGGAGAGCCTATGTAGTCAAGCATCTAATCATCTGCACTGAATATGCGGACCTGGATTTATCCAAGTGGGAACCCAACAAAATATTCTCTCTTATCCTAGGGTTGTACATGTGCTTGGAATCACAAAATACATTGCTTGGTCCTCAAAACATTTGAAAATGAACGATCACAAGGAGCTTCAAATTTCAAACCCTTTAGAGGAAACAAATATCCCTTGACAAATCTAAGTGTTCTTGTTTGCGATTATTTACTTAGAGGTTTCTAAGTGCTTGGGTTTAATCATCATTTGTTTCTCCCAAAGTTAACACTAGGAAACCTTTGCCTTGATTTCCTTGATTTCCACATAATGCACTTTGTGGGATGAAAGAAAATTAAGACATTGGACATTCGATTTGAAACATAATCAAGAAAGTGTTTGTGGTAAAAAGAACCAAATCTAAAAAAAATAATAGACAATTGAACCACACATGTGCTTGGTCCCTTTGGAGTCTTATGGTTTTCATGCAAACATTGGTCTTTTGGTTTGAACCACTTTTAGGTAAAATCATGTTCTTCATTATCTTGGTCTTAAGGTCCTCTTAGGTTCATCTAGAATCAAGTTAAACACTTCATCCATCCAAACATTTATCAAAATTCCATTTCACAAATTCTTGGGAACATTGAAAACATCACTTATGCTAGACTTTTATGAAAAAACAACATCACCTTGTTTGGCTCAACACACCTAGCCAAATTATCCTCTTATGTACAAGTTTTTTTTAGGGTAACACAATTTCCTATAGTATACGAGTGCATTATCACTATGTTTGACTTAACACACTTAGTCAAAATATCCTCAATCAAAATCAAATTAAAACAACTCCTAAAGTCTAGCATTGATCCAAAGTTCCCAAAAATTTAAACACTCATATCATTCCCCCCTTTCATCCTTCATCTCATCATTGGTCCCAAACCCCTTGGAGGTCAACAAGGTCAAAACACAAGAGGAACATGGAATATAAACTTGATTCATCTATCATGAGTAATCCAATTCAACCAAATTTTCCAAGCCTTGCAATTCCAATTGATTTTCAAAACTTTCATTTGTAAAATCCATACATGGGATCATTATCTCCTCCAAACCTCAATGGTACAACAAATGTGGGTTTTCCCAATCTAAATTTTGGAACATTTTTGCTATGGTAGATTTAAATCAAAATAAAAACTTACAATTCTATCAACCAAATAATCAAGGCATTAGCCTTCCCCCTTTACCAACCATCAATCAACTGAATCCGAGCAACACCCCCTTCATAAATCAAAGCATCATATCAAATCCTCCCATTTTTCCATCGATATCACAACAACACATGGCAACCATTCAAGCAACCCCGATAATCAATACCATTCCCAATCCACCACCACCACCACCAAAACACAACATGAAAAAAAATCATTCTCCACTGTGTTGCAAGCCGCTCAAGAAGCTTCCCACAAAAAGGCACTCCAAAACCAACAAGCTGCACAACTAGCTACTCAACAAGCACAAGCAGCTCAAGTAGCCCAACAAGCTCAAGCCCAGCACCAAGCTGGGTAGGCGCAAGCACAATACCTGGAACTATTGCAATAAATCCATCAAAAAGTGTGTCAAAAAGTAGCACAACAATAGCTAGACCAACAACAAGACCAACAACAAGATTTGTTGGAACAACAACAACGTGACCAACAACAAGTGTTGTTGGCTCAGCAGAAAATGTAGGCCTTACTCCCACAGTAGATCTTGCAATGAATTCCCACCACAATCATTGAAAATGATGATCAAGATCTTTTGACCAATGATCATGTTGAAAATATCTCTACATCACCTAATGAGTTAGAGGACATATCTCAAGAATTTATTCCAAAGCATGATCAACATCTTTCACCAAGGTCTAGAAATGATCCTTTCCAAAAAATATGGACATCCTTTGACCTCATGACATTTGAGAAAATTCCTATGCCTAATGAAGATATCCAAGAACCCTTGATAAGCAATCTATTCTTTGAAATTGACCCATGTCAAGAACTTGATCCAAAGCATGTCAAAAGCAATTTCGAAATCATTCGAGATTAAGAATTTGTATCTCCAATATACTACAATGATAGAATGGACACTCTCCTATCTATAAAATATGATCACATCCACATAGAACATACTCCTCCATCTACCCATGAGATGATTTCTTTGGATGGACACATAGATAATATTCATTCAGAACAAGATTCCTTTACTCCTGACATTATTACACAAAAAGAGCAGGTTATTGATTCCTACAGTCAAAAAAAATTGTCAACATCAGGATCATATATATCCCAAATTCAAACTGAGGACATCATGTATGAAGATATCCAGCGTTATCCACTCAAGGAAACGGGTCAGAATGAACAGGATATTCCAAAGTCAGCAAAGTAGAAAATTGGAATAACATCATCTGCAGTGGTCATTTGTTAGAGAATGTATTTTGACCAAGACATCTCAAAACGAGGACAATCAAAGAAAAAAGGAGCTACTATCACCATACTGGGGGAAACTTCGTCTCAAGAAAACGTCAACATAGGGGGCATGAAGGATCCTTATGATGAATCCAATGCCAATACTACAACATGCCATGTCACGAATCTTCATCCAACCATCACCCCATCCATGAATTGGGACCAACATCAAAAGAAAGATTTGAATCAAAGCATGAAAAACATCATTAAAGAAAAAGAAGCTAAGAAGCACGAAGGACAAATCAAATACATATGGATACCAAAGAATAAAAAGACAAATTATCCCTATCATACTCCATTAGTCAAAGAAACTATGGGGAAAAATAAAAAAGGGAAAAATATCCATCAAAGATGTTCTCAAAGGAAAAATAAAGCTTCTTAAGCAACATACAAAGTGTATCAAGCAGTTGGTCCTAATTCCATGCACACTTTTGTATCCACTCATCATTGCTCATCTTCCCAAGTTTGGAGAGTCAAAGATTCCAAACTATCAACCAATCCATCTTTTATTCCTAAACACACTCCATCCACACCTCCACGCATGATATTCAATTCTCACATTGACCATGTGTTGGCAACGATCCTTCATCATAAGGATTCAGAAGGTACTATATCGCGATGTGCGTACAAAGACAGGGTTAACTCTGGTATCAGCAAAGTAGATCAGGGATCTCAAAAGTTGCATTCAACTGCACGTATCTTGGAAAAACAACTTATTCAAGTAGGATACCAATGGCACATTATGATAAAATAATCTACATCGACACCACTAGGTGGTTCAGTATGAGCTTAGAAAATTTCATGGAAAATACAAAAAAAATAAAAAATCCAAAAATCCAAAAAAATCAGAAAAAGGATTGAAAAATAGTAAAGAGAAAAATCATCCTCTAGCAAAAACCACTTCAATGGCACTTTGGACAAGTACCATGATGAAAACCTGGTAAACAGGCATCATGTGTAGAATCGAGCATCTATGTGCATCATTTCAGGAGAAAGCATCTGATCACATCCATAATAAAGCCAACATTTCAGCCATATCATCCGTTCATCTATGAACCATTTATACAATCCATCTACATCCATCTACATCCATACTCCAAGCTATCTTGATCTTGGAAAATTTTGGTGCACACTTTACACTTTCTTATGGTAAACATCTTGACATGGGTCATTTTCATTGATCCTATCCTACCCAATGTTGTTTGACCCTTGAAGCATTATCCGAATGAGCATTCCTCTGTTCAAACACCTTATCTTGTCATAAGATAATCCTTGGAATTCTTTGCATGCTTACCCCATCCATCCATCCATCTATCCAAGAATCCACCCACGGTCATTCAAACATTGCTAGACATTGGGGGAAGATATTTGCATCTTGCTTCGGGAATAAATCTTGATCTATATCCTCCAACTTATGTGGTGATCCGAACATTGGAAAATATGAAATCAAATTGGTCAAACATTTTTTAGTCAAAATTCAGATCACTAGCCCATGGCATATTTTGACAAGAATATGTTCCTTATCAAGTTTTATCTTTCATCGAACATCAATCCAAACAATTCATATCAGTTGCATCTAATGTGCATGTCACCATCGCATCAAATCATCAAAACAATTTTGTTCCAAATCAAGCTTCATCAATCTTGATCAATCAAATCCAATCAATTATCACCTTGTTTGACTTAACACACTTAGTCAAACCACCCTCTTGTGCATGATTTTACTCTAGGATAACACAACTTCCTAGAGTTTATAAGTCCATTATCATCTTATTTCACTTAACACACTTAGTCAAATTATCTGATCCATCATCAACTTGTTTGACTTAACACACTTAGTCAAACTACCCTCTCGTGTACGATTTTACTCTAGGATAACACAACTTCCTAGAGTTTATGAATGCATTAACACTTTTGTTTGACTTAACACACTTAGTGAAACTATCAATCCATCAATTTGATCGATCAAACCTTAGTTTGGTTTCCAACAAAATCCCAAAATAGAGCACTGATATCACATATCCATATCTAAATCGTCAAAATCATGCGAAAAACCCAAAAACATTAAAAAAACTCTCAAAAATCCAAAAACATTGGAAAAGTCTCAAAAGTCTTCAAAAAATTCATCATTAAGTTTTTTCAATTTTTTATCTTGTCAAACTACGTCCTCTTTGAGCTTGAACATAGTCAAGGTTGATCTATGATCATCCCCTAAGACATTTTAGGATTTTAGGCATTCGTCGCAATGGCAATCCATTTGCCCATCTAGTTTACATTTTAGGATTTTAGGCATCTGTCGCAATGGAAATCCATTTTCCCATCGAGTTCATAGTTTAGGTCAGTCCTTTAGGCATTTGTTGCATTGCCAATCTGTTTGCCCATCTAGTTTACATTTTAGGTCAGTCTATTAGGCATCTATCACCATGGCAATCTATTTGCCCATCTATCTCATCAGCGGTCAAGTAAATTGTAATGTGAAGTACGTTGTCTCTAAGCTTAAACGTAGGCAAGGCCATCCTTGATTGGCCCCCGAGACACAAAATCCAAAAAACATTCATAAATCTTGAAAAACAAAAAATCAAAACTGCCTCAAAAAATTTGAAAAAACCCAAAATGGTGCATCCATCTCATCTCACTTTTCCCTATGATTATCATCACTCATAATAAAATCAATCATCGCCTTCATCCTTTGGTAAAGCAATCAGAAGCAAGTCTAGCAGGTTCAAAAGTGGACACCTAATCATCAAAGTCTCAAGTCTAGGTCAGTAAGCAAGCTAGTTGATCAACTCATATTATCAATAGCTTATCATCCAATCAGTCTCACCAAAACCCTGATCACAACATGTCCTAGGATGAATCTTTCTTACACTGGACATTAGCATCAGGTAACCCTGTAGTTTAGTCTTGGCTAGCGGTATGAAGAACATTAGCTTGTTGGTTTCATTTATCTGGTCTTTTTGACTTATCTTATTTTGTGCTCATTCCAAAGACCTCTTGATGATGCCTAAACAAATAGGTTTAGAGAGAAAGGAATGGGGCAACGATCATTATCTTTTTTATCTGTTATGCTTGTTGGATGTTCTTGTAAAATAACTTTGTGAATACTTGCTTTGTTAGGTTCGTCCTAGCAAGGTTTTCATATGTCAAGTGTGAACAGGAATACTCCTATCTGATTGTCAAGTCAAATTCCATCACACTAGGTACAACACCATCCTGATTCTTTATACCTTGATGCATCGTACCTATGTGTGTTATCAAACATAAAGTAAGTGGCCCTTTGAAAATTCCAACTCTTGGTAAGAAAATCATCATCATAGTGTAGGCTTGTGGATCCTCCTTCCATCCATCTTATTCTTCTTATTCTTCTATCTTTACTAACATTTCTATCTAAAATCTGTGTGTTGTATCAAAATATACACGAGGCTACCCATGGCCGATGACTATCTATACATCATCAAATTTGTCTACATCAATGAATTATCTTTCATCCTTTGATTAATAGAACCACCCCTCTCACATTTTATCGCGATATCAATTGGAAAATTACCATTTCCGTTCGATCTCTTGAGGGGGCAATATACTAGCATAATCCTTTTTGATGGGGCAATAGCGGGGCATTTGAAACATGGTAAAAAAAATTATACTTTGATCACATTAGTTTATTCTTTGAATCAATGCAACAAGTACATTGCTTGAAAGAGGGGCAAAATAAAGACACGAAAAATATACAAGTTGATCCTACGCATTTGATCTTGATCCTACTAACATCATTTCTGCCTAAATCATCCCCTTTACTAATTAATGTAATTGAATAGCCTTTATTTGATTAAATTCATCATATTCCCTCTCTTAATTAAATAAATCAAATTTATCTGATTAATTCATTGTCCTCTATTAATTAAAAAAATCATTTTGTTTAATTAATCCTATAGTCTCTCTTTTAATTTAATAATTCACTTTATTTAATTAAGTCTCTAAGGTCATTAAATAAATTAAACTTTATTTGGTTTAAATCTAACATCATTCTCTTTTATTAAATAAATCAATCTTTATTTAATTAAATTTTAAATCATTATTCCTCTCAAATTTGATTTATTTAAATCCTAAAATCTAAGTCAAAATTGTCAAATCACCTAATTCCTCATTAAATTAATTAAATCTTGATTAATTTAATCTCAATCACTAAAATCCTCTAGATTTTGCAACTTGCACAATATATCAATTTATTTGATTTATTAATTCCTCATTTTCATTCAAACTTGGCATCTTTGAGAGAATATTCTCCCAATTTGAATTTTCCCTCTCACATGACTTGTCCATCCAACAAAGCATTTAAGAGCTCTTACATGTCTCTTACACAAGTCAAACTTGGAATTTAAGTCATCTTTCATCCCCCCTAAACATTTCACTTCATCAAATTCAAAATTCAAACTTGCACATTGATCAAAATGTGCTCAACCTCCCTCCATTAGAATGCTGACAAATGGCACAATTTCATTGGATTATCTTTTATCCCACATTCCTACTATCTTGTATTCTTCTATCATTCTAATCTATAAATAGAGGCCTCCTCTATTTAATTAATCATCCACAATTTGAGTAAACTTATTATACTCAAATCCATCTTCAAGCATAGCCATTTTCATCTCTACATCAAGCTCTTAGCTAGGTTATGAAAGAATTCAACCAAAGTGGATCAATCGTCATCAAGCTTACAAAGGATTTGGGAAAGGGCCAATTTCGACACACGAATTGGCACCGATTCCCCCATAGGATCAAGTGTTTACTTGGCTTAGATAGATTTGATTTAGTTTCTTACATTGTTCTTCATTTTCTTTTCTATTTAATCTTTGTAAATGGATTTCATGGGGAATCCTTGTTTAACCTTGGATATGAACTCACTAATTTGTTTGTTTTTTGTGTTTGTGCAGATTTTAAATTGGGGTTCACACTCCTAATTTCCCTCCTTCCCTCTCACTCCCTCTCTCTAAATCACCATTCTCTCTCTATCACACTTTCCCTCCTTCCCTCTCTCTATCTCATCTATACCTTTCTACCTCTCCCTCCCTCCAACCTCCCTCTCTCTCTTTATCTCTCTTTCTCATTCTCTCCTTGCCTGTCAACTCTCTATCTCACCACTCTCTCTCCATCTCACTCTACCTCCTTCCCTCTCTCCCTCCTATCCATCCCTCTCTCCTTACCTCTATACCTACCTCTCCCTCCACTACCTACCACTCTCTCTACATCTCTCTCTCCCCCTTCCTCTCTCCCCTCATTTTATCTCTCCTCACTCTCTCTCCCTCTCACACACACTCACCTTTATCTCCTCCTTTCCTCTCCCTCCATTCCTCCACTCTCTAATTCTCTCTATCTATCATATCTCTCTACATCTCCTTCCCTCTTTATTTATATTTATCTCCTCTCTCCCTCTCTTTACCCACCTCTCCCTCCATCACTCTATATCTCAACTGTGTCTCCTCCCTACCTATTTCCCTCTCTACTCTCTATCTCTCCTCTCCCTCCCACTACCTCTCTCTCTCTACCCCCATCTCTCTCTCTCTTGCACACACACGCACACACGCACTCACTCACCTGTATCTCCTCCCTACCCATCCCTACCTATCTCTACCTATCCATCCCCTCTCTACTTCTCTCTATCTCTCTGTTGTCTACATCTCCTTCCCTCTCTACCTATATTTATCTCCCCTCTCTTGTTGTTTACCTACCTCTCCCTTTATCACTTTGTATCTCACCTATGTTTCCCTACCTACCGAGGGTTGAGGGATTAAGGGTTGAGGGCTGAGAATTGAGGGTTGAGGGTTTAATGTATAGGGTAGAGTGTAGAGGGTAGAGGGTAGAGGGTTTGACGGTTGAGGGTTTAAGGTTGAGGGTAGAGGGTATAGGGTTGAGGGTCCAATGTATAGGGTAGAGGGTCTAGGGGTTGAGGGTAGAGGATTGAGCGTTGAGAGTTGAGGGTTGAGGGTTGAGGGTTTAAGGGTTCAGGGATTAGGGTAGAGAGTTTACTTGAGTTTAAGGATTTAAGGGTTGACGGTATAGCTTTGAGGGTAGAGGGTAGAGGGTTGAAGGGTTTAGGGTTTAAGGGTTAAGGGTTAAGGTTTTAGGGTTGAGTGTTTAAGGATTGAGGGTATAGGGTTAAGGGATTAGGGTAGAGATGGATGGATGGAGGGATGGATATATGGAGGGATAAGTGAGATAGAGAGAATTAAAGAATAGAAGGGAGGGAATAAGATAGATGAGGGTTGAGGATCCTATTAGAACCAGAATTTTCAGAAAAATTCCAAAGGGTTTTATCCATTAGAGTCCAAATTTATGCTATAATTTTCATAAAAGGGTCATCTTTTGTCATCCACAAGGTCAAAAAATATTTTATCACCATACTGATCCCTTAACATTCACCCTTTATAGCTTCCACCTCTTACCTCCTTACCGCAACCCCTTACAAAGTAGCTCACAGTATCACGGTTAGAAATAGTTAAAAAATATTTTATTGCCACACCGTGGAGGGACATAGCAAGGCCTACAGTTGACAGGTATACTTGAAGATAACGGCCATACTGTGGGGGTTCAACAAGGAGCCCGCGGTAGTGCGGTAGAAAGGACAGAGCTTGGCAAACACCATGGCACCACTGGAGGGAAGGATATAGCTTCCAGTGGAGCGGTGAAGGAAGCGGAGATGGTGAAAAGATGATACTAGCATACCGCATGTAGAGAAATGTTAGCCCGCGGTAGAGTGGTTTATAGAGAAGATAATAAAAGGTCATTGTGGTACCATCGAAGGAAGCAACAGAGCCCGCGGTAAACTAGTAGACGATACAAAGGTGAAGGAGGACACCGTGGTGCTGCGGGGAGGTGAAAGATAGACCGTGGTAAGGCGATATCTTGATATAAATATAACAGACCACAACGAAACTGTAGCAGAAGAAAGGGAGGTGTGTGGTAATGCGGTAAGGAAGTCGTTGCTGCTATGACAATTATTATTGTTATATTTCAGTTATGTTTTTCTCAAGCGGTGTGACCTTTGGTCTGAAGCTTTTTGCCTCTTGTGAGAATACAAGGAGACCAAGACCAAGAGGCGCGGGCAATTTTTTGAAGATATACAAGCAAGAGATAGATACATAATAAGGGGTTAGAAGTTATAGGTTAGAGAGATAAATAATTTCATAATGTTTTACACTGTGAAGAACATGATGCATGTATGAATTTTGAATAATTCAATGAAGATATCTGATTTTGTAGCCTAATCTTGGTATCAACTCTTTGTTACAGTTATTCAATTATTCGGTTGTCCCCACTTTAATGCTTCTTTGTTATTTAAACCGATATATCAAGTATATATTCAGTTTTCCAATGCAAATTTTTTGTATTTGTGTGATGTGATTAATTCGTTCTTTCAAGCAAAGATTAATTCCTTTTAGTCAATCATAGTAATGTAGAAGTGTTAATCAGATGAATTAGAAGAACCATATAATTAGGGTTGTCAATCCCTGTCAAGTAGAGTTTTTCAACTATTCACTTGCATGTTTATACAAGTTATAAACTCAGGTCAGTGTGCCAAAAAATTTGAGTTGTTTCCATTATAGGTCACATTTTCTAGGTCTTCATTGGGCTCTATTTTACCCAACAAGGCACTGGTCTCACCTATTTTTATTCATTTAGTTTCATTAAACATTTTTTTAGAATTCCACATATGTTAACTAAACATATTGAGTTATACTTTAATATTGCTTATACAATTTATACCAAAATAGGATCATATCTTTCCATTGTCAGATTTCCATTGTGGATAGATTGATCAAGTAGGAAGCATAGTTCAAATTTGCATCATTCGTATAGGTACACCCACCTGGGTATGGAAAATCTTGAAGAGTAGATGGTTCAAATTCCTTATTTGACCTTGTACGTTAGCCAAAAATATTGTGAGAGCATGGAAACCTCTCATGGTTCAAACCTTCATTTTTGAGACCTAATAGATCTAATGTATAGGGTAGAGGGGAGAGAGATAGAGGGAGTGAGTGAGTGAGAGAGAGAGACCTGAGAGAGGGAGAGGGGGTAGGAGGGAGAGACTTGAGAGAGAGGGAGGGAGTGAGTGGGAGAGAGATAGAGGGAGGGAGGGTTAAGGGTAGAGGGTTCAAGGTTTAGGGTTAAGGGTAGAGGGGAGAGAGATAGAGGGAGTGACAGAGAGAGAGAGAGACCAAAGAGAGGGAGAGGAGGTAGGAGGGAGATGTTTGAGAGATATAGAGGGATAAATTGGGAGAGAGATAGACGGAGGGAGGGTTAAGGATTAAGTTTTTAGTGTTAAGGGTAGAGGTTTAATGGTTTAAGATTTTAGGGTTTAAGGGTAGAGGGTATAGGGTAGAGGTGAATGAGTGAGTGACTGAGTGACTGAGTGACTGATTGAGTGACTGAGTGACTGAGTGATTGAGTGAGAGGTAGGAAGGAGAGATTTGAGAGAGATGGAAAGAGGGAGTGGGAGAGAGATAGAGGGAGGAATTGATAATGGTATAGCGTAGAGGGTAGAGGGTTTAAGGATTTAGGGTTTAAAGGTTAAGAGTTTAGGGTTTAGACTTAAGGGTAGAAGGGAGAGAGATAGAGGGATTGACTGAAAAAGAGAGAGAGATAAATACCTAAGAGAGGGAGAGAGGGTAGGAGGGAGAGGGTTGAGAGAGAGAGGGAGGGAGAGAGGGATGGAGTGGGAGAGAGATAGAGGGAGGGTTAATGGTATAGGGTTTAGGGTTTAATGGTAAAGGGTTTAAGGGTTTAGTGTTTAAGGTTTAATGGTTAAGGTTTTAAGGGTTTAGTGTTTAAGGTTTAATGGTAGAGGGTTAAGAATTAAGGGTAGAGGGTAGAGGGGAGAGAGATAGAGGGTGTGAGTGAGTGAGAGAGAGAGACCTGAGAGAGGTAGAGGTAGTAAGAGGGAGAGACTTGAGAGAGAGAGAGAGAGAGGGAGTGGGAGAGAGATAGAGGGATGGAGGGTTAAGGGTATATGTAGAGGGTTTAAGGGTTTAGTGTTTAAGGGTTAAGGTTTTAGGGTTTATGGTAAGGGTAGAGGGGAGAGAGATAGAGGAAGTGACTAAGAGAGAGAGACCTAAGAGAGGGAAAGGGGGTAGGAGGGAGTGGGAGAGAGATATAGGGTAGAGTGTTAATGGTAGAGGGTTTAAGGGTTAAGGGTTTAGGGTTAAGCGTTAAGGGTAGAGCGAAGAGATAGAGGGTGTGAGAGAGAGGGAGGGAGGGAGTGGGAGAGATATATTGTAGAGATTTAAGGGTAGAGGGTATAGGGTATAGGGTTAAGGGGAGAGGGGAGAGAGATAGGAGTGAGTGAGTGAGTGAGTGAGAGTGAGACCTAAGAGAGGGAGAGGGGATAGGAGGGAGATAATTGAGAGAGAGAGGGAGAGAGGTAGTTGTACATAGATAGAGGGTAGATGGTATATGTTTTAAGGGTTTAGGGTTTAAGGTTTAAAGATTTAGGGCTAAGGGTAGAGGGTATATATGTAGAGGGATTGAGTGAGAGAGAGATACTTGAGAGAGGGAGAGGGTGTAGGAGGGAGAAACTTGAGAGAGATAGAGGGTAGAGGGATAATTGTAGAGGGTAGAGTGTTTAAGGGTTTAGGTTTTAAGGGTTTAGGTTTTAGGGTATAGGGGAGAGAGATAGATGGAATGAGTGAGAGAGAGAGGGAGGGAGGGAGAGAGAGATAGAGCATAGACAAAGGGTAGAGGGTAGAGGTTTAAGGGTTAAGGGTAGAGGGGAGAGTGATAAAAGGAGTGAGTGAGTGGGAGAGAGACTTGAGAGAGGGAGAGGGGATAGGAGGGAGAGACTTGAGAGAGAGATAGGGAGTGATGGAGTGGGTGAAAAATGGAGGCTAAAGGGTTAAGGGTATATGGTAGAAGGTTTAAGGGTGTAGGGTTTAAGGGATAAGGTTTAAGGGTTTAGGGTTAAGGGTAGAGGGGAGAGAGATAGAGGGAGTGAGTGAGTGAGAGAGACCTGAGAGAGGGTGAGGGGGTAGGAGAGAGTCTTGAGAAAGAGGGGTATGAGGAGAGTCTCATATATCCCTCCTCTCAAGTATCTCCCTACTACCCCTCCCTCTCTCAAGTCTCTCACTCACTCATATCTCTCTCCCCTCTACCCTTAACCCTTAACCCTTAACCCTTAACCCTTAAACCCTTAAACCCTCAACCCTCTACCATTAATCCTCTACCATATATCTCTCTCTCACTCTCTCTCTCTCTCTCAAATCTCTCCCTCCTATCCCCTCTCCCTCTCTTAGGTATCTCTCTCTCTCAGTCACTCCCTCTATCTC
Organism: Sequoiadendron giganteum; assembly: GCA_007115665.2. Taxonomy (NCBI): domain Eukaryota; kingdom Viridiplantae; phylum Streptophyta; class Pinopsida; order Cupressales; family Cupressaceae; genus Sequoiadendron; species Sequoiadendron giganteum. The sequence continues at coordinate 480,656,860 of CM021105.1, read as the reverse complement.
TCTCCCCTCTACCCTTAATCCTAAACCCTAAACCCTTAACCCTTAAACACTAAACCCTATACCCTCTACCCTTAACCCTCCCTCCCTCTATCTCTCTCTCATTACCTCCCTCTCTCTCTCTCAAGTATCTCCCTCATACTTCCTCTCCCTCTCTTAGGTATCTCTCTCTCAATCACTCACTCCCTTTATATCTCTCCCCTTTACCCTCAATCATTAATGCTCTACCCTTAACCCTTAAACCCTAAACCCTTAACACTCTACCCTCAACCCTAAACCCTTAACACTCAAACCCTAAACCCTATACCCTATACCCTTAACCCTCCCTCCCTTTATCTCACCCACTCTCTCCCTCCCTCCCTCTCTCTCAACCCTCTACCTCCTACCCCCTCTCCCTCTTTCAAGTCTCTCTCTCATTCACTCCCTCTATCTCTCGCCCATCTACCCTTAATTATAAACCCTAAACACTTAATCCTTAAACCCTTAAATCCTCTACCCTCTATCTCTCTCCCACTCCCTCCTACCCCCTCTCCCTCTCTCAAGTCTCTCTCACTCACTCGCTCCTTCTATCTCTCTCCCCTCTACCCTTAACCCTCGACCCTCTACCCTCTACCCTTAAACCCTCTACCCTCTATCTCTCTCCCTCTCCCTCCCTCTCTCTCTCTCTTCAAGTATCTCCCTCCTACCCCCTTTCCCTCTCTCAAGTCTCTCTCTCACACACACTCCTATCTTTCTCCCCTCTACTGTTAACAATGTATTCTCTACCCTTAACTGTTAAACCCTTAAACCCTCTACCCTAGCTTGTCAATTCGGTGAAATAGAGAAATGTAGTGGCCCATTTTCAAAAATAAGTCCAAGAAAAGGGGTCTCCTGATGATGTAAATCACCGAGAGACCCCATTTCTCAGACCCATTTTTTCAAAAATTCCAAATTAAATTTCCAATTTCACTGAATTAGAAAGCTAGTGGGCCCTCTACTCTCTAATCTTAACCCTCTACCATCAATCTCTCTCCCACTCACTCCCTCTCTCTTTTTCTCTCTCTCTCTCTCAAGTCTCTACCTCCCACTCCCTCCCCCTCTCTCATGACTCTCTCTCTCACTCACTCCCTTTATCTCTCTCCCCTCTACCCTTAAACTTTAACCCTTAAACCCTAAACCCTTAAACCCAAAACCCTTAAACTCTCTACTCTTAACCCTCTACCCTCTATTTCTATCAAGTCTCTCCCTCCTTCCCCTCTCCTTCTCTCAAGTCTCTCTCTCACTCACTCCTATCTCTCTCCCCTCTACCCTTAATCCTTTACCATATACCCTTAACCCTTAAACCCTCTACCCTCTACCCTCTACCCTCTACCCTCTACCCTCTACCCTCTACCCTCTATCTCTCTCCCTCTCTCTCTTTCTCTCGAGTATCTCCATCCTAACTCGTCTCCCTCTCTCAAGTATCTCTCTCTCACTCACTCACTCCTATCTCTCTCCCGTCTACCCTTAACCCTCTACCCTCTACCCTTAACACTTAAAATAGATAGAGGGAGCGAGAGAGAGTGGTAGGGATTGATTGAGCAAGAGGTATGTAGAAAGAGGGTAGGAGAGAGGGAGGGAGATGGAGGTAAGATCTATAGATAAAGAGAAATGGATATGGTTTAAGGGTATAGGGTTTTGGAATTAGGGTGGACCTATTGGCTTGATTATTTATAGTATTGGTTTGAGGGATTAGCGTAGAGGGTATTGGGTCTATACCCTCAACCCAATACCCTCTACCCTCAACCCTTAAACCCAAGAAAACTCTCTACCCTAATCCCTAAACCCTAAGATGGAGTGGGAGAGAGAGGGAGTGATGGAGAGGTACTGGGAGTGAGATAGAGAGAGATAAATAGAGGGATAGAGAGAGAGCGGTAGGGATTGATTGAGCAAGAGGTGCGTAGAAAGAGGGAGAGGGAAGATAGAGACAATTAGAGAGGGTAGGAGAGAGGGAGGGAGGAAAAGGTGATATGTATAGATAGAGAAAAATGGATAGGGATTGAGGGTATAGGGTTGAGGGATTAGGGTGGAAGACCTATAGGGTTGATGATTAAGGGTATTGGGTTGAGGTATTAGGGTTTAGGGTAGAGGATATTGGGTACAGGGTACAGGGTAGAAGTTTTAAGGGTGTAGGGTTAAAGGGTTTAGGGTTTAGGGTAGAGGGTATAGGTTTGAGGGTATATGTTTGAAGGATTAGGTTAAGCATCCAATTTATAGGGTAGATGGTATAGAGGCTGAGGTTTAAGAGTTTAAGGGTTGAGGTTTGAGGGATTAATGGTTGAGGGCTGAGGGTTGAGGGTTTAATGTAGAGGGTAGAGGGTAGAGGGTGGAGGTTTTAAGGGTGTAGGGCTTAAGGGTTGAGGTTTGAGGGTTTAAGGTTGAGGGTAGAGGATTGATGGTATAGGGTTGAGGGTCCAATGTATAGGGTAGAGGGTATAGGGTTTGAGGGATTGAGGGATTAGGGTTTAAGGGTTGAGAGTTGAGGGTAGAGGGTAGAGGGTTGAGGGTTTAAGGGTTGAGGGTTTAAGGGTTTAGGGATTAAGGGTTTAGGGTTGAGGGTTTAGGGTTGAGGGTAGAGGCTTTAGGGTTTAGGGTATAGGTTTGAGGGTACATGGTTGAGGGATTAGGGTTGAGGGTCCAATGTATAGGGTAGAAGGTATAGGGTTTGAGGGTTAAGGGTTTGAGGTTTGAGGGTTGAGGGATTAAGGGATGAGGGTTGAGAATTGAGGGTTGAGTGTTTAATGTATAGGGTAGAGGGTTTAAGGGTTTATGGTTTAAGGGTTGAGGGTTGATGGTATAAGGTTGAGGGTATAGAATTGGGATCTTATCATTGGGAGATCCTATTTCTTTGACCCATTTTTCAATCAGTCCAAGTTAGGTTGCCAATTTCACCGAATTGGCAAGCTAATGGACCCACTAGCTTGTCAATTCGATGAAATTGGTAATTTAGTGGCCTATTTAAAAAACTAGGTCCAAGAAGTACATCACTGAGAGACCCAATTTCTTGATCCCATTTTTTCAAATAGGACAATTTAGGTTGCCAATTTCACTGAATTGGAAAGCTAGTAGGCCCATTGGCTTGCCAATTTAGTGAAATTGGCAATGTAGTGGCCTGTTTGAAAAAATGGGTCCAAGAAATGGGGGTCATCTCTCTCTCCCTCTCTCTCAAGTCTCTCCCTCCCACCCCCTCTCTCAATTCTTTCCCTCCCATCCTAACTAGAGAATACTCTCTCTCTCATGTCTCTCTAATCCATATACCGTATAAACTTAACCTTAAAATTTCAACCCTATACCTAATATCCTAAAACCTAATCCCTATACCCTATAAACTCAACCTTATACCTTCAACCCTATACCTTAAAACATAAACCCTACACCCTAAAAAACCTCATCCCTATACCCTAAACCCTAAACCCTAAACATTATCCATAAACCCTTAACCCTATAATTAAACACTAAATCCTACATTAAACCTTGTACCTTAAACCTTGAACCCTAAACCCAATACCCTCAACCCTATACCCAATATCCTAAACCCTAATCCCTATACCCTATACACTTAACCCTACACCCCCAACCTTGAACACTATACCTCAACCCTCAACCCTATACGTTAAACCCTAAACCCCACACCTTCAACCCTCATCCCTATACCCTATACCCTCAACCTTATAACCTAAGCCCTGAACATAATCCCTCAACCCTATACTTAAACCCTAAACCCTACATTCAACCTTGTACACTAAACCCTAAACCCTAAACCCTAAACCTCAATCCTAAACCCAATACCCTCAACCCTATACCCATTATTCTAAACCCTAATCCCTATATCCTATACACTTGGCCCTATACCCTCAACCTTGAACACTATCCCTCAACCCTATACCTTAAACCCTAAGCCCTACATCCTCAATCCTCATCTCTATACTCTACACCCTCAACCTTATACCCTAAACCATAAACATTATCCATCAACCCTATACTTAAATGAAAAATCCTACACTCTCAAGCCTTAACCCTATACCTTATACCCTTAACCCTAAACCCTAAACCCTAAACCCTAATACCTATACCCTATACCCTATAAACTTAACCTCATACCCTCAACCCTCAACATTATACCTCAACCCTCAACCCTCAAACTTATACATAAATCCTAAACCCTAAACCATCAACCCTAAACCTAATATCCTCAACCCAATACCCTCAACTATGGACCAATGCTTCTGGTGAAAAAAATCAAATGAATCTTGGCTGAAAGAGGGAGATAGGAATACCAAATTCTTCCACAAATCAAAAATTGCCAACAGAAATAGAAAAAAAAAACAGAAATTGAAAAGGAAAATGGGGAAGTGGCACAATCCACTACAGAGGTTAACAAGGAAGTGATCAACTTCTTTGAAGAGTTGTTGAATAGGGACTAGCCTGAAAATAGGGTATCTAGAGACAAGTTGTTGAGTGTTATTCCATCATTAATCAATGAAGATCAGAACTGTCATTTATTTCAAAAGATCCCCTTGGAAGAAGTCATAAAAACAATCTTTCAGATGAACCCGGACAAAGCTCTAGGACCGGATGGTTTCCCAACTGGCTTCTTTCAGAAGTTCTGGCACATAGTGGGTGAGGATCTAGGAGTAGCAGTAGAGGAATCAAGGAAAAAATTTTCAATACTGGGAGCAATGAACCATACCTTCCTAGCCTTAATCCCCCAAAAAAAGGATCCACAATTTATGAGTGATTTTAGGCCAATCGCCCTATGCAATACAGTGTACAAAGTGGTCACCAAAATAATAGCAAACAGACTCAAAGTCATTTTGGACAAAATAATTTCAGAAGAACAAAGTGGCTTCACACCAGGTAGGTCAATAGTCGAAGGAATAATCACAGCCCATGAAACCATCCATTCTACAAGGAAAACCAGAAAGGCCTGCATGATATTAAAACTAGATATTCTCAAAGCTTATGATTTGGTTGACAGACAATTCCTTCTAGAAGTCCTCAAGAAACTTTGTTTTGGGATCAACTGGATCAACTGGGTCAAAAGCTACATCTCCAAAGCTGAATTGTCAGTACTTGTGAATGGCTCAGCCCACGATTTTTTCTCATTCTCAAGAGGACTAAGGCAAGGTGACCCCCTCTCCCCTTTCCTATTTATAATCATGGCAGAAGTTTTGGGAAGAGGAATTCAAAATCTAATCAGGGAAGTCAAATGGAAAGGCATCCAAGTAGCAAATGGATTGGAGCCAGTGTCTCATCTCCAATTTGCAGACAACACAATCTTAATGGGGGAGGCAAGTAGAAGAGAGGCAAGGATTATCAAAAACTTCTTAGATGAATACTGCAGGGCTTCAGGTCAAAGCATCAATTGGGGAAAATCAGAGATCTTCCTTCTCAACACTCAACCTACTATGCAAAGGATTTTAGCAAGAATTTTGAACCTAAAAGTGGCCTCCCTTCCAGGGCAATTCTTGGGAATGCCCCTGTTTGCAGGAATCAACAAAATTTGCTACTGGGAAAAACTAGTTAATAGATGCAAAGCAAGAATGGGAACCTGGAAAGGAAAATGGTTGTCCTCATCAAGAAGACTTCTAATGGTCAAGACAGTCCTAACAACCATCCCAGTATATTCAATGTCCTGCCTAAAACTTCCCAAAGCAGTGGAAGATGATCTCAACTAGATCTTCAGGAGATTCCTCTGGTCTGGGATAGGAGATCACAACAAATTCCCCCTATTGGACTGGTAAAAGTTCTATAGGCCTCAAGATGCTGGGGGAGCAGGGCTAAGGCAACTGGCAATAATGAACCAGGCCATGGCAGCCAAACTGGCTTGGGATATCCATACTAAAGGGGATCAGAAATGGGTCAAAATCCTAAGAATAAAATACCTAGACTCGGATGCCCCGACTAGAATTCTCACAACATCCAACCCCCCAAGAGGCTCAGCTATCTGGAACTTCATCTTAGATAGCAGAGATATAATTTCCCATCATGTGACCTAGGAAATCAATAATGGTGAAAGTGCATCCTTCTAGAATGACTCTTGGTGTGGGAAACCCTCCATAGGAAGTACCCCCGATCTAGAAGCAATAAAGGAGGAAACTATTAGACTATGGGGGGTCAAAATGGTAGATTTTGGTCAGAAAATATTCAATCAAGGTGCCAACACCTGGTGTTGGAAGGAAATTCAGACCCTCAATGTCCCCCAAGATCAAAAAGATAGCCTATCAAAAATCCTCAAGGATAGATTCTTCATCCTGTCTACTAGTCCTGACACTATCTGATGGTGCGTATCTCCTATAGGCTCCTATAAGGTGAGGCTTGGCTACAAGCTGAAGGAGCTAGCAATGAAAAACTAAGAATGGCCCTACAAATTGTTCTGGGGTAGTAAATGCCTTCCCAAGGTAGGATTCTTTGCTTGGTTGGCAGTCCTAGGAAAAATCCTCATAGAGGATAGGATAGCCACCTTCAGCATATAAGGCTCGGGCAGGTGCATCCTATGTAAAGCCAGTGAGGAAACAACAAACCATATCCTCCTGCACTGCCCTCTATCTAATGAATGCTAGAACATAGTAAAGAATAAACTAGACCTTCAATGCCCCATCCCAATAGACCTATCCTCATGGTTCAAAATGTGGCCACAAAAATTCTACAAAATAGTATTTGAGTGAGTTTGGCAGACCATCCCATCCTTGGTAATTTGGGAAATCTGGAAGGAAAGAAATAGGAGAATCTTCTAGAACAAGGAACTAAATAAAGATAGATTGTGGGATAAAATCTAAAAGGCAATAGTAAAAGTAGTAAATGAAGATTCTCGGACCAACTCTTTGAACCAAAGAATCTTCACAAATTGGGACAATTGCTTAATCAAAATATGTAGTGTTCTAAAACCGCCACTATTGTCCGCAAACGGGTCAACCAAGCCAACAAAAATCAACAGGGCAGAGGTACCTTGGTAGTCCCTAGAGCCAGGATGGATCAAAATAAATTTTGATGGGCCGGCTAGTGGTAACCCAGGTCTAGGAGGTGTGGGCTATGTTGCAAGGGATTCCCAAGGAATTCGTTTAGCAGAAAAATCCCTGCACCTAGGCATCTGCACAAATAATGAAGTCAAGTTTAGGGCGGCATCACAAGGCCTATACTTGGGAATTGACTTGGGAGTGCAAAAATTTCATTTGGAAGGGGATTCACTAATAAAAATCAACGTAATCAACCATGGCATCACCCCCAACTATAAATTAAACCATCTTCTTCTGAACATCAAGGACTTAACCGTCAAATTTGAAGCCTTCAAAATCATCCACATCTATAGAGAAGGTAACAACATGGCTGACGAGTTGGGAAAAATCGCATCTGAGCTCACCACGTAGGCTTCATTAAGGTTTCATGCTGAAAAACTCTTCGACACTGCAAATCTGAAAGGAAGACAACCAAAAACACAAGTGGTTGTAAGGATGTGTGCTGGGTCTTTTCAGAAGTGACAGGCCCACCAGTGGTAGGAAAACTTAAGGCAACCTGATCAAGTCCCACTGCATTAGGCAGATTGAGCGGATCTCAAACTTACCTAACATTAATTCACGTCCGGTACTCTAGTGAAGCATCCTTAACGAAATAATCATGAATTTTTATGGTCATTCATCGGTTAATATACCACTCAAGGTCGTGCATTCACAAAAAAATAAAGTGTTGTTTTCTCTAGAAGCTTGAAGAACTTGTCTGGTAAGAAATGGAGACGTCGTTGGCCTTGGATACTGACAAGTAGCAACAGGCTTTCCGAGGGGAAATAATGGATAAAAGCCTCAGTGGGTTATTTTTTTGCTCCCATCTGATTGTGCTCTAGGTGACCAAGAAGGTGTTGGGCCCTGAATTCCTTAAAGCATATTACAGGTTCAGGACAAATGCGGAAATCCCAGCCATGTTTCTTTTGGTCAACCTTCAAATGGGGTTCCCGAAGTCTTTAGCAATGAAGCTGACCCAAATGGTGTTTGTCCACGCATTGTTGGGGGATATCAATGGGGATCTGACAATATTCATGAAAACAATCTCATCCCTATGCCCCAACATTACAACATGTTGAGAATACATGGTCGAGAGGTGATGAAATGCCCACTGATAAGGACTATCGACCCGGAAGGCTTTGAGAAAATGTGGGACGAGCAAGACCGGAGCATCACCTTTCTTCTCAGGGCGGCAAAATTAACCACCAACCAACCCTGAGGGTGGGCCCTGAGGTATGTGAAGAATGTAGGGCTCGAAGCAATCCTACCATCTAGGGATGCCATTGTCTAGGACTTTGGCACCAATGAAGAATGGGTTCCAATGGATGACAAAGACCCTAAGGAAAAGGCTCTTGGACCAGAGCACCAGAAGTGCAAAGTTGACTGTCTGGTGGTGGAAAATTACCTAGCATATAAAAAATGGGTGGTGTCAGAAGATTCTAAGGATGATGCTCCTAAGGAAAGTGATGAAGATTGAAGATGCCTAGGCCTCTATTATTTTCCAGTTTGTAGTAAGGGTTGATAGCTCTAGTCAGCCCCGGGTGCTCATTAGTATAGCCTATATGTATTCAGGATTTTTTGTTTTATGCAAAATTGGAACATTCAATTAGGTAGTCCTTTCAGTAGTCAATAGGCTTTTGGGAATTTTCAAACTAGGCCTTCAGTTGCTTCCTTTCATAATCTTCAAAATTATAATTTTATGATAATCAATAGAGGGTGCTGCCCCACTGCAGCGATTTAACTAGCAAAAAAAACAAAGTCTCTAAGGTCATTAAATAAATTAAACTTTATTTGGTTTAAATCTAACATCATCCTCTTTAATTAATTAAATCAATCTTTATTTAATTAAATTTTAAATCATTATTCTTCTCAACTTTGATTTATTTAAATCCTAAAATCTAAGTTGAAATTGTCAAATCACCTAATTCCTCATTAAATTAATTTAATCTCAATCACTAAAATCCTCTAGATTTTGCAACTTGCACAATATATCAATTTATTTGATTTATTAATTCCTCATTTTTATTCAAACTTGGCATCTTTGAGAGAATATTCTCCCAATTTGAATATTCCCTCCCACATGACTTGTCCATCCAAAAAATAATTTAAGAGCTCTTACATGTCTCTTACACAATTCAAACTTGGAATTTAAGTCATATTTCATCCCCCCTAAACATGTCACTTCATCAAATTCAAAATTCAAACTTACACATTGATCAAAATGTCCTCAACCTCCCTCCATTGGAATGCTGACAAGTGGCACAATGTCATTGGATTATCTTTTATCCCACGTCCCTCCTATCTAGTATTCTTCTATCATTCTAATTGCTAAATAGAGGCCCCCTCTATTGAATTAATCACACACAATTTGATTTAACTTATTATACTCAAATTCATCTTCAATCATAGCCATTTTCATCTCTCTACATCAAGCTCTTAGCTAGGTTATGCAAGAATTCAACCAAAGTGGATCAACCATCATCAAGCTTAGAAAGGAGTTGGGAAAGGGCCAATCTCGACACACCAATTGGCACCAATTCCCCCATGGGATTAATATTTTTCTTGGCTTAGATAGATTCAATTTAGTTTCTTACATTGTTCTTCATTTCATTTTCTATTTAAGCTTTGTAATTGGAAATTCATGGGGAATCCTTGTTTCACCTTGCATATGAATTTACTAATTTGTTTGTTTGTTACGTTTGTGCAGATTTGAAATTGGGGTTCATATTTTGGCACTAGAATGAGGGCTTTGTCCATTCCTATCAAATAGGTATAAGGAGCCTATCTTCCTAGCACACTTATGACAAAAATTTTGAAAGATCCCTTTGTTCCTGTCAAACAGGTGGAAGGAGCTTAGGTTCCTGACGAATTTGTGACAAAAAGTTCAAAACATATTTGTCTGTTCCTATCAAATAGGTGGAAGGAGGCTCTATTCCTAGTGCACTTGTGACAGAAATTTCAAAACATATTTGTGTGTTACTTTCAAACAGGTGGAAAGAGGCTTTGTTCCCAGTGCACTTGTGACAGAAAGTTGAAAATATAACTGTCTGTTCCTATCAAATAGGTGGAAGGAGCTTAGGTTCTTTACGCATTTACGATAGAAAGTTCGAAACATATATGTATTTTCCTGTAAAATAGGTTGAAGGAGCCTATATTTCTAATGCACTTGCGACAGGAAGTTCGAGATATATCCGTCCTTTTTTGTGACAAAATATTAGATTAAATTTATTTTGGTTGCTAACTAGTTTTTCTAACCTTTGATTTGCAGTTCTAATCAGTTTTTGCAGGTTGGTTGATCAAGGTGAAGGAGGAAACAAGATTGAAAGTGGCATTATGGCATCATTCTCACATTACACCAAGTGTTTTTGAACACTTTAGTGTTTGTTTAACACTCTTAGAGAATTCATAATCTCTCTTAAAGAATTTTTTATCTTCCATACTTTTAGGAAACACTAAACTTATTTTTGTGCTCTACAAAGAACAATGCAAATTTGTCTTTCAAAGTTTTCAAACAAAAGGCTCAAAAGGAATTTTAGGACAAACTTACTAGAGTTGGTTTTTGGATTTAAAAATTGAACAATGCAACTCTCACACTTCAAAGTTGGTGCTTTAAAAAGAACTCATTTTTATGCTTTGAGGATTAAAATGAACATGTGTGTTTTTGATGTTTTTTAATCCTTTTCACAAAGTAATATCATTTAAAAGGCGTATTCACTTCTCTCGCGTCTCACGGCGATCTTGAGAATCAAAAGTCTTTTTGTGATATTAAATTGTCAAAATTATTGCCTCCACACTTCATTCTTTGGGTTTAAAATTGAACAAAACATCTTGTGAGTGTGAGTAGGCTTATTGTGTGTGTTCTCCCTTTGTTTCTAAACAAAGGTTGATCGAACTGTGAATATGTTTGTTCGCTTTTGTTAATCTTAGAGGGCCATCCTTGTGGGAAAAATTACTCACCCAAGGGAACGACCCAACCGGTAACACACTAAGGACAAGTGTGTTTCCAACGGGGATATAAAAGTGGGTACTGGAACAAAATCCAGTATGACGCGGTTGGCTCCGACGAGAAGGGCAGCAATGGTCTCTCGCTGCATGGATCAATCTCCACGAATGAAAAGTCTGAATTAAAACCCTTGTTTAGCAAAAACCAAATCTTTATCTATTTTGTTGGTGCAAAAGGTCATGTCCTTTCAAGTCGCCCCATGTTATACATGTGGTTCTGTTTTAGAGATGAAAAGTATGCCATGGGAGATTCATGGGTACTGATGCTTAGCTGACCCGAGAAGCGAGTGCACTGTAAGGGACAGCCTATGTAGTCAAGCATCTAATCATCTGTACTGAATATGCGCACCTTGATTTATCCAAGTGGGAACCCAACAAAATATTGTCTCTTCATCCTAGGGTTGTACATGTGCTTGGAATCACAAAATACATTGCTTGGTCCTCAAAACATTTGAAAACAAACATTCACAAGGAGCTTCAAATTTCAAACCCTTTAGAGGAAACAAATACCCCTTGACAAATCTAAGTGTTCTTTCTTGCGATTATTTACTTAGAGGTTTCTAAGTGCTTGGGTTTAATCATCATTTGTTTCTCCCAAAGCCAACACTAGGAAACCTTTGCCTTGATTTCCTTTATTTCCACATAATGCACTTTGTGGGATGAAAGAAAATTAAGACATTGGACATTTAGTTTGAAACATAATCAAGAAAGTGTTTGTGGTAAAAAGAACCAAATCTAAGCAAGATAACAGACAATTGAACCACAAATGTGCTTGGTCCCTTTGGAGTCTTATGGTTTTCATGCAAACATCGGTCTTTTGGTGTGAACCACTTTTAGGTAAAATCATGTTCTTCATTATCTTTGTCTTAAGGTCCTCTTAGGTTCTTCTAGGATCAAGTCAAACACTTCATCCATCCAAACATTTATTAAAATTCCATTTCACAAATTCTTGGGAAATTTGAAAACATCACTTATGCTAGACTTTTATGAAAAAACAACATCACCTTGTTTGGCTTAACACACCTAGCCAAATTATCCTCTTGTGTACAAGTTTTCTTTAGGATAACACAAACTCCTATAGTATACAAGTCCATTACCACTATTTTTGACTTAACACACTTATTCAAACTATCCTCAATAAAAATAAAATTAAAACAACTCCTAAAGTCTAGCATTGATCCAAAGTTCCCAAAATTATAAACACCCATATCATTCCCCCCTTTCATCCTTCATCTCATCATTGGTCCCAAACCCCTTGGAGGTCAACAAGGTCAAAACACAAGAGGAACATGGAATATAAACTTGATTCATCTATCATGAGTAATCCAATTCAACCAAATTTTCCAAGCCTTGCAATGCCAATTGATTTTCAAAACTTTCATTTGTAAAATCCATACATGGGATCATTATCTCCTCCAAACCTCAATGGTACAAAAAATGTGGGTTTTCCCAGTCTAAATTTTTGAACATCTTTTCCTATGGTAGATTTAAATCAAAATCAAAACTTACAAATCTTTCAACCAAACAATCAAGGCATGAGCCTTCCCCCTTTACCAACCATCAATCAACTGAATCCGAGCAACACCCCCTTCATAAATCAAAGTATCATTTCAAATCCTCCCATTTTTCCATCGATATCACAACAACACATGGAAACCATTCAAGCAACCCCAATAATCAATACCATTCCCAATCCACCGCCACCACCACCAAAAAAAAACATGACAAATTCATTCTCGATTGTGTTGCAAGTCGCTCAAGATGCTTCCCACAAAAAGGCGCTCCAAAGCCAACAAGGTGCACAACTAGCTGTCAACAAGCACAAGCAGCTCAAGTAGCCCAACAAGCTCAAGCCCAGCACCAAGTTGGGCAGGCACAAGCACAATACCTGGCACTATTGCAATAAATCCATCAACAAGTGTGTCAAAAAGTAGCACAACAGCATCTAGACCAACAACAAGCTTTGTTGGCACAACAACAACAAGACCAACAACAAGCTTTGTTGGAACAACAACAACATGACCAACAACAAGTGTTGTTGGCTCAACAGAAAATGTAGGCCTTACTCCCATAGCAGAGCTTGCAATGAATTCCCACCACAATCATTGAAAATGATGATCAAGATCCTTTGACCAATGATCATGTTGAAAATATCTCTACATCACCTAATGAGTTAGAGGACATATCTCAAGAATTTATTCCAAAGCATGATCAACATCTTTCACCAAGGTCTAGAAATGATCCTTTCCAAAACATATGGACATCCTTTGACCTCATGACATTTGAGAAAATTCCTATGCCTAATGAAGATATCCAAGAACCCTTGATAAGAATCTATTCTTTGAAATTGACCCATGTCAAGAACTTGATCCAAAGCATGTCGAAAGCAATTATGAAATCATTCGAGATCAAGAATTTGTATCTCCAATCTACTACAATGATACAAAGGACACTCTCCTATCTATAAAAGATGATCACATCCACATAGAACATACTCCTCCATATACCCATGAGATAATTTCTTTGGATGGACACGTAGATGATATTCATTCAAAACAATATTCCTTTACTCTTGACATTATTACACAAAAAGAGCAGGTTATTGATTCCTACAATCAAAAAAA